>JYDO01000006.1:0-79621 GCA_001447755.1 Trichinella papuae
ACGATGAATTCTAACTTAATAGGAGCAATGAAAATTCATGCACAGAGAACCGCAACTCTCGCGACTGCACATCACTAAATGAGTATTATTTCAAAGGATTTGAAAAAAATTGAGATGCACTGCCAAATTCAACCAATGAAAACTATTCGAAAATTCAAAAATGACCTTGACATTTGAAGTTCAGTCAAAATATAAACTATCTGACAGAAAACGCCAAAACAAAAAATTAACTTAGTCAAAACACGCCTCAGCGTGTCTGAATTTCAAATTTCAAAATTCAAAAATGGCCTACATAAATGGAAGTTGATTTCTTATACAAAAAGACGCTTTCAAGTGAATCATTTGCAAGTGAAAGCTTGTTTTAGCTAATAAAAAGATGATTTTCGATAGATGCTGACGTGCTTAATGAACAGACACAAGGCTCGCAGTATTAAAAGCTGTTAAAGTGAGATAGAAATACTTCTTCTCTCAACATAATACAAAAAACAAAACAATTTTACAGTGAAATATCTTGCACACAGGTTGCGTGCGCTAACAAAAACATTAATAATACATAAAATGTAATTTACCTAATGTCTCTGATGATGTTAAATTTTGAAAATATTATATAAAGTGATAATAAAGTTAAATAAATCTCTGGACGAAAAACGGTTTTTTGCAGTCTTGCTTAATGAAAAACACTAACCTCTCAGTGATATTCGACCTGTTCTATTCACATTCAACACTATAAGCAAGTGAAAATTGAAAAATTGCACATATTCTAATTTCATCTAGACAACAACATAAAATAACAAATTTAAATATAAATTTTTTAAAACAGTTTAACGTTGAACTATATATATAATTGAGAATTCTGTCTTAAACGTTTTTCAAGCAGGCGAATTCTCCGAGTGTGGAGACATCAATGTTGTTATTTGTTGTCTGAATCTGTTGCATCCACTAGAAAATTCGACAAAAGCTTTCACTGATAGTCCCAATCAGGTAACAACAGGATTGTCAGTGCTTGTAATTCACACAGTTGCATTTATGTCAGACGTATGGTGAACAAGACATGCAGAAAATTTCTTGGCGTTTATCAGCCGAGAGATGTTCAGAATTAATCCTGTTGGCCGGTTTCAAAGCCATGTCTGAATGTGTTGGATTAAAAGGCAACAGGCAATTTTCTATTTCACTGCTTGTTATCCACCACTGGCGGCGAGATGGTTTGTTTCACAATTTTATTCTATCCATTGCCTTCATTTATTTTCAGGATAATACGTGAACAGTTGATGAATCGCTGAGAGAAGAACAACGTATGTTTGCAGTGCAAGTTGGAAAAATGGCATTACAATTTAGCATATCCGTTTCCTTACTTTATAATCATTTCCCAACAACGTTTGATTATTCATTTTTGTTGAAATACGAAAATTCTAACTATAAAACATCATTTTCATTAAAAGGTATTAATTTTCAATAGCGAACAGCAAAAAAATAAGAATGCAAACAATAATAATAATAATGAAACATAACTTTTGGAATAAAGTAAAAAAAAAAGTCTTCTAATCTTCGGTTGGTGTTGTTGAATTGAATTTCACTTTCTTCGTTTCACCTTTTGTTAATGTTGCTTGATTAAGTGAAACTATTAACTAATTAAGCAACATTCAGTTTCTTTATTCTTTGATCTCCTTTATCCCTACTTTCTCATTTATTCACACTGAACGAATGTAAAATTGCTTTGATCGATGTAATGGTACCAGTTAAAAGGCCAACCATTCCGAAAATGCAGATCAACAAATTTCCAAAGACGAGCAATTGCCATCGACGATTGTGCAAACTGCCACGGTATTCACATAGAATTTCAATTATGGGTGGAAAAATGAATGTCAATGCAGATGTAGTCAACGCACCGACCAATGAAATGAACAATCCAAGATGGGGTACCAGTTCGGCGAAAGTAACTTCAAAAATGAAAAAAAAAATTATTTTAGTAAGTTAAAATATAATTTGCTCATTTCACAATTCAATACAAGTGATCAAAACGAGCAAATAGCGAATGGCATATTCAGCTGCTAAACGTAGACCAGGTCTGTCGATTGTTTGTTGCAGTTTTAATATGACAATGTCCATTGGTACGTAAAATTGCATCGGATAAGATATGCTAACAACAAATGAGACCATCAATTTCACTGCTTTGTACAATCTGTTGAAGTGAAAAGTAGAAGATTGAAGTGGATGAAACATGAGGAACAGTAAAAATATTCTAAGAATACTTACGGTTCATCTTTTGGCAAATTCAGTGTTATACTTCCAGCAACGTCGGATCCAAATCGAATGTAGCCGTAAAAACCAACTGCAATGTACAAAATTGTCGACAAAGCGCAGCTTGTGTTCAAAACGCCATTCCAAGCATTCATAGATTTTGGAAATTTTGTCTTGTTTTCAATTGGTAAAATCTGAAACATTGTTAACATTATTAGATTGCTTGCAACGGAAACAAACAGTGTTGCAACAAATTGTAACATTGCAATTGCATTGTTATACCGTTCCAGCGGCAGAAAAGGCAAACATCAATGAGCCGAACGCCAGAGGCAATCGATCTAAGCTCTGTATGCTTGGTAGTCGTCTCCAAGATGGCAATTCTTGGAAAATATATTGAAATGTGATCACAAAAGCAACAAAATAAACTAAATTTGCCAATGTCGATGGTATGGCTAAATATTTCAGATGACGAATAGAGCACAATGCCAAAAACACCGGTAACAAAAAGGCCATATATGTGGCTAAGGAAAATATATTCTGCACTTCTACAGTCTTAATAAAAAAAGCATAATATGAATTTATTGAAATGATTTGTATTAAAAATTTCACCTACTTGTTTGATATGTTCGGCAATAAAAACAAAATATACTGAACACATACCAAGCTGAGAGAAAGCTAAAGAAATATTCACGAGAAATTTTGCATAGCGTTTAAACCGTCTCAGCGGTTTTGGACCATGAAATACAGATAATTCAGCCAAAGTGCCATAATCAACTGCCGCTCTGCCGGATCTAATTTATATAAAATTTAAAAGTTCAACTTTAACATTTTGTTATCTATTGTAAATTTATTACTATATTACAATAAGAATAAGAGTTAAATGAAATGTGCTTACCGCAAGCACATCATCTGTGATGTGCGAACTAATATACGTAGACAGTAAAGGTTGATGATCACAGTAAATATGAGGAAAATCAAGCCAAACTGAAATAAATGTCAAATCAATTAATAATTAATTAATAAAAATGTGTGGTTCAACAAAGCAAGCACTATGCGTATGAATTTAACAAGTAATCCTATCATTATTAGAATATTATTATTATTACTACAAATGCAATACTAGTATACAAATACATATATATATATATATATATGCAGATTGTTATTTCAGGCAGGTCTACTTTTGCCATTGATTTTTTTTAAATTCAGTTTTGAACTAGTTTCTAAAATATGCTTCACAATCCTATTTCACATGTTGCGAAATAATATTAAAATTGAATAAACTTTATACAGATAATGTAAAAAAAAACATAGTGAAAAATGTTTCTTTCTTTTTCATTCCAAGCTACAAAAGCAAAACAAAAAATGAAGAAAGCATTTCGAAAGCATCTCAAAAATGCAAAGAATGTTTAGCATATGATACAATAATAATAATAATAATAATAATATTTTCACACTTTTGTTTAAAAAAAACATCTCATAAAAAACCACAAACAACATTACCATAAGAAATATAAAATAAGACAGGAAAATTGAATGAAAATGTGCATACCCAGAGACCAGCGTTGGAAAAAGCTTCAGGTACAGCTAAAACGCCAGTACCGACAGTTGATTTGATCAAATTTGTCAAAGCTTGATCATCGCTAAAAGCAAATAATAATAAATAAATAAAAAGAAAAAAAAAACATTAATTCGCCCACGTTAAGCCATATGTGAAAGTGGAACGTTGTTCATTCAACCATTTGAAAATTTCTTCTTCATTTTGCACAGCATTGTCATCGTTAATTTTCAGCTTTTCGCAAGTTTTATTGTCTTTTGATTTTTTCTTGATTTCGGATAGTGAGAATTGTTCAATAACTAAACACAACAATCATTCAACAACTGCGTATCTGTCGTCAAAGTAAAATATATTAATATCTACAATGAAATGAATAATGATAATATACTTTTGAAAAAAAAATGCAAATTTAAAAAAAAAATATTTCACAATTATTACCTCGAATCATTCAGAAGATTAAATTTGACGATAACTTATGCATGTATATGTATATATATATATAGACAGTCGGTAGCATAAAACTAGAAAACTTGACAACATTTGACGAGGTAATTCACAGAATTGAAATCTTTTTTTTTAAATAAAAATGACAGATTTTTATTGACGACTTCCTGTATGAAAAATAATAGTGAAAAAATCTGACTCTGACGATAATTTTAGCATTTCCATAGAAAAAAACACAACGTATATTTTGCATACTAATGATAATTAATTAAAATAAAAGAAAGAAAAAGAATATTAATAATAACATACTTTTGTTTTCTAAAGGAGATGATTCAGTTGAATCATCATGATCATCTAAAGTTGATGAATCTTTCAACAGTTGTACTGATTTCATGGTGACGATAAACCGTGACGCTAAATTGGAAATTATTATTATTATTACTGTTGACATGAAATTGTATATTCAAAGTTGTTTTCATAAATATGCAAAAAATATAATTTACAAAATAAATTAATACTACTACTACTACTACTACTAATAATAATAATAATAATAATAATAATAATAATAATAGAATAACAAAAATATGCCTGTGCTGTTATTGCTTGACAATTATCGACCGTCTTCAATTTGAACAAGCAAAACCAACTGCAACGCACAGCAGCACTGCTTCTGAACAAAGCAGCAGTCAAGCTTTGTTTACAATGTCTTCGGCGAGGAAGCTTTCGATAGTGAACAATGCGATATAATGTACAATTTCAACTGCTTGTAAATTTCTGCTTGCTTTGCACATTGGACAGTAATAATCTGAATTGATGAGCTCTTATTATTATTATTATTATTATTATCTGCAATGCAATGCCACCAATTATTATTGTTTACACTTAAAAAAAACAATTAAATAATCATAAGCATAAAAATTAAAAAAAAAATTCTTTTACCTAATTCAGTCAATAAATCAACACAGCTGTATGTGCTATTTTGCCAAGCAAGGAAACGTTTGTCAAATGCTGACGTTCCAAATTGTGATAAAATCTTTTTTCATCATTTTCAATTAATATTGTCTTTTCAATTTTTATTTCCTGTTTATGCTTCAATCAAAAATCATCACTCTTATAAGTATTAATATTTTTTCTTTTTTGGAAAATTCATTCAAAAAACAAAATTACAAAATAACACACAAATGCATATACGTTACCACCCACGATTACACCGAAACCACAAAGAAATATACTGAAAAATTAAAAAAAATAATCAATTATAAATAATAATAATAATAATAATTCCTTTAATATTTTCAAATGCTGCTTGCTATTGATAACGATAACGACGTGTTTCAAAAATTTTCTTCACTTTTTAAAACATAATTTTCTTTGAGAAAATTAAATTTTTCAATCAACTTCTCCAACGAATATTCTCCAAGTACCTGGGAAAAATATTACATTATAATTTTTTTTTCAAATTCACAAATAATAATAATAATTATTATTATAGATAATAAATTTCTATCCAACATACTGCATTATCTCGAGTGCGAATGTTGACGCTACCGTTTTCTTTTTCCTTTGCACCGACAACCAAAATGAAATTCCATTTTCCCAATTGTGCGTTGCGAATTTTCTTTTTCATTGTATCACTAGCATCTACATCCACATCACATTCAAAACCAGCATCAAATATCTGACAAAGTAAAAAGTACAGTTATGAAAAATTCAATACACATTTCCATTTTCTGCTCATCAGTATGCATAATTTTATACTGATGATTGAGTGAGATACATCCAATAAAAAAAAAAATCAAGTTTACCTTCTGCTGCACTTGTAACGCGTAATCATCAAATTCAGGATGTACTGGAATGACCATCGTTTGTCGAGGTGATAACCAAAATGGCCATTTTCCAGCAAAATTTTCCGTCAATACAGCAATCATACGTTCAATCGAACCCAAAATTGCGCGATGAATTATAACTGGTCGTTGTTTTACGTGATTTTCACTAAACAATATAAAAAGAAAAATTCAAGTCATTAAAGCAAATGCAAAAATCAAAACTTACTCAACATAATGCAAATCAAAACGAACTGGCAACTGAAAATCCAACTGTATTGTAGCACACTGATGCTGCCGTTGCATGGCATCCAAAACGATGATATCAATCTTCGGTCCATAAAACGCCCCATCGCCGGCGTTCAACGTCCAAGGTAATTTAAATTTTTCCAAAGCCGATTGCAACTGTGCTTCAGCTTCATCCCTGCAAAAATGAATAAATTAATCATTTTTCAAATAATAAAAAAAATGATATGCATACCATGTTTTCACGTCACCCAAAAAATCATCAGGACGAGTGGATAAATACAATTTCATGCTGAAACCAAGCGTTTCGTAAACAAAACGCAAAAAATCTAAACAGCCTTCAATTTCTGATGCAATTTGATCTTGACGACAAAAAATATGTGCATCGTCTTGTTGAAAACGACGTACACGAGTTAGACCAGACAAAGCGCCGGATAGCTCATTTCTGTAAAATTATCATTAACATCAATAAATAAGTAGTTAATTAATTTCTGCTCAATCAGCTTGCCTATGCAGAACACCAAAATCGGCAAATCGAAGTGGAAGCTCTTTGTAAGTGCGAATTCCAGTAGCAAACATCAAACAATGTCCTGGACAGTTCATGGGTTTCAATCCAAACAATTCTTTCTCTATTTCTATCCTGAATAAAATTAAAATTAAAATTAAAATAAAACACAGTTCAGAATCACAGTCAAAAATAAATCTATGCTAAAAGTTTACTTGAACATATTTTTGGCATAATGTTGCCAATGACCTGAAGTTTCCCACAAGCGACTGTTGTATATGTTCGGAGTGATCACTTCGCGGAATCCACGTTTCCTGTACTGCTTACGCAAAAATTCGACCAATGTATTATAGATGTAAGTTCCACGAGGAAAAAAGAACGCCGATCCAGGACTCAATTCGTGAAAAATAAAAAGCTCTTGCTGCCTGCCCAATTTACGATGATCCCTTGATGCAGCCTCTTCCTGTAGAGAAGAAATGAAAAAAAAAACATTAATTGATCAATCATGCATAATTATCACTGTATAATAATTTACCCTCATCTTTTCCCAAAGTTTCAATTGCTTGCTGTTTGGAAAACTAATACCATACACGCGTTGTAAACTTTCCATACTACTGTCGCCTTCCCAAAAGGTTGAACTATTTTTTATTATTTTAAAACTGTTAAGTAATCCAGTATGGCGAACATGCGGACCACGGCACAAGTCAATCAATGGACCGCAACGGTATGCGGTTGTAGTTGGTGTTTTAACTTTATTTTCCAAAATTCTCAGCTTAAAAGGGTTGTACTTGAACATTTCCATCAGTTCTTCTTTTTTCAATTCCAATCTTTCAAACGGTTGCTTACTCTAAATTAATTCATCATTATGCAATATTGTAAGATATACATTTTTCAAAATCTACTTACGTCAATGGCCACTTTCATTATTTTCTCAAGCTTGTCCATGTCTTCAGCAGTAACCGTTCTGTCGTACATAAACATATCGTAATAAAAGCCATTTTCAATTGGAGGTCCATAGCATAGACAACAGCCAAACAGACGTTCGGCCGCTTCACCAAGCACATGAGCAGTACTGTGCCAGAAAACTTGCTTGCCTTCATCGTCATCAAACAGTAGAAATTGTAAATTGCATGACTTTTCCAAAGGTCTTTCTAAATCCCACAATACACCATCCACTTTGGAAATAATTGGACGTCCGCCCATGTTCAACTTTGTCATTATATCAAGTGGTGAAGTGCGCCATGACATTGCTTCTACTTGCTTACCATCCGGGAAAGTGACAGTAATTGGTTCACTTTGCTTTTTAGCTAATTCATCGTTGTAACTGTAAAGAAGAAATATTTTATAAGAGAACATTAATTTCAAACTAAAACGTTTATAGAATAATTCAATAATTTTCATTGAAATATATAGGAGAAGGTGAAAAACAAAACCAAAAGTAAAATAAAATTGAAATACTTGTTAATAATAACTAGTGAGAGAAAATTATTCTTATGATAATTTTACTTTTACTATACTGTTGCAAAAAAAATATTTTTTCAAACAGATAGAATTCAAGCAATATCACTTACTTCTTCATATATTTAGCCCACAAATCCAATCTTCGTTGTATAAAATCTGGCCAAGGATTCATTTCTATATCCAATTTATTTCCGAAATCCATTTTAGCCATCATGCCCTCAAGAGTTGAATGTCCTTGTTCCATTGGAATATTATTTTTTAGATTATAAGAAGAATAAAAAATATGTCGTCGAAAAAATAAATGACGAAACCGACTGCCGATGAGCCACACCGTCGTTGACAAAATTAGTTCAAGCAGGCTGTATAACAAACAGAATGTAAAATGTATGCAAGAAACGTCATACGATAATTCAACGATATTAACAAATATACATGTGTATATAATTAAAAAAAAAACAATCCGCATTACATAATAATCTGGCTTCACTACTTCATTTATTGTGATATAATTAAAGATGCATTTTTCGCAAACTGTTTTCGCCCTTTTAAACATAGTATAAATATAATTAATTAATATAGGTTATATAGAATCCATAGTCTACAATAAACTAACAACACGATAATAATAAGAAATAGAAAAAAACTAAAGTTTGATACAGTATGAAAATATATAATAAGGTTCAACATTTGCTACAGTCATTTAAATAATTCATTCATCTGCTATAAAATTAATACATATTTTGCTGTATTCATCTAATAAAATAATAATATAATGTTTGCATTGAATGGAAAAGTTAAATAATGAAAGAAAATTTCGGATAAATTAAGTTTTACATTGGATGATGAAAAAAGTTTCCAAAATGATTCATCATTTAATAGACATTGCAGAATTTATTCTCAACTATTCTGATGATGATATTTTCCTTTTTCATCAATTTAATGTTAAATCGAAGAAAGTACGATTTGAAGAGAAAACAAATGCACAAATATGTTGCCTTCAATCTGTTTTAAATAGCAGAAATTCCGGTGAGCAGAAATTGAATTAAAAAATAATAATAAATTTTGCAATTCAATCAAGAAAGCAAACAAACTTTCTGTTTGTCAAAAAAAAAGCTGATTCATTGCAAGCTTATTTCCCATTGAAAAAAAAATTCAGCTTATTTGCAACCTTGTTCTTTGTAATAATCCACTGCGCAGTATGTGCTGCTTTCAAATTGAACGCAGGAAAGAGCTGTTTCCTTTCCATTTTCCAGTTTTATTTACCATTGTAAAAAATGTGTTTGTTAATG
Organism: Trichinella papuae; assembly: GCA_001447755.1. Classification (NCBI taxonomy): domain Eukaryota; kingdom Metazoa; phylum Nematoda; class Enoplea; order Trichinellida; family Trichinellidae; genus Trichinella; species Trichinella papuae. Next base: position 9,568 of record JYDO01000006.1, read on the forward strand.
TTAATGTTTGCCTTTATTATTTTTTTATTTTGTTAATCTTGTTCTGATTTCCGTTTAACTTCAACTACAGTGTACAATGTAGAGCTGCCAGATGAAGGTGTGCCAGGGTCAGAGCCAAACCGTTTAACTACAGTCAGATATAAACAGTGGTGTAGAATGATCGCGTGATTGGGATGTTGTGTACTTATTGCTGATACTGACTAGGGTAAACAACCACCTCTCAACGCTGACCATCATCACGCGTCTTCAAACTTGAACAAACACAGACTGCTGCTATCTTCTTTTCCAAAGAAGCCTGTTGCCCACTACTACGTTCACAGCCAGCCTTTTCGACGACATCATCAATCGCGTTCACGTACACATTATCTCTCATTGATGAATAGAATAGAATAGAATTTTATTGTCAATTTATTATTTCTTTACTATTTTGTTTATATTAATTATCATGTATTTATGTGTCCCTTGTTATTTATATAGATATAATCATCAGTTGGATTATTATGAGCAACAGTGATTTGTATCGATTGTGTTATGACACAAGAGAAAAATCAGTACAACAGCTACATTTTTATGATGATCAAAATTGCGAAGAAGCGTTAAGCATTGCCGTGTTGGGTGATTACGCAGTCGGTAAAACTGCCCTGATTCATTCACTTTGCAAAAAGCAATTTCTCACCAAACATCAGCCCACAAAATCCACAAAACGATCCTACATCTCGTTGAGCTTATCCAACGGTGAAACGGTGAAATTGATTCTAAACGACACTTCCGGTTGTAAACGTCTACAAGGTGACTACTTGTACAGGTGTAAAGGTAACAAACAATGCCTACTTTTATTTTGTATTATTTGTTAAGCAAATATTCATTTCACAATTTCAATTTGCTATTTAATCGAATTGAAAATTGAAATCAATCGATCGATCGATCAATCAATTGCTGCTTCCTCTTTCACTCTCATCATCTCGTTACATCATTTTTTCCAGTTTATTTCTGTTCACAATATCCTGCTCTTCAAACTGATCTCTTCAGAGTTGTTTGAAAAGCATGCAAACAAAAAAAAATTACGAACATTAATGAGAAAGCTAGTTCTTTTTTTTTTCCCCAGAAAATTTTGATTTGAAATCAAGCAAACAAACTATGTAATGAATTGCTCGGTTGCATCATCGTTTACAGAAATGATAGTGTGTTGAGTGTGAATTTGAAGGGAGAAAAAAATTAATCATCTCATTTCAACCTCTGTATATGAATCAAATATTTTCACATGCAGTTGAAATTTCAATTTTTATCATTAATAAGAAAAACAAACTTATTATCATAATGCTTCACGTGCTTGTGTTTCGAATAGATATGTGAAATTTGGGTCTGAAATTTCAGGTGCACTGATTGTCTATGACATCACCGAACCGTACAGTTTTGCAAATGTACGCTTGCATTTGAATGAAATTCGACGCACAATGCCGCCGGATACGCAGATCACGGTCGTCGGCACCAAAGCGGATATGGCAGAATTGAGAAAAGTGAAATTTGCCGACGCAGCATTGTTCTGTTCCACCAATTCTTTGCAATTGCAAGAGTGCAGCGCTAGAACTGGTGAAAATGTGAAAAATGCATTTGTAGAACTTGTGGAGAGAATTTTGGAACGACAACGTGTCGACATTTATGAACCGTCTTTCAATGTCGAATCGATTGACCAAGAAATTAACATCTTCTCCAAGTGGTCACTACTCTGCTGTTGGTATTGACTGTGTTTTGTTGTAACTAATTTTGGAACAACACATCCGGGTAGTAGACTAATGTTGGCATTGCTGTATTGACAATTTAAATATTTTTCCAATTTATGCCAACAAACAATCATAAAAACATAATATGATGTGGAATGATTATTTTATTTTTGTACATATTGCGGATGTAATAAATTTATTTATAAAATGAAGAGAAAACTAATACTAATAATTCAATTTTTTTCCTGATATTATTGTATTGGAAAATTTCCACTAATCAGAAATCAGCTTGACATTAGAAAAGAATTTTGAATAAGCTGAATTTTGTTTCAAACAAAATGATGCTATTGCTTGTCCAAGAATGTCATTGTAAATAAATCAAAATTGACAAGAATGTGACAAAGAATTTCCTGCAAAGGTTATTCTTACTAGCCAAAATCATTCGAGGGTCATTGGTCCCCGATGTCAGAAACGCTAATACAAATGGCTACCATTTCACTAACAACTCGACCAAATAGTATAATATAAAATAAAATTATCCGATTTATTATTTTAAAAAAGCTTTCATCTTTTTCTTCAAATATATACCCACCCATGTTGAGCAAGCGTTGGAAAGAAGATGGCTGTCAGCAAAAGTGTTCGAAAAATTGACAACACCCTGAACTGTTCTCTCTACCAATGTCCGTAACGGTCTGCTGACCACTAGCATTCATTGGTGGTTAATTGCTGACACTGTTCTGTCAATATTGAAAAATGACAAACCGAACTTAGATCCAAATCTCATTTTTATTAACAAATTCGTTGCTTGTGCAACCAAACAGCTATTCATCATGCACATATTTTTCCACTTCATCCGCAAGCAATGCACTATTTAACTTGTATATATTTCATTTTATATAAAAGTTTTACCAATCAAACGCTACCTGTATCCTGTAATCATTGAACAATCTAATCAATTTATACATGACAAATTTTTTTTTCACAAAAATAAACAAAAGCTTCTTCACAAATTGGAACTATGCTATCAATCTGTGCTCGGTCTTGGCTTCGTTGGTACCTGTCTGTATCAAACTGCTAACATTTGAAAAAATGTTTCAAACACCTTTCAACCGCATTGTTTGAGATGGGATTTTGTAATTGAATAAACAAAAGCAATCAATGAAAAATGTGAATATTCCACCCAAAGTGTACATTGTTGTACAGTGAGTGCACAGAAGCTGGACAAAATGCAACCTGCTTGCTGAGGCATCACTGGTTTTCATTCTTCTTTCTCTTGCAAAATTGCCGTCTCTGAGAACTTTTAATTAAACGGAAGAAAATTCTTCAAAAATCCGCACACCGTTGTATAATAGAAAATTTGTGCTCATTATGCTCATTTGCAGAGGATAATTATTTCAAAATTATTTATTTGCTCATTTTCAACAAATCCACCCACACCACTGTATATGATGATAATGAGAAAACTTTAGACAAAGAAAAAATAATAAAAACGTAAATAATCATCGCCATTTTCGAATGTTAAATTGATATGCAATAGAAGTTGATTTTTCTAATGATACAACCGTTCTGGTCATCTGCTCTACATCAAAAGACTTATCGAAAGGGCATTTCACTGCAGCGTAAAGGTTACTTTACATTTAGAGTATCTTTGGAAAGGTTGGACAGTGAAAAAAAAAACTCTGCCGTAGTTTGTGTTTCAAAGGGACTTTTTTCATTTTCTATCAAAGTAATATTTTTTGGTCATTTCACTTTTCATCACTTTCAAATTTTCCAATTTTATAAGACACACACAGCACAAGCTTTTGCAGTATTCTCAGTATCACATTTCTGAAATTTCTAACAATACAACAACAAGCAATTTGATAATAAAAGGCTTCTTCAATGATGCATGATGCGATTCAACTTTTGACAACCGGAAACGGTTATAGCGTCGATCCAAGAGCGAGTGAAAAATCGACTTTCAGCTCAACAGTCACCTATTTGACACTAATGGGACGACACACCCTGCATCATTTCTGAAAATGTTCTTCTATACTTTCTTCATTCATTCCACTGATGCTGGTATATATATATATATATGTGTGTGTAAAAGTTTGAAATCCACTACCAGAATGGCCAGAAATAATGACTACTATTACCAACTATTAAATATTGCTACTACCACTGCTACTGCTAACGTTCAGAAAATCGTCATACCCAAGCAAGTTGAACCTCTCTGAAGTGACAAAAAGCAAGGAAATTTGCAACCGTCTGACATGGACAGGTGGTTCAATGTGTCATCATTTTTCATCACCTTTGACATTTTCACTCCTCTTTTATATTCTGCATTCTATGGGAACTCTTTCACTTTTGTCAACTTTGTTTGCTGTTGGTGTCAAAGAGAAAGAACCATCCTGGAACATCTATAGAATGGCAACACCAGAAAGAGTTAAAGCCAATGATAATTTTATGCTCTTCATTTTTGAAAGGTGAGTAAAAATTATTTTATGTTTGCTTTTGTTTGGTTGCTGTTAATCATGATCAATCAGTTTGATAATTTTGAATTGATACACAAATGTAAAAACCCAATAATAATGATGCGCTAAACAACAAAAGCAAGAAAACCACCAACACGCACCAACAACAGCAACAGCAGAGGAGGGAAGATAGATAATAAATTTCAGAAAAAAAGATAACAATAAATCTTGTTAATCTCGTAGAGTTTATTGAATTGTAATATTATTCTGCTGATTGATAAGAAAGATTGCAAAATTTGGTGAACAGATAGTGGAATAAGTGCCCTGAGGTAAACATTGATAAAATAAGATAGCACAATAAGAGATCCTGCTAGATTCTTTTTTGCCTCATTCAATAATTGTAATTAAATCACTAACGGCAATTCATATTTTCTAATAGATATCTGTTTGACAAATATATTTCTAATGACGAGTCGACCATGTAAAACACAAACTCATCAGTGATGATGACATGCTACAGATAAAAATTGAATGCTTTTACAACTGGCACACGATAATGATAATTATTTTAATGTTTGAAATGAAAATTTCCTTTCTGAAATAGTACAATTATCCCTTTGTTGAATTTGAAATAAGTTTACGAAATTAGTACAATTAAAAGCAAGGTATAATGATAGACGGCCTTATTTTGTAAATGTTAATGGAATTACGCACAGTTTTATTGTTTTCAAAAAATAAATGCCACTTATATTTTTTGATGATTTAAAATAAAAATTGTTTATAATGATTACAACGGCTTTAGTGCAAAACAGTTGTCAGTAAAATAGGTGTAAGATTAAGCGACAAGAAGCGCTTACTTTGAAGTGGAATAGAATTTCACGCACACATAAATGCATATATGCATATATGCATGCATGTATGTATGTATATGTATATGAACATTACGGATAATATTACTAGCTAATGTTCAATTAATAAAGTAGCAATTCAATGCCGTTTAGGAAACTAACCTCATAAATGAACGACAGCATCAGTTGTATAAGAATGTGGACTAAAATTAGCAACATTTCTCAGTCACTACAGCTTAAATTATATATTAATTGCAATAAAAAGGAATAGAACAGAAGAAATATTGCATTTGCAGCATTGAAAAGTATTATGATTCATTTTGGGGCGTTAATTACTCAAAACATTGAACATTGTTTGCAACATTTGCCAAACAAGATGTCATTGATGAATTATATACAAACGCGTTAGCAGCACTGAACAGTGTGCATAATAGAAGTTCTGTCCCACGCAAAACAAACTTTGCACATGAAATAACAAATTTTCAATTATAGATTAGCTAATAGCAAAGTCCATCTATAAATGCTTTTCAAAATTGTGTACATTAAATTACCGACAGTATAACGCATATTTTTTTATTTGTAATAGATGAAACATTATTACTTAAAATTGTTCTATGCAAATTTTCCTTTGCTTAACTTAGAAAACGGTGGCTATCCAGATATCCGTTTGTGCGATATTGAGTTTTTCTGGAAATATCAAACTAACGGATATTTGGATAGCTGTTGAAAATATTCACTGATGAATTAATTGATTCATTAATGATGAATTATTACAAATAGAAATAATTTGTTGTGAAATATATGCCAACTTGTTAAATTCATAGATAGATAAGAAAAAGTGCATAGTTTTCTCCAATTGCAAAGTTGCTAGTTTCAAAGTTATAACAATTGAATATTAAGTTTCATTTCAACTGCTTGCATGTGTGTGTGTGTGATGTATTCATGTACAGCAAGCAAGCAAGCAAGCAACGTGATAGACAAAACGTGACTTTTGTTTCGTGTCCAAACGATGTCAAGAATTCAGGTACAAAGAAAACAATACAGGCAAACTAGTAAACAAATACAATTGGACAGTTTGATTTGAAGTTGACGCTAACACGCTGGTAACGGGCCGACGTCCACAAACAAAAGATGTTCGACCCAAGCTAACAACTTTAATCAGTTTAAACCGTGTCAACTCGCGCAAGTAAAACCACTCGACAAAACACTTGTACTTCTTCTTCTTCTTTTTCTGTTGTTGTTGTCTGCTATTTTCCCTCCTCTGCTTTGCTTTCCTCATCTCCCTCTCTACTGCACTCCTCTCTCTCTCTACCTCTCTCTCTCGCTCGCCCTCTGCAATCTACAACTAGCAGATAAAATGTATGAATAATTTGCATATCGTCCATGTGAGTGAAGATTTACACGTGTAAAAATCAATTCACTTTCATATTTATTCTATGCTATTGATTTGCATATCTAGCCGACAAGAATCATTAATACATTTTTCATCTTTCGTATAAAATAAATTCAGGTAAATAGATTACATTTTAAATCAATCTCAAAAATCATCAAATTTATTCAATAAACACAAATCAATACGTGCTTTCTTTTTCTAAATAATTTAAATACAAATTGGAATGCATGCTTAAGTTTGTAAAGGTTTATTTTTTTTTCTTCATTTGCTTTTTATCTGATTTGTCAAATATTTACTGATGCAATTTTAAGTGGAGACACATCAAACCTATTTCAATACTTCTGGATTGCATTTACATTTAACCGGTTAATTAGTTTGCCGGTTTCGCTTTATCAATTTATAAATAAGCTTATTGCTTTTATTTTCCATGCAAATGTGTAATCGTTTCAATTACTGGCCTCAGAAATTTTTAAATAATTATAAATATGCATATAAAGTGTGTTTAAGGTCATTTCCTGTTGTTGAATTGCACATATTGAAAGTACATAAAGTTGTAAAATCAGCTTTTAAACTGGATTCGAAAAACACCATCTCACGTGCAAAATGTTTCGGAAGAAAAGAATTCCACGAAAAAAAAAGGTTTTACAAGCAGGCTTGGAAAATCCATTATCAAATGACTATTAAACTGCTAGTGCACATTCATTTAGACCGTGAATGAACACAGAAAAAAATGTACTAATAATAAGCATCTGAAAATTTTCCTTCAACTGCATAAAAAGATCGAATGCAGTAGTGTTTTCGAAAAGCTTTCTTCAGATATAGATGATCAAATCAATTCAGGTATAGAGAGGTTTCACTTTTCTCCAATAACTGCTTTGAGAAAGTGATTTTAAAAATAAAACCACGCATTTGCTTTTCAATTTCTATTTTTAAATTAGCATTTGAAAATTTCCCTTTGTGCAACAGGATGAAACAATATTTCGTTTCAACCTTCTAGAATGGCAAATTCATTTCAAAACTAGGCGATTTTTAAACGAGAATGATAGAGGAATATTCAAAATTGAAAAAGAACCTTAGTCTATACATACGATCAAAGTAAAAACTAACTAGTACAGTAATTCTGATTGACGAGCAAGTAATTTTTGCAATTTTACTCATCGCTGTGGAATGCGTAGTTTGCAATTTTTTACACATGCCTTTCAGATAGCTAGCTAGCTATTGATGATAATGACGATGATGTTCACGCCAGGCTTTTCAAAGTGAGCAATTTTCTATAAATTGTCCTCCCACGACCGGAAATAATAATTTAGCGCATCTAGCATTTTGCGTACACATTGATCAAACCCACGTGCCAAGTCATTGTTTACGGCACAAGGGGTTGGAGATGATAAAATTATGAATGAGGCTGGTAGTTGGATGTGGGCAAAAAAAATTACATTTTTTCCCACTTTTCTTCACACAACGGAGGTGAAGAGCTGAAAGCAACGTAGGAGTGGGTCGTCGGTGAGCAAAGAAACAAAGCAGCTGATGCAGATTTCCGACGATGACTGCACTTTTGGAATGTAATGACGCAAAACACTGAACGAAAAATTGAACAGGATTTCTAAGTTTCTAATGATCATTTTCCAAAAGTATTTTCAAATATACATATACATATATATATATACGCGCGTGTGTATGTGAGCATGTATATATATATTTCCATGTATATAAATAAAAACCAAAAGAAACAAATAAGCCACAAACAGCTTTTTCTTAACACAACAGTTGCGGTTATAATTGTTTACCGGTTGTTTGAGAATGATCAACGCTACTATTTATATTTTTGCTTGCTTCGCCTGGGGGGGGGTTGTCATTTTATCTGACCAATCTTATTCGTTGTATTTGATAAGTTTGAAGAAATTGACGATCCTCCCACGTAGTTCAGCCAACCGCACTCCGCCTAAAGCCTGCTAATGTGCAAAACTTGTTCCACAGAAGACTGGCCGAAAAATTTTGGACACACACTTCAACGCCATGCAAACACAACGATCCGGTCAAGTAGTCACTAGTATGCGTGATCAGTGGACAAAAATCTACCGTCATCCAGTATCAATTGAATTTAAAAAAAAAAAAATAACCCACTTCACAGAGCAAATCTCACTTATCTTCAAGAAATTGTAGATTTTCTAAATTTCATTCATATGCACATGCTTAATAGATGTATGAGGAACTTCAAGATATACTACATCTCTACCAATAATCAAAATTATATATTGCTTTTCTTTTTCTGTCCAGTTCAGTTAGTTCAAATGAATAATTCAATTTTTCAAATTTTGCAAGAAAGAAAACCAAAACAAAAAAAAAGATCTACAACTTTTTTCCACACTACATGCACATTTTCGTGAGAAATTGATGCTGTTGTCATGTAGTTTGTAAAAGTACAACTAAAAATACTCAACAAGGCGGTTTGATGAAAGTTCTACTGATTGATGGAATGTCATTAGTAAGCTTAGTTGAAACTTTGACTCTTTGTTTCACTATCAGCTAACGAAACTGTTTACTCAGCAACACAGACGTCAGAAGGAATTACCATAAAGCTTACGTAATATTTTCTTTCTGATTTTAATAGACAACATTATAAACCTGATAATTTAATGCATATATATAAATCTTGATGTAGTTTCAGTAGAAATAATATATCCACATAATGTTTAGAGTTAAAAACTGTTATTCTTATTCATTTGATATATATATATATATATGCATATGTGTTCAAAAGTTTGAAATAATATTTTCTTTTTTAATTAAAAAAGTTGTTACAAATAAAAAAAAACAATACAATTAATCGACTGTTGTTAGGGATTACATTATTTTATCAGCTTATCGAGTGATCTGTTTGCTTAAAATACACTTGCAACTTCACTGAACAGAAAATGTTGTTTGAAAAGTATCAATAAAAAATTGCTTAATTGCAAGCAACCCACTGTTTGTGCTGACAATGATAGCATCGGTTTTGGGAATGACGTCATTGACGTTTGGAACATCTCCCTGTGAGAAAATATAAAAATGCAATGTGTGTTCATTTAGTGTTGCTGCAGACTAGTGTGATTTCGTTCAAAGCAATACAAATGTAAAAAAAAAAGACGACCGACCACCTTTCATCAAATACATTTGATGTGCAGTAAGTACAGTGAATATTAGAAAATATAAATATTTAACTAAATATATGTTATGCATTGAGTGAAAAGAATAATCAATTTGAAACTTTGTTTCCAACGTTGAAACATTCCAAACCGATGATAAAAGCAAATACTATGCATGCTATGGTGAAAATATTTTTGTCACTTTTTGCTTTGAACATTAATTTTTCTAGTTTTGTGTTTTTTTTCTAAAAAATGGTTTCACTTGATCACTTGACTAGTAATAGTACAGAAAAGCGTCACTTTTCCAAATGTCATATCCATTATGGTGCTTTGTAATTGAAGTTGTAAAAAAAAGATTCCATGAAGAAGAGAACAGTTAGAAAGAAAAAGAAAATGATACTGGATAGAGGCAATTAAAGAGTTAATTTCAATCCAAGATGTTCAATATTTTTTTCTTTCAACAATTATTCAAAATAGATTTTAAGAATGATTAAGTAATTAAGAAAAAAGAGGAAGGGAAAGAGCATCAAATAAAAAAGAAATAGAAACACCGAAAGGTGATTTGCTTTGAAAATATTTCTCAGATCAAGAAGAAGAAGAAGAAGAAGAAAGCAGCAAGCAATAAAGCGCAATTGCAGAGAGGCATGAGAGACAAACACATCGTATGCATTGGTAGCTTTCAGATTTTTCCAATGGAAAGTTCAAGGCAGGCAATAGTAAAAATGCTTAGCAGCAGCAGCAGCCGCTAAGCATGAAACAACGACCGGCTTGATTTATGATATTAAAACCCAACGCCACCTATATCCTCCCACTGAGCAGGTACTTCCGGTTGGCAAGTTGAAATTTCACACCGCGCGCAAATTTCAGATGCTAAACGTTGGAAAGATCCGTTGTTGTCATTTTTGAAAACATATTGTCAATAAAATGTTGCTGTCAACAAAGGAAAGAAAAAAATATTTTCTTTTTTTATTTCTCTATTTGCATCTACAACTTGCTGGGAAAAAATGAATGTTGTTGTTGTTGTTGTTGTAGTTGTTGGTTTTTATGTGATGATGATGAATATTTTTCAGAACATCTATGCCGAGATGATAAAGAAGTAGAAGAACATTCTGACGTGAAGCAGCTGCCACACAAGGTCGACTCGTGTGTTGTGTGCATCATGCATGCTCTGTATCTGAAGCCGGTCCTGACAGGGTTGTGTTGCTGACGCGATGCAATTCATAACCATTTTGTTGTGCATCTTACGGTTACTGATGCGGTAGCTGTTGTATAATAATAATTGTCCATAAACACAACTAGCAAACTGATAATGAACCAAGCAGAAGCACAAAAAATATGCATACAAGCAACATATCCGATAATCGACATTGTTCATCTTCAAAAAATGTAAGTAGGAAATATACTTTTTGCATTTTGCTTTTTCATCATCTTTCACATGTTTGCTCATATTATCAAAACTTTCAATTGCAATTTAAGAAGAAGAAACTTTTTCAATTCACAACAATTTTCAAACATTTTCTCATCGGTTAAATGTTTGAATGAAACTACAGGGGGAATAGAGGTATACATGAAGACAAATTTGACTGACTGAACAACTTTCCCACGATTTTCAGATAAAACAACAACAAAAGAATGAATAAAACAAAAATTAGCTAACGCAGCTTAATCTCTCTCTCTCAATATGTATTGGTTGTGCTGGTGAAGAGCCATACAAAATGGAATGATAAAAATTGTTGTCATCATTTCTTCTCTGCAGTATGATATTTATATTGCAGGTCAATCAATCAATCAATCAATCAATTAATTATTGGCGGCTAAGTGAGTGGATTTGCTAACGTGTAGCCATTATTGTAATAATATCTCGATTACTACAGCAAACCAACAACTATTACTAGCACTGCTATACTGTTGTTGTTCTGCTTTAAATTGGAAAATTTACAAAAATATAAAGTTGTTTGTTTTTGTCTTATATATTACAAAAATGAAAAAGAGAAAAGAACTGTTATCTTCTGTTTCTGGTCAAATAGCAAAGTGAAGATAAAAGGCCAACGTTGTCACATGTAGAATAGGTCAGATAAAAATCTCAATAATGAAAAGAAGAAGAAAAAAAAAATATATATATGTGTGTATATGCAATAATGCAATCTGTTCATCATGAGACGATTAACTCATCCGTAAGAAATGGAATTTCATTTATTGGTATTCCCTCAGCAGCCAAGTTGTGGATAGATAACTTTCTCCATTAGCATTTATTATTCATATTGCATGGATGCTTTGTTGTGCAAAAATGATTAGTCATATTTTCCGTTGATATCGATGACAGAATCTTCAATAAATTGCCCGAAATAGAATATTTTTTTAAAAAAAGCCAAGTTTTCAATTTCGGGCTTTTGTAGGAAGATAAAAATTTGAAGAAGCACGTCGCCTGTAATCAGAGACACTTTGGTATGCGAAAAACGAGGTCGGCTGTTGGCGGTAAGTTAAGATCTATGTTCCTGCTTCAGTGGAAGCCCGCCGGCAAGGCGACCTTGTCCCAAGACGGACACGTGTCACAAACGTGAGACATGAACGGGTTTGGAGAAGAAAACTTACAAAATTGAACCACACATCATCATCATCATCATCATCATCATCATAATCATCATCATATTTTCTCAAGCCTGTTGTTTATTTATTGCTTATGTAAAAAATGTAAACAACAACAACAACAACAGTAAACCACAACAAAAGGTAGCTATTTGAATCAATACAAAAATGATACAAATTACTAACCGATTGCCGACTAGACGGCGCCAATATGTGTGTGTGTGTGTGTGTGCTTGTGTGTCGCGTTTTCGTCGTCATTTATGTTTACATAGCAAAGATGCACACGTTTGTAGAAGATTGCAACGAACAGCAAAGAGATCCGGCCAGATCCTTCCCTCATAATTTTAGCTCACCAATCGAACTATTATTATTTATTATTCAGAAAATGCCTCACAATTAAAAAAGCTGCATCTTCTTCGCCTCTCTCACTTCCTCAGCTGCATAAATTCAACTGCACACAGAGATCAACCTATTGCAACTATCTCCAACCAAAGGTATGTAACTTCACATTTATATTTGCATAAAATTTGAACTTTACAAACAATTTCAATTTACAGTAGAAAAAAAAGTAATTCTTTGTAAAAAAAAAATTTCCCTATGCAAGAAGAAAATTAATATCAGTATTTTTTTTTGTTAAAAAAAATAAACTATAAAAATATATTAAAATTTATAAATTGCAATAAAAATGTTCACAAATAGTTTCAGATGAAAATAATTCATAATTAATATTGTAATCAGTTGAAAATGATCATTATCATTAATTACGGTTTATTTTTTTTTTGGTCAAAAACGTGTAGAAAAATCACCTCACACTAAGCTTCTGTGTATATTGAAATCAAAATTATTTCATTGCAAATTAAATGGCGCCAGACAGTTGTTTAATATTTACAGTAGCAGTGCGCTTACAGTATTTACGCTATGTACAGATTCATGGATTGCATTTCTTTATTTTATTATTTAAACGTATATAATATTTTTTTCCACTTGCAACTTTTGCAAATTGCTACTATGTGAGCTGTGTGTGGTGCTTGTTTTCAAATAATAAACAATCATGATGATCATTCAATTTAAAAATTTTTCAATAAAAAAGCAATTGACAATAATCAAAAATAAACACGCAGAATTGTTTACATAAATTAATAAATATGTAATTTTTATCTATTGAAAGCAATTCATTTTTCATCTGTAAATTCAATTTTCGAATCGTTGTTCAAATTGCTTGCAATGAAAGACTGAAGCAATATTATGCATTTTGCTTAGCAAATAGACGATGCACAAGACCAGACATTGTTAAGTACAGCGGAGTAGACATTTTTGGGCAAAGCTTGGCGACCAGCCGACGCCAGCTTTTTCGGCTTTGCAAATGCAAATACAGGTGCGTTGATAAACTGATTTGAAGAAATTCATTCCAAGACAAGAGTCAACAAAATTTCCTTTCTCAAAAAGCTACCTTTTCACAAAATTGTTGGCCAATTGCCAGGATTCAGTTTGTCAAATAGAAAAATTTTTCATTATGCAACATAAGCAAAGGAAATTATGCATGCTAGAACAACAGCTTGTTTGTTGTAAGCTTGTACGAACGGGCTTGTATGATTATATAAATCAATTTCACATTTTCAAACTTTTCATATTATATAATAATTAGAATAAGAATAGAAAGTTATTTAAAATGATGACTGGGTTTATGAGATAATTGCATCAATTTGATGTTTCACTAGTTTTCTGATATGTATCTTTGGAAAAAGAACCGAAGCTGCAGCATATAAATGAAAAAGTATTCAAATTCCACTGTGCCAGGCCGTAAAGATGAAAATGGCAAACAGAAACATTTATTCAGCTGAATAATATTTCAATGAATGATATTCAATATCAGTTGTGTGTTTTCTGTCTGAAGATTTGAATTCAAGTGAATTGCGATGGAATAATAAATAATATTTAAAATTAACTAACTTATGCATTAATTTCCGATGAAAAAACCAGCACACTTGGTTGAAGTTTGGAATTTTTGTTTCACTTTTCTTCCTACCTATCTATTTGTTAGCTGGATGCTAGTTTATAATAGCATTTTCTTTTCACTCGTTTTTCATTAAATAATTATCATCATAAATAATGAATGCATTCGACACAACTTGATCATGATGATAGAAAAAAAAACAACAATAATTCCTCCAGAGAAGAGAATTACTTAATGTTTAATTAAGAGGTAAATTTTTACAAGATTGTTTGTCCATTTTTTGTACTTGAAGCAGTAAAACAACTGTTTGAAAAAGTTAATTATACACAATGCTTTGTGAAGTTAGCAGTGAGAAAAGCTTCCCTAAGATAGATATTGCGCATCGATCAGATTCTTTTCTGCCTTAAGAACAAAACACCTTTCAGCTTATCGAATTAAGAAATTTTAATTTCACATTTTCCCATATATCATCGATATTATTTTTCCAAAGTTGCTTTTTTTTAAAAAAAATTTAATAACACATTCAATAGATTGAAAAAACGTTATAATTGGTCGTTGAAATTGAACACCCTTCAGTCTAAAAACGGTGACTGGCGCAGTATGTGACCGTTCAGAATTGAAATTTAACTTGCAGGAGGAAAAAATTTTTTCAAGCGTTCTTGTATCCAAGCGACCGACCGGCCGGCCGGCCGGCGGTCGGTCGGTCAAAAATATCATCAATCTGTTGTTGTTCAATGCTTTTGCTTTCCTTCTTTAATATTTTCCCTAATGAATGCTGATTGAGGCGGTTTTGTTGCATTTTTGAAAAGTATTTGTGTACGACTTGAATTCTCAAAAGTAAGTTTACATTTAATTGTCCCACCGATTTTTAAATTGAAAAAAAAGCGTTTGAACAAAAAACACAACGTCGGAAAGTTAAGTTGAAAAGTGAATACAGTAAACTGATTGTTAAGTGTTGTCATAGTTTGGTTGAAAATTATGAAATAAAAAAGCGATCAAGTGAAACGGTGAGTTAATGGTCAATTTGAGAATTGCCGACTGTTCAGTGAACTGGATTAAATTTCGTCGCAACAAAATGTTCAACCTTGACGTTGAATATTGATTGTGAAGAAATGTTGATGAAAAAGAAAGAAAAGTTTATAGCTAGGCTATTATTATATAGTTGTTTGTTGTTCTTGAATGAAAATAAAAATAACGGGCAGGGGTGGGGCAACGAGAGGAAAAAGTAACCCGCACGGGAAGTTCATGAAACCAAAATGGGCTAGTAAAAGAAAAAAAAAACAAGAAAAAAAATTTGAAATGCAGGTTGTTTCTCCATATAAATTCAAAACAAAAAACCATCACGAATCAAATTTAAATTGTTTCAAATAAGCATTTTTGAAATTTGTGAAA
This sequence comes from Trichinella papuae, assembly GCA_001447755.1. Taxonomy (NCBI): domain Eukaryota; kingdom Metazoa; phylum Nematoda; class Enoplea; order Trichinellida; family Trichinellidae; genus Trichinella; species Trichinella papuae. Next base: position 25,043 of record JYDO01000006.1, read on the forward strand.
AGTAGTCAATTTTCTCGTGATCAGAAAGTTACTGTAGAAATGAAGAAAAAAATGTGAGCGAAAAGAAGAAAAGTTTGAAAAATGAAAGTGAGTGAGAGCGAGAATAAGTGAAAAGCCAGCGGGATGGATGGACATTGCAAGTGCAGTTGTTGGGTAAAATTTTGTGAAACGTGTTTCGTGGCCGGCTCGTTGTTTTCAGTTCATGCTTGACAGAGGAGCGTTGAAATAAATTTTGTACGGCTGCAATTAACACAGCCAGTTCGACAAATGCGCGTTCCCTTTTTTTTTTCATTTTCTTCAAAATTGTTCATTAAAAAGATAATAATAAAAACAAAGGGTAACCGGCGTCTGCAACGTGACTTTCCACTCAGATAATATGCTAATGTTGAGTATTCAAATTTTTTTTTTGTTGGTCAATTTTCTTGTTATAGCTATTTCGTATCAATTTTATGAAATATTATCAATTCATATATTTTATTATGCAAAATTTGATGATCATCAATTACAATACTACTTGAGTGCCTTTTTGTTGATCACTGTGATCACGCGTTGGCGTCGGTGCCGCGGAACATTGGATAAAAATGCTGTCAACTTTTTCCTGCCGTGGGTGTGACTGTTGCATAATTTCTATTGAAGAACAAGAAGTAGTTTCAGAGAAAAAAATTATGCTTTTTCCTATCAATCAACAACTTTGCCGCTGAATTTCAAGCTGAAGTACAAAGAAACGAAAGCAAGTTCAATTTTCAACATGTTGCGTGGAAGAGAACAAAAATTCCACTTGGGCGGTCATTTTTCAATAAGTTACATTAATATTATTTTTCGACAACAATTTTCACACGAATTTGTATTGAAATTTCAAAATACCCAACAACAACAATGAGTGAAATTTGAATATCCGGAAAATGGATTAATAATAATTATTATACAACCATTATATTTCTTTCAGTTTATGTGAAATTTTATTTTCAGAATTTGCAATGGATAGAAAACGATTGCCCTCAGCTTGAAATCTAGCTGCCGCTGGGCAGAGAGTGTTCTCAAATATTGTCGTTGCACGGTGCAAAAATTATACGGTACACGCCGCCCATCCGCCCGTTCATTCACGTTGCGATTGCGTTCACGTTTCAGCTTCTAACAGTACAAGGCGAACCGAAGCAACAGGCAAATTAATAATTTACATTCAAGCATTGTATTATTAATTATTTTTGAAATAATTTCCTTTTCCCAAATCGACATTTCACACGTTACCGTGGCTCGGTCGAGTTGAAGCGCTTTTTACCAATTTTTATCGATCGATCGATCAAATTTTGAATTTGATCCGCACTAGCTTAAACGATATTTATTGGTAGTAGCTTAAACGATGACCACCGTGAACGTTTTTTCCCACTGTTAGTCTAATATCCATCAACTTTTTCGTGGTCAACTTCATCAGACACACACACACACACACACACAGACAGTGTCTTTTTTTACCAATTTTTTCTGTCTGGTTTTCAAATTTATCACAAACTAATACTAATTATTAATAATTTTTTTCCATTTTCCAAAAGCTAAAACAAGATTTCAATAAGAAGGAAGTTCTTATAAAACCAGTAGAAGCCAGACAGCCGGCTAGACGGACAGACAGACAGACAGACAGACAGAGAATACTTGATTCATACTGTTGATTTGAAACAAAAGTTTATAGCTAACGTTTGCCCTGATTATTACGTGAACAAGGATAACATTTGCACTTGTTATAATATTTGATGATAATTTCTTTTTTGTAATTTTTTCGCTTTCGCTTTTCACTGCTTTGCCTTGCTAGACATGGAACATCTAGGTCAGGGCCAAGATACCAGTTGTGGCTTGGTTTCTCCTCAGGCGCGTGGGTGTTTGAAGAAAATTTGTCAACGGCGGTCGACATGCAGCTGCCGTCTCCACACACACACACACACAGAGAGAGAAAGCGTTGGTGAACGCTTTTATTGTGTTTGAAACAATTTCACCAAATTGGGAACCCCCCTCCCCCCCGTTATGCAAAGGCACCGCCGCCGGGGTCAATTTCCTTCCCAACATTTGGAAATGAGCCAAAAACAACAAATCCACGCCAGACGCCGTCACCGTCACCATCACCGTGCGTGCACCTGTCCGTCGGTCTGCTTTTTGTACTTTTTGTTCTTATTCATCACCACTACCACCGTTGCAGGCCATTTGGAGCGTTCATTTCATTCCATCACAAGCACATACACACAACAGCAACAACAGCAACAGCAGCAGCAGTCACGTTTTCATTTTACCATCAAGTGCCATGACATGAGATTGATTGTGTTATTATTATTATTTTTATTATTTTCACATCAATTAATACTACACACCAATCCAATATATTTTCACTTGATGTCCAATTAAGGCATTGTGGCAAAATTATTCTTTTATTTTTGCTCGTTGTTTTGCACGCCTGCCTGCGATCGGTGTATACGTTAAAGCGTTGTGTGTTAGCTACTAGTTGTCGGGATGTTGCTTATTTATATATATATATATATATATATTTTCTTCTCTCATTCATTCTCTTCTTTCAGAAACGCGGCAGCTGTTTTGTGTTTGTTGCATTTGTGATGTTATGTTCGTTGATGGAAACGTATGAATGGAATATTTGAAGAAAAAGTTGTGCAGGCGACACATAGTGTGTGTGTGTGTGAGCCAGAGCCAGAGAAAAAAAATCAACACAACCACAACTTCAAAGCAAATCAAAGTCACTCATTTTGAAAAGCATCCAACGCAAAATTCCACTTCACATACATCTATCTCATTCATCCATCTATCTACTCACTACTACTACTACTACTACTAGATAAGAAGGAAAAACCAAAAGAAAAAAGATTATCATAATCATCTTTGTAGAAGATCAGTTTTCATTATTTTTTGCTCAGATAGAGAGTATGAAGTCGGCGGTGCATTCGTTGACCGAGATCCGTATGCAGATTCGACGGTCGCTTGTCGACCGCTGATTGGTCGATTCAGTCGGTGAACGCACATTCACCCTATCGCGCGCGTATTACGGTGCCGTCAATTTTATCTCTCTGGTCAGTTGAGCCCGCAGGCAACCGGTTGGACGGTCGGCTAGCTTGCCGTCGTCACCGCTTAAACGTATCAGCTTAATGCTTGCGTTGGTGGGTGAATATATTCAATCGACCGCATTTGCCTGTTCTTATTTGCTTCATTTCCGTATTAATTATTAGCAATCGTTCCTACACACACACACGCGCGCGCGCGCGTTTCTTTCACAACAAATATCATCATAATGCTAATTATATCTGTATGAACTTGTAGAACAAAAAATTGGCTGTAGCGTTTGTTTGCGGTCGAAAATCGACGAGAACAAACATACCAATTTCACAAGCCAATTCAAACATGTCTACATTGGAAAGAAATCGCAACGGCTATTTTTCTTCATTCGCTTCGGCTTGGTATCCAGGTTATGGTGGCTCGACCCGTATATACAACAACAATGGAATTGCCACCACCACCACCAACAGCTCACAGTCACTCTACAACTATTGGACAACGACGTCGGCATTGCTATCTCCGGGTGGCAGTAGTAGCAATTCATCGTCCGGCTACGAAGGCGGCAGCGGCAGCGCTAGCGGCAATGGCAGCGTCAACGGCTGCCTCTGGTCCACCACGCCGTCGCGTCCCACCCGAACGGTACAATTTCCGTTCGGCTCAACCGCGCCACGCCCTTTCGCCTCGGCAACAACCCCTCCGGGCTGTCAGGACCGTGCGCCGATACCACTGTGTTCTTCTTTCTCACCCCGCGCCGACGGCGTCGCGACACACCCGCGGCAACTACACGACCCAGTTGGTGGTTTGCTGCTACCAGACGGTCGAAATGAGATGGAACGCAACGCCAATGACCCGGGTAAGTAGTGTTTTTGCTTTTCACTTTCTACCGTAAACCGACAACAACAAAGAAACAAAAAAAAACCACATCTAAACTGAAACTTTAGCCTGCGCTAATATTGCTTTTCCATTATTGAATGAATATTCATTCCTTAACGAAACCGCCGACTGCTGTTATTTTTCATTTTTTTATTTATTTCACGACAAAAGAAAAACACCTTCTTCATTCCCCTTATCAACCCCTAAGAATTTATAACCGCAACCTTAGCAGTGTTTCCTATGCACACAAGCACACTGAGAGACAAATTTGCATATTGAGTATTGGGAATTTCTTCGTTTCTTCCTTGTTCAGTGTGTTCGTTCATTCAATATTTGCTACACGAGAAGATGCTGTTCTCATTAATCATCATCATCTTCACAATCTCAATAGTGCGATTCATAAGTACGAATACATTCATTCATTGCAAGCGTCGTCTGTTTTCATTTAACAATCTCTTCACCCCTCGCACATCCAGCTAGCCAGCCAGCCAGCCAGCCAGCGAGCGCCACTCTCGTCGTATATTGAAATGAAAAAATTATTTTTCCTATGCTGAACAACTATCGCACAATTTTTCCCAATCATATTCTAATTTTTCTTCTTCTTCTTCTTCTTCTTCTGCTCACAATTGTAATTATCCAAGTAAGTAACACACAACAATTGCACTTTCATTACCCATAATCGCTCGCATTTCAATCCCATCATTACATGTACGTGTGATTTTGAAATGCACCAAAGTAAACAATGAACAATAGGTCAAGCTTAGCTCATATGAGGAAGAGAAATTATTATTATTATTATTATTATTACAAACCTGTTATTGACTTATTGCGTGAATTTTGCAACGCAGTAAAACCCTCGGGGATGTTTGAACAGTGCTACTAAAACTCATCCCTGCTGCGAGAATATGAAATTTGCATGCGCATCTGCATGATAATTTTTTTTTTGGCCTTCGAAGCGTGAAAATACTGGTTAAAGCTTTTTCACTTCAACAAGATATGTAGGATAAAGAGAATAATAGAATTATTCATTAGTGAAGAAAAAAAAATAGATGAGTGACATAGCAACAACAGTTGTTTTTATTATTGCAGTATACTTGTTGAATCTGTTTTCCCGAACTCCCGTTAGCAAATTAGCGGTAATATTGCTGCGTCATTTGTCCCTGTTGAAGATTGATTCTACGCCTGCAAAAATCATCTACCTGAAACATTTATGCAGGGTAAGTTTGTTTGTGTTTGAAAATAAATTTCTCTTCTTCACTGATAAAATCGTTGAACATGAATACCGTATGATATGTTTCGCAGATTATTTATGCAGCCCTGGCTAATGAAGTTGATAAAGACGAATGCATGCAGTTGATTCTGCATTTTCTCATACACCCGGCTATATTGGACGAAGAACGTTCATTACTCAAAAGTAAGCAAAAGCTCGATTCTGACTGAAAACTAATATAGCATTTTTTTTCTTTTTTTTCTTGTTTAAGATGCAGCCAAGCAAATATTCGACGGTTTCTTTGACGGAATATCTCCAAATGACAATTTCAATGGATTGCCTTATTTGCCGCAAGGCTTGTTTGATGAAGAATCATCACACACATCAGATTTTGTGAACCACGGTGACTGGTTGAACAACAACAACAACAACAACAACAACAACAATGTTCACGATGAATTGTTATCCTCGCCAGTTGTAGAGGAATCCCAATTGCGCAACAGATGCTCTTCACATTATGAATCTGAGGGACATGGTAAATGGTCACAAGACTATAATAGTTCAATTTCTACATTATCCTCAACACGTCTCAATCCAATTCCAACATTCGAATCACCAATGCAAACCGCGGCAACAGCACCGCCACCGTCATCCATATCACCACCTAATTGCTGTCAGAATCGTTGTTTGCTAACACCGAATAATAATCATCATATCAACAACTTTTTCACCAACAACGACTTCAATGCCAATATGGTGAGAATTGATAAACCAAATGTGGCGAACAAGCAATCGCAGAAATCATCATTTTCATCCAATTCCTCTTACAACACCGATGGTAGCAATTATCACTGTCGACCAGGACCGTCAGGTTATATGAACATGGAAGGCGGCGACACTGGAGATGTGTTCACTTTGATGAATAACTTTGACTCGAGGTAAAAAGAAAATGGCATATCTTGTTAAATAATTTTTTTTTCTTTTCACTGAAAATATCTCTCCTCTTCATCGCGCTTATTGTAGATATCTGGCGGATATGTACAATTATCGACGAAACAACAGTCCAGCAGCGACAAAGGTGAATTTTGCAAATGCAGTGAATTTCGAACCTGCTGAGGAAGCGATGAGAGGTAGGGCATTTTGTCAATGTTTTATCACTGATCATCTCTCTCTTTCATCCTTCAAGATATACCTCAATGGTTGAAAATGCTCCGTCTACACAAGTACACTCCGTTGTTTTCAAAAATCAGCTACGATGACATGATGACTTTCAGTGAAGAAAAATTAGAAGCTCTGGTAATTATTTGTTTGTTTGTTTGTTTGTTTGTTTTTTTCCCAACAAAAATTTCAACTTTTCAATTTCAAGGGAGTTACGAAAGGTGCGCGGAAGAAAATCGTGTTGAGCATTGAAAAACTGAAACAACGAGCCAAAACACTGAAACAATTGGAAAAAGAGGTAGAAAGACATATGCGATAATCACGATATTTTGTAAAACAGAGTGATGATGTGTTTGTTGTTTAGGGGTTTTATCAGTCAGGCAGCCTGAGAGCCACTTTGAATGAACTGAAATGCATCTGCCTGTCTCCAATTCGCTGCTATTGTCCTCCTAACGACGGTGAGACTGAATTCGATCAAGTAAGACACAATATACAATTACATTGAATACACAATAAATTACTATTCATGTTTTCAGGAAAAAATTGAAGGCTTTGAATCACTGCCAGATGAAATAGATGACGATAACATCCCGGCTCATTTCACTCGAATTTTAGGAAAGAGTCAGTGAAATATGTTATATATTCTTGTTGCAATTGTTTTTAAAAATTATTTTCAGTCTGTACGCAATTGTTAGTCACATCAGAAATTGAAGAAGACTGCGTTCAAATTTGTACGGAAATAATGGAAAAGTGCGCCAATCATCCAGCGTTCACAGAAGCACAAAAGAAAAGATTGTCAAACTGCAGACATGAATTACGCAAAATTCTGTACCTGTCCAAAGCCACGATGGGGAACGACGGGATGCGCGGCAGTAGTATCCCTAACAATAACAGAGAACGAAGACAACACGCGCAAAGGAAATTCTCACTGCAGTCCATTCAGCATTACAATAACAACAATGGAAACGGTCGAAATGTAATTTTAAATTTGCATATTTTATAATCTTTTCCAATAAATTATTATGCAGAATGACCTGATATCGAAGTCGAACGTCAAACGTAGCGCGAAAAATAAGCGTTCAAACAGACCCGTCGACGGACAACGATTCAACCGATTTCCTGCAGTCAACGTGGAATATGCTCGTGTTGCAGAAGCTGAAAAACCGCTTACGATCTCTTGCAGCAATTACAACAATTATGCACGTCCCACTGCTCAAACTACTGCAACTACGCAGTCGACAAAAGCGTTTGAAATGCAGTCAGCTAATCATCATCATCATCATCATCATCATCATTCCATTTCCAACTATGCAACCAACGTGAACCCAATGTTCTCTACGACCACACCAATTCCTCAACAAGCAGCGTCAATTATGGATGAAAAAAATTCCTTCATTTATTCCAGTATGTTGAGCAGTTCAATTTATTTATCAATTCCAACAATAATAATTTCTGTTTCTCTGTTTGTTTGTTTGTTTTCCAGGTGATCATCAGCTTTCATCGTGGAATAATTGCGCTTCCAATTTCGACAATACAACAAAGCGCAATATTGGCTTGTCGGATAACGGCTTTGTCAATCAGGGTCGTCGTCACTCGGCTAGCAATTCTCTCATTTCAGATATCAACAATTCAACTTGGGATCCGATCAATTTTAACTCAGGTTTGGATCAACTGTGTCGCAGCATCACAGAAGCAGCTCTGGAAGGTAATCAGTCATCCATCTATATATGATTAATGTTTTTTTTTTCAAATTATTTCATCTTTATATAGATTCTGCTCAATAAAATCACGCCTTTCCTTCTTCTTCATGAACAACATCTTCTATTCAATTGTATGAATTTATGATGGTTCAGTTGAGATGAAATGCTGCACAAAACAAAACAACAAGAAACAAGAAGCTCTCTTCTGTGTAACTTGTTTTGTTTTTTTTTGGTTCTCTTCTTGATCATCTATCTTTCTGTCTGTTTGTTATTTTTCTGCACATCCACATGTGCTTTTCTATATTTCCATATTTTTCCAAAATATTTGCTTGCAATATCAGTCAGCGAGTGTGCTGCGTTGGAACACAGTAATTCAAGTAGGACAATCACGAGTTTGCTCTCGCTGTTGTGCATCGGTGCCCTGCAAACTGTGGAGTATTCCGTGCCAAAGGCTGTACAGAATTAATTTGATTATTAGCTTATTTTTCTCTTTGTAAAGTCGAAATTTCGCAAAACAACATTCAGCATGTCGGTTGTCGTCATTCATCGTGTTTGCTTTCTTTCGTGATATATATCTGGATAAATACTGCCTGCCCTTCACGATGCAAAACCTATTGATTGAAAATGACATCTTGGTAATTGTCCGTGTACCTTTTTGTTTTTGCGTCCATATCCACTACCAACGGTATGGAATTTATATGTATATATATATGTTGAATTTATTTATGTTTTCTGTGACTGCAATCATCGATGCTCATCTATATGTGTATATGTAGTTGCACTTGGGCAGAAAGAGAAGTGATGCAGCAATTTCGACAAATTCAAAATTGATACGACAATTACCAATTAAGAGCGATGCTGTTATTTAGTCTTCGATTGACATAGTGTAGTATTTGGTGAATGGAAAATGGAATAGATATTTTTTGCTCCCTCTGCTACGAACAGTTGCTCAAAATGTTCAATATATACAATATTATTCTTCTGCACGACGTGTGGTTGGCATATTGAAGAAATTCAATGGCTTCCATATACTAAAGCTGTCAACACACGGTATGGCGTTGTTATTGATTTCACATGCCGCTATTTATTTTTTTATAACACTTTTTTCGTATACACATCATCAATCACTCCTTCATTGATGTGTATATATACATCTGTATATATGTATATTTATTATTATTTTTTTTCTCTCTTTTATTCTTCCATATACTCCATCGAAATGTTCATTCACACATGTATGTATGTATGTATGTATTATTTATTGCATAGTTGAACAGTTAGCTTTTGCTGTTTTGTTCCAGCACATTCCAGTTTTAACTCGCATCTTTGTGCGACACTATTGGCATGAAGAAGCAAGCCATTTGAAGTGTATTGAAATGTTGAAAATGTTCTGTCGAATATTATTCTTTTTTTCCATTTGTTTCTTTTTGTGCTTCATTGGCAAGCAGTCAAAGCTGTGAAGTGACGAACATTGATGTTGATAATTGTTCCAATATATATATATATTTATATATGTTTCTTTTTCTTCAATATTGTTCAGGCCGAATCCTTCGACACCCAGACCCTATTTTTGTCTTGTTGAAGTTTTTTCCGGAAAATTTATATACTACTCAGTGTGCAACAAGCGCAAAAACTGCCCGTTCGTTTTTGTTTCTCACGCCACACAAATTTTGAGTATGTTTGTTACTCTATTTTTATTGGCATTTTGTCTGGGTTAAGATTTCTTTTTCTTTTCAATTATTGCATATTATGGTCTGAGTTTAACGGTGCAAAACTTGCATGCCTCAAGTAAAATAAAAATTTGAAATATTCCACAAAAATTATTCCCCTTTCAAAATTTGAACCAATTCTCTCTACTCTACCTTTCATTCTACAGCTTGTTGTTTAAGCGGCAATACTCAAGATTTTGAAACTTGCCAACAAGTTGTTGGCAACAAGTGACAACATGAATTATGATCATAACTAACACTGACAACATGTTGAACAGAGCACTAAAATAATAATAATAATACACGCACAGAGAACTAACCGGCCTCACAGAGCATGTTGGAGATAGTGTCAACAAGAGAAGAGAAGAGAAGAGAAGAAACAAACACTATAAATTCTTTGACCACAAGATGAAGATAATCAGAAAAATTCATCTCACAGATCAACTAGCCCAACATAATAATGTGCATAGCATAAATTTGAAACAAAAATGAAAAATTCCCTTACCTGGAGAAAGAATTATATTTTGTATTGTATTGTAGCTGATTTGTTGTTCGTCGGCGTTGCTGATTTCTTTTCTGTTGGGTAAACTTTGTCAGATGTGAAGCAGCAATTCTGTAACAACAGTGACATATAAGCATAGTTCATTTTGGCTCATCAGAAATGCCATGTTTCTTCCTAAACAAACATTGTAAAAAATGTATTCAAAAAAGAAAAAACAGAAAATGCAATCATCATTTCACAATATTAACTGATGATAGTTTTTTTTAATGAGGAAAATATTCAATGCAACCAACAACTGCTGAATGTGCTACTTACTACTGTTGTTGATGTTGACGTTGATAATTTGTCACCAATGTGATATTTATTATTATTTACTCAGAGAGATGTGAAATAACAACAACATAGCAATTAAAATTCACTATTTATATATAAAACTGTCTGTTTAATAATAAAATTATGCGTCTTTAAATATATAATTGTACGAAAAAGCATTATCAAAAACAGAATATAAAATTGTTCGATCGCATCGTCTTCAAATTAGGAAGTGAACAATAAAAGAAATTGATCTGGATAAATTCTAAGCAAGCTGCTGCTAACTGAGGAGAACAATACGAATCATAAGAAATCAATCAAAAAACAACTCTTTCAAAGTTAACAACATCTCTTAACCAGCCAGTCTGTCAAGAAGGTGAAACTTAATATGAGCAAGAATGGCGCAAAGTATTTCATGCACTCTGTTATCTCTACTAATGCATATATGCAAAACAATAGCTTGAAGCTTCTCAATCAGTGAAAAAAAAAGTTCAAATGATAATCAACCTAAACCAATTTATGAAATAATAAAATATTTATATCATTACAACCGCTATCAACTGGTAAGATAAGAAAGAATTTTACAGAAAACAAAGAAAAATGACGAAGATAAAAACATAAAATTACCAGATAAAAAATAATAAAATGAAACGTTGAAGCAAAAATAAGTGATGCTGCAGCAAAAATTATAAAATAAGAAATGATATATGTAAAACAGAAATAAAGTACAATTTTACATAGATATTCAAAAAAGCTGCAGAAAAGACAACCGCCATGAACATGACCAAAGACTGTTAGTTAGTCAATAATAAATATCACAACCATTACAAATTTAACTTGAAAACTTTTACTCAAAAAAGAAACAGAAAAAAAACATTAAAAATTGGATGTTAATTAGTTAAAACTACGCCTAGGGCACGTAATTTTGCAACAACAGTGGAGCAGTGGAATTTCATTTGAACAAGTGAAAGTAAAAAGTTCATCGAGTGAAAATGGAAATGGAAATTTAACAATAATATTTTTTTTTAAAACTAATTAAATATATAAAAACTGAAATGAACATTTGAAAAAATGAAACACTCACTGGTTTCAAGAAATTTCACTTCATCAAGAGCACGCACGATCATCGACAGCACCGTGAACAGTGAGTTTCCCATTCACTGAATGATGGTCTGGTTCCCGCTCAGAGTACCGTAGATGCTTACTTGAAAATCAGAAAATCTGATTTCAAATTTCAAAAATATCAAATGATGAAACAAAAAATGTTGATGCCTGAAAAAAATTAACCAAATATTTTTACAAAGTACGAAAAGCATATTCTTTAAAATATTTAGACCCTGTTATTTGCTGAAGAATAAAATTTTTTTTCTAATTTTTTACAAAAATTGTTTAGCTTTTTAACCGAAGAATTTGGAATTTTCAAAATTGCATCGATGAGCAAGAATTGCAATCATTTTTGTATTGGAAAAAATTTTTTCTGCTTACCTGGCAAACTATGATGGCTATGCGTTGTGCAAGTTGCAATGCAATTGCTGTTGCCATGGCATTACCAGAAGACTGAAAATTATGTCTGATGAAAAAGTTGGATAATCTTTAAAATTTAATTTAATTTTTGTGACAACATGGATGAAGCAATTTTATGCATTTGTGTCTACTAATCAACTTGCTGCATCTTTTCTTGATACTGTCATTGCAGGTGAGATTAACTTTATAAAAAGCTTTCTATTATGCTGTTATTTTACAAAACATATGAATTAATAAAACAAAATTGCGAGATCATCTATGAAAAAAATTTTCAAAGCAAAATGAAATAGCAATTTGCTCGTATTGCATGTTGTGATTATGAAAATTGTGCCATCATGGATAAATGGTTAAAAAAACATTCCCTACAGAATTCAAATTTAAATAGTTTCGAATAAGTGTGTCACGCATTTGCAACATTTTGTCTCCTGTAGTCTCACCGTTTCTGTCACTGCAACTTGCAGTACGCCAGTGAAACCGGTTTTACGATTTTTATGCAGTCATTTTTCATTTGCATATTTGTACTCCACTTTTCTGCCATAAGTGCGTTATTAACAACAACGAAATTCCTTGCGAAATAATAGCTGAACGTCCAAATAATTATATGACTTTTAGAAAGCATTTTCACACTCCAACACACTTATAATTATTTGCTTTGCATTCTGCCTTGTTTGGAAAGTTTCTAAACTGTTATGCATGCTAATAAATGATCATTTCATGCAAATTTTCATTAACTTGGCAATTTTGTCAGTTTCATCTTGTATAGGAAGTAAAGCTTGAAAAAGACAATTATTTTACATTACTCATCTGCGAATAGCTAACCAAGCTGTGCAGCAAAATAAATGCTGCTGCACGTGTTTTACAAGTTTGCCTTCCCAAATGCCTTTTGAACATTTATTCTTAAAACGTCTGTCTTTGACCCTAAAAGTTGAACCAGGGACGGAAAGCAGTCTCTGTCCAGTGCAATTTCTTTCACGAAAGACATCCGAGTGACAGTTTGAATCTTGGAAATTTGTACTCTTTTTTGCCCATGCGAACATTTTCAACAAGCTTCTATAGAACAATATGTTATTTTTGTGAATAATTTTAATAAGTTTCAGGTAAATTAAAAAAATTTGTTATATTAACATAATAAAAAAAATAGAATTTTTTGTAAAGCAATATTACCTGCATTTCCTACAGTATACCAGCATTACCTTTGCAAATAAAGCAAGTTGGTGTTTTTTGTTCGAGATGAAGCGGAGAATTGTTTTGTTTGAAAAGGATAATAATTTTTCTGAAAAACAGCCGAAAACATCAACTACAAATGAAGATTTCGATGCAAGGCAATTTTTGTCATTGTTGAGCAAGAGTAATGGATTGTCGTCGGCGTTGTCGTATTTTACTGATGCGTGCAATTTGTTCGACCAATTTCGTTCAGCAATTGATCCTGTGGTCGAATTGTTCCAATATTCGTCTGCATGCGAAGAACTGACCGATTGTTTGGAAAATGTTGAAAAGCCAGTGATGATCAGCTTCTTGTTCGAAGTGTTCAAGTTGATTTTAGAACGTATAGTGAACTCAACGTCAGAACTGCTGGACCGATATGGCAGTCGAGCGTTGGTGATGTTCCGTGCCATTTTGAACAGTTCACACAAGCTGTATACGCAGTTGAAAAGTCCTGCTGTGCAACACGTCAGTCAAGTTATTCATCTGCTGAAAGCTGGTGTTCAACTCGGACCAGCGGCTGTTGAAGATTTGCTTTGTAAATTCGATTTCAGTCGCAGTGCGGTAGTTTCCCTGTTTCGTGGGAAAATATTCTTATCAGAAATGGTAACTTTTTTTATTGTTTTATTGAAACAACAAGGTGCTGCAGTGAAGCTCGCGAACGAGAAATTTGCTCTGAAACTCTTACTAACTTCTTTGCCGGATGTTGAAGATTTAGCACTGTTGGCTCAGGCATTGGACAGTGTTTGTGATTGTTTTGTAAATTCTGAAGAAATCAGCAAAGTGGAAAAGGTGAAATTGTTCGACTTGTCCACGACGAAAAAGCTTTGCCAAATTTTTGCACTTTTTGAAAATAATACCACTGCTCAAGAGATGCTGCAAGTATCTGTGGAAAAGTTTTTCAGCAGTTGTATAATGCAGATGAGTGTTTTTGATCCAAAATACGGATTTGGTGACCAGATTTGCAACGTCACGTTAGCGACCGTTTATCGTAGCACTTTGCCGTTCGTTTCGTCCAATTCAACGACAACTGCAGCGCAGAAAACGTTGATACGAATTATTCAAACGTGTCCAGATTTGATTGCGGTATGTTTGAATTTGAAAAATTGTTGTCCAACCAATCAGGCTGCATTGAATTTGTTGAACATTTGGCAGTGTATTTTTGAAGCGACGGTCGATTCACTTCCATCACTTTGTGCCGGTGTGATCGACGCCAACATTCTCACAGAACTGGTGGTGCCATCACTGGCCATGCAGTGGCTGGTGAAGCGCTATTTAACGGGCTCCAATGTGCATTTGACAATTGCTGCTTGCAATGTGCTGTTGAAATTGTTCAAACGAGTGGATATTGTTTTGAAAGATGAGAAATTGATTGACCAGTTGAAAGGTGAAATTAAAGAAATTTTTCTCCATCGTTTTCCCACTTTGGATGAGCTGTTGAATTTGTTTACAAGAGCGTATAAGTGTCAGTCAGACGCAAGTGAATTTTTACAAATCACCGTGGAGCTCGTTTGCAGTGCAGTTTGCTTGTATTCTCGGCTGCACCAGCATTTTCTGATTTGTACAGATTTGATTCGAGTTTACAGCAAAATGGAAGCTTACATGAACACTGGTCAGAAATTACGATTGATCAACAAATTTGCGGACAGTTGTGTAGATGTAAAAGAACTGACAAGGCCTGGCAAAGGTGCACGGTCGGTGATGGGCAGTTTGCTGGAATGTTACGACGGTGCTGATGAGCAAGAAAGACGACAATTGGATGATGCGTTTTGTTCACTTTGCAAGCTGCATCAGAATTTATCCAATCGTTTGTTCGAAGTTCGACTCTGGTTGCACGTGCTGATGCATCGTTACAGTGTCGAGCTGAAGCAATGGTTCGAAATTGTGATGCGTGATGTGTTCAACGATTTTTACGAACAGTTCGAAACAATGCTACAGCAGAGCGATGTGTTGTCCAATTTGATGGAACTAGTGCAACTTCCTGACGACGAATTCCAACAGCAGCTGCAACAAGCTGAACAGCATCGGATTGAAAATAGCGTGATTTTGCACGTCTGCTTGAGCAAGTTACGTTCGTCAAGTTCGAATTCGAATGCGACGATGGAAGATCGAATTTTTCAAGCATTTCGAACGGTGCTTTGGTCGCAGAAGGGCAGTTGGACGGATTGTTTGATCATTTTGAACAACAGCGATCTCAGTATTGGTAAGAAAATTGTCGAAGAACATCAAGCATTGTTTGCTGAAGGGAAATTGAACGACAAAGTTGATTTGTTGCAAGAGCTAGGCTGCAGTTTGAATGTAACGCCTGCTGATGGAATGAGAAAATGTTTGCTGGATCGAATTGATTCTCTGCGTGAGTACGATATTTGCCAATTTTTGCACTTGACGTATTTGTGGCGTTTGGCCGTGGAGAGAAAATTTGCCTGTGAACAATTGCTGCTCGAATTGATCGAGCGCGTGTTGTGCAGAAGCAGGGAGAAGAGATTTGTGGACTTTTTTTTCAATTTGAAACCAGTGCAAAAACATCTTTACAAATATTTGTTCCAAAAGTTGCACTTCATTGCCGATTACATTTCACTAGCGGATTGTATTCGAGAGCTTGAAGAGCGTGATGCGGTGCAATTGTTGCGCAGGTTTTTGCAGAGGAGGAAGAAGAACAAACGAACGTTCGACGAGTTGAGTTTGCAAGAGTCGGCATTTTCAGCTTTGAAACCTTTTCTCAAAACATCCACTCTGTTGAACGTGTTGAACGAGCTTGATTTGAACAAGTCGAATAGCGGAGCTTTCAGTGTTGTTTGGCTCGAACTGATCGAACGTCTGATGATCCACGCTGAAGATGCGTTTCGAATCGACGATTTACCGTGTGTGGCCACGTTTGCTCGACTGCTCGATCGAGTGCTTGGTCATCCTCGACGCTTGACTGAATCGATTTGTTCATTGTTGGCAAAAATGTTGAACTATTTTCCACTTTTGAATGATTTCAAATTGAAACGATTAACCAAGACAATTTTGCAAGCAATTGTCGTTGAGATTGCAAGACGCGAATCGTTGTTATATTTGTTGCAAAAGTTGATTGATTTCGATACCGGTGCAATTGTTGTTTTGCTGTTTTGCAATTGGATAATCGACAAACCAGCATTTGCTGCTACTATTCGACACTCTTTGCTGCATGTTGTGTTGATGGTGATTGATAAAGCTCAGAAACAACATTTGGATGTTATTTTTCAATTGTACGAAAGTGATTTTCGAGCAATTCAAAATTGCAATGAACAGTTGTTCAATTTGGCAATTCAACTGGCCAATCGTGAATATCCGCTAGTGGAGCAGTTGTTCCAATATGCTTGTTTGGTTGCGAACGGCGAACTTGCGAACAAAATGACAACTTTGGTGAAATTGGTGCCAATTTTGCAGCGCTTTTGGTCGAACAATGCTGTGCAGTTGTTGGTGAATTTGTTGCTGGATTGTATGTCGAACAGGGAAAAGAGTGAGTTCGAATCGCAATTGGCAACGTTGCTCAGTGAACGGGCAGAAGTTGTCGTTGCAGAAGTGCCGTGGGAAAAATTGGTTCGTTTGGCTCAACTGGTGCTTGCAGATCGATTTGACAGTGTCGAACATTTGAAATTGCTCGAATCGATCGTGCTTTGTTGGCCGATTCGTTGCCGGCAAGCTGTGCCGGTAGTGGCGATGGTGTTTGGTCATTCTCAATTTGGAGTTTCAGTGTTGGTCGGCGGTGAAAATGATCAACTAAAATTGGCTATTGTGGAACTTTTGTACAGTTGTATCCGGGTAGAGCCGACGGTTGTCGAACAGTGGCACGTCAGCGTGTTGCTCGGCGCTTACCGGGCAACGTTGGCGCCTAGTGATGTCCGACTGTTGGCGTTGATTGAACAGTACGAAAATTGTGGGGTCGATTTGAGCGCCTTTTACCCGCTCACTTGGGCAGCCGAAGCACTTCGGTTTTGCGTCAACTGGCGCAAGCTTGGTCCGTCGTTGTGGAACCGCCCGTCATCTGACGATGTGCTGAATGCGATCGAAGCGGATCGAATGCGACGCACAGTTGACCAATTGCCGTTGAACTTGTCTTTGGATTTGCACAACGTTGATCGACGTGTTCACTCGACGAACGACAATTGTGCTTTGTTCAACTTGTACGATGCTAGATTTTTTCTTCCACTGATGTTGAAACTGGTGTCAGTAGACGTGGAGTTGGATTGTAGAAAATTTGCTACCAAGCATTGTTTGGGTTTGGCTTTGACGGCGTTGAGTTTCAACGATCGCACCTTGCGTGCCATGGCTTACAAAGTGTTGTTGGATTTTCAGCAACGTTTGGATACAAGCTGTGTTGAATTCTACGAAAAAGCCCAGTTGAATCACGTGCTCGATTTGGTTCGAGCGAGTGTGGAACATGAGAACAACCAACGATTGCCATTTTTGATCACTTTGTTCTTCGCCAGGGCTACAGCTCTGCTGTTCGAACCGACCAATCAAGCTTATCCAATTGTGAATTCGTTTCTTTTGATTCGTCCATTTGTCGACTTGCACCACGTGCCCAACTTTCTGCAATTGATGTACAGCTCATCGGAACAGTACCAGCAGCGCACTGACGAACGAATGTGGCTGTTGAACTTGTTGGCCGACGGTATTCGTACCGAAGTGGATTATTTCGCTTGTTGCCGTTCGATGGTGTTCAAACACTTGCTCGCTTACGCCGGTTCCACTTTGTGCGACCAGTCGACTGTGCTCCAACGCGTGCTCGACATTCTATTGGCTGCGAGTCGCGTTTGTCTAGCTTCGGTCGGTTTGTGTGTCGAACGATCGTTGCTCTTGTGGCTCGACTGGTCGAAACTGGCCAACATTGATGCCAGTTTGCGGCTTCTGATCAGTATTTTCCCGACATGTTCACGACGTCGTCGGTTGCTCGTCTGGTGGGTCTCGACCACCAGTCGGTCAGTTGAACGTTCGTCCACAGTTGAGGCGGATTTAATTATTCAACTCATTGTTCATTTGGTCGATGCCAGCAATCGACTGCCCACCCTGCGTGCCAAACTGCTCGATCAAGCGATTCGAACTTCTGTTCGATACGTCTCCTCCGATCGAACACTCAGTCGAACACTGTTGCTCGACTGCTGGTCCACTATTGGCGGGTGTTTTCTGCGTGCTCTTCAACACCGCAAACATTGTTCGCATGTGTTGTTGTCAATTTTTGAAAATTATTTGCTCGAAACTTACCGTAATTGTTCCGCCGACTGGGCTACTCTCGGCGATTTGATCGTCAAGTTGTTCTCTGTTTGTCAACAACGTCAACCGTTGCGTAAATTTTGTTTCAAACTACAACTACTTCGACGTCGTTTTGTACATTGCAAATGAAACTTGTCGCCATTTATCGCGTGTTATTTATTTTATTTTGTTTTGTTTAAAATTAATATTAAAAAAAATAAGCTTCAATATTTTTTTTCATTATTTGTTTTGAACAATTGAAATTTCAAAAACTTTCTAATTAGGTCATTGAAATTTTGTACTACAGAAACTTGAATTATATTTACAACATGTACAGTAAACTAAATTTGAATTTGAACATCAGTTGTCGACGTGTTGTTTGAACGAACGGTTGACTGAGTGGAGATTTGAAATTTGTTCGACTTTAATAAACTCAGATGAAGCTTTCACCACTGCTGATGGCATGCTGCTTGTGATGCGTTTCGATTGGTTGTGGTTCCAAATGGCGCCGTGTCGACTACCATTTTTTTCTCCTTGTAACAAACTGGTAAGTAAATTGTTTTTTTTTTTTCACAGCTCATTTTCCATTCACTGATCTGTATGTACAACGGAAACGGTGTCTGTCCACTTGGCCCAACAGAATTCATAGGTCTTCTTCCTTGATGAGGAATAGATAGAGTTTTGCTTTTGCTTGATTGAAGCATATTCTTCTTCTTCTTTTATTTTCTTTTTGAATATTTTCCAAAAATTACACATGAACAACAGTTGAAAGTAGAATAGATTGATCTGTGATTGACTTGCAAATGTTGGAAAGATGTTCAATTTTTTTTTGTTTGACTGTCCAAAATTATCGTATGTTTTCTTTTTATTCTACGTAAAACAAATTCATTTGGTGGTTGGTGATTTGGCTTCAGTTTTATATATTTGAATGGAATTTTTCAGAGAAATAATGTTCACAATCGTTTTTGCGTAAAATCCACTTTTGAAAAAAAAAAGCAATTTGAATCTACAGTGTGTTTAAAATGCGCATCACTAGCGAATTGTTTCCCTCTTTCCTGATTGAAGATATTGAGCATCATGGCATCTGTAAAATGATGTTTTCCAAAAAAAACAGCAAATTGTTGGTCGCAGCTTTGTTCAGTTATTTTGAAGTGTGAGATCAAAAAAAAAATTTTGTGATTTTGTTCTTCTCTCATCTTAAGAATATATTTTTTTTTCACCACAATAGTGACACTACTGGGAATTGTGAAAGAAATGGTTTCTTTTGAGTGGGATTCAGAAATGGGCAATTGAATGAGGGATGGCGAGGAATTGTTCTAAACGGGACAGAAGAGAGACACTGTCATTTGAGCTCATCACGACTGCATTTGATTTGCCATGGTTCTTCTTCGACGAATTTCCAATAGCCGACCGTTTGTGAATCGTTGGTCGTCAATGGGGAACTGTTCTCTAGTTCTTCTTGTTCTTCAACTTCCAATGCGGTCGGTATGTGCGCAGACGATTGCATCTTTGCACTCGGCGATCTGGCCATCTCCTCCTCTTCTGGCTGATCCAGCAAATGTGACCCCCACGCGCAGTGGAACAGAAAATATCCCACCCACATGCACAAACATGCTAACGGACTCAGACCAGCAGCACTGAAAAAGAAAAAACTCTTTTGTATTTTTTTCTTTTGAGAAGAAATTCACACTTATTTGTGAAAATTGATCAATTGATAACAGAAATATATGTGATAACGCTGAGAACAACAGTATTATTCATTCTACAATGTCAAAGGGACAATATGAATTATGCAAATTTTCTGTTGATCAGCGTAAGATTTAATTTGCATGCAATGATGCATTGGCACAGGAAGAAATTGTCATTGCGCTATGTAGGAAAGATTATTTTCAACAATCAAAAGGAAAATACTTACTACGCTTTGCAGTGAACTGCGCTACAGGCGATCACAACACAAAGTAACGTCAATGCACCGACCAACCAAAGAATGACAGAGAAGAACAACAGGCAATGCCTAAAAATTAGAATCGACAGAATTTACAGTATACAACATTGTGTATGTGTGGGGAAAATCGAATCTTACTTTATAGAATAGACACTTTTGTACACAGGCAGCATAAATTCGAAAAACATTGGACATTTGCGTTTGTAATACCATGGTCGATACATGTTTGATGCGATTCTTATGAAAGCGAGTGCAAGTGAAATGAGGCAAGAGAAGAAGGAAAATAAGTAAAATGGAAGAATGAGATGCTGCAACAAGCGATGAATTAATTTATTTATATATGCGTATGTGCATCATATATATATACATATTGGTCTATTAGTTTGTTTAAGAGACGAATTGGTGTTGAGTGACTTGGTTTGTGAGTGGTGGGTAGGTTTGCAGTGGAATTTCGCTAACGAACGCAACGAAAAGAGAGAAAGCTGAGCATCAGTTTTCGTCAGAGCCGGATGGGGCTGAGAACGCGTGGAATCTTTTCGCTTTTCATTCGATTCAGCGCCGATTGTTGCGTACACACACGTTCAATTTAGTTTCTCTTTTGCAACAATCAAACAATATGAACATGCACTCAGGCATCAATTAACTCCGGGATTGGTCTCAACCGGAACCAGCTTTCTTCTTCCATTGCGTCACTAAGAACCACCAACTTTTAATTAGTGACACACGCGAACACACACGCAAACGCACACACACATACATACCTACATAAATGCATATTTATACGTATATATTGCGGCAGATCATTTGCGCAGCTGCTTCTTTGCAACGTAAAAGTTTTAGCAACGCTAACGTTTATTGAAATGGAATGAAAATATACTTATATCTCCTTCTTTCTATCCATCCATCATATAACTTCTCTTGGAATATTTATTTTCATCTCAACCCAACCCAACGCAACCCAATTTCAGTTCAATGTATTGGATGAATTTTTACATATCTCTAATTGATGATCGAATTTGAACTATTTTTAATGAAGAATGAATGAGCTTTCTCAATTTGATATGATTATTGGATAAAAAAAGTAAAGAAAAGAGAAGAAATTTTATTTTCATCTATGGGAAATTTGAAAAAAGAAACAAAACCTTTTATAGTTCGATCATCTATACATATCATAATTATTATTATTATTATAAGAAAAAGAAGTGGAAAATGAAGCAATTGATTGATTTTGATAAATTAAGCAATTTTCAAATTGCATACTTTGTTATAATTATCAATGTTATTTTCTTTGATTGTCTCTGTGTTAGAATTTATAAAATGAAATCAAATGCGAGCGAGCGTTAAGCATTGCCAAGCGTTCAGTTCAATATTATCAACTTTGATTACTTATCAAAATTTAATATTTATTCTTCATTTTCATTTCCATCATTTATTGTCAACGTTGTAACAACAGATGAGGTGTTTCTTCATTATTGATTCTCTGGTTTTCTTCTTTGAACAACGTCGAATCGTCGATTGGGTTGTATGTATGTAAATTTCTAGACATGTGAATTGTGAACTTTCTGATGAACATATTGCTTTTGTTTCTTCTTTTTTTTTTTTATTTTCTGCATTGATGATCACGTTGAAGAATGATTTGTCCGTTGTTGTCAATTGAAGCTAGTTTGCAATACTACTTTACTTCAGGCTCTGGTTTGCAGGTTAGCCTATTTTAAAATTAGCGATACTTTTCTTGACCAGTTATCATTGTCAGACTTGTCATATTTATGACCCGATTGTTGAAATTTTGCTCAACCAAAAGCCCAAAATAGACAACTCTCAGTTTTTATTTACCTTTTGATAGCACAGTATTAATGTTAATATTAATAAGTGATGATTTCAATTCAGTTCAAGCAGACGGGAATGGCCTTTGGCCAGGAATAATATTCAGCTTTTGATGATGTATGCAAATAATTTCACAATCTTCTTTGTATCGAATGGATGCATCTTCTTCGACGTTGTCCACTCCGTTGCAATAACCGTACGGATAGGAGATGCACTCGCCGTTGTGCAGATGCCATCGCAGGGTAAATTGGCTAGGTAGACCTGTGCTACATTGTTCTCTGTAAGGTAGCCGGTCGCAGCTGTATTTCACTGACTTGGAACGGTTTGCTGAAACATTCACAACATCATTGCCTCTCACCGTGTTCAATTTACACTATTACTTTGTTCAGTTGATTTGCTATTTTCTATGAATTCTTTTTCAACTTCTTCATTTTCTGCTGCATCACTGCTATTTTCTTCTACTTCTCTCGGCTCAGAACTGGCGCCAAGAATTCTGACCAATGAATTCGGTTGTGTGTAACGGTTCGTTCGTTCTACCACTACATCATAACCAACTGTTGCAGTTTTTGTCCATTGTTGCTGGTAGTAGTTGTTGCTGTTATCATTATTGGTTTGCACGCCTGGAAAGCAAACAAATCAATTTTATTCAATCGACATTTTATCACTTGGAACAATGTCAAATTTATCTATATATCTCTATATATGCACACACACACACACACATACCTGCACGTGCAGTTGGGGAGTTGGTTTTCTCAGGCGAATAATCGAGGCGATTATTTTTAGCAGTTTGTTCACCTAAAGTACGCAATGTGCAAAAATGCAAAACTTGTAACTGTAGTGTAAATTACTTTTACGATATTTTGCATGTTGGACTGTATTTTGAATACAATGAGCGATGCAATCTTTTCGATAACGAATCGTTTTGTCGATATGGTTTACCTCCTCTTCGCCTGCACAATAGCCATGGGGATAGGTACGGCATTCACCGTCTTCGACATACCAACGCCAGACAAATTGACTTTTCAAACCATTTGAACAAAATTCCTTGTAAGCTTGCCTTTGACACGAGTACTCGAACGCATTCGATGCTTTACAGAAAGCTTTTCATGTTAATTTTTGGATAAAGAGTTTCATTTGAAAATTATTTTATGAAACAAACCCATATGTATAAACCTATGCCTACCTTTGCCATTGAAAAACAACAGCATTGCGAATAGCAGTGATAATTTGCTTAACACAGATTGCACTGGTGTTGATGGTGGTGGTGGTAGTGGTGCCATTGTTGTTGTGTAAATGTAGGCGTGGACAGTTGTTGTTGCTTGTCCATTGCTTGTACATTTCTTCTTATATAATGAGGCTGACGACACAATTTTTGCAATAATGTCAAATATAAGAACTTGCCGGACAAACAAATAAATGTATGTTGTCCATTCCTATTGTCCGACAGTGATTAATCATTTCTGGTAGATTTTACATATATTGTACAGGAAAAAAAAAGGCTAGTAGTAGTTTTGTTTCATCAGCTTAAACGTTGATTGATTCAATTGAAAGAGAAAAGAAACAACAAGCAGATATCATCTGATTATCAAGAAAGATTAATGTTCATTTGTTATTTTGTCATTTGTGAATGTTGTTCAAATGTTAAAGCATTTGTTTGTTGTTTTGTTCAATAATGTTCAACTGGTAGGCGGTAATAATCTTAACAATTGATTGATTACTCTGACATATTTCCATGCAATTGATGTTCATATTTATTTAACATTCTGCAGTTTGTCTTTTAATTCAGGATGGATAGTAGATTTTTATTATTATTTTCTTCTTCTTCTTTTTTTATTGATTCAGTAAGATCATTTGCATGAAGCAAAAGTGAGTCTGTTGAAATGGTGTAGAACTATTTTGATGAATTAAAGTAATCAAGATTAAAAATTCATTAGCTTTGCGAAATTGTTTTAATCATCATTCTTTTTGCTGAGCTGAACAATAATGGCTTGTTCGACGTTGAGTAGTTTGAGGAGTAGTTGTTTTCGGTGAAAAAAGTAAAGTAAAACTTTTCTGCCTAATCTGAAGAAGAAATTGATTATTATAGAACAATTAATAAGTAGTAACAGTCATTATTCGTCTATTGAGACGTTTTGTTTCGATTTTAATTATCATTTCGATTATTCAGCACTGGAATTTTCTGCTTCTGGCTAAATACACCATTTTGCTAAACATAATAAAACTAAATAGCTAACTCTTCACCAGTAAAGAAAGATTGTTGTGCATGCGTGCATGCAGGTAATGTTTTTGAGAACAGAAAGAGAAAAAAGTATTTATTTTTATGAATGGAATTTATTGTAAACATGGAATGAATGTAAGACTGATTGAATTACAATGTGGCAGAAATGAAGTGTGCAAAGTGCAATTGATAAATAATTAAGTGGAGAAAAAGCAGTGACAATTCAGCTCAACTTATCAGAGTGAAAATTGTTCAATTTGGTTTATATATGTATGTATATGTATGAAAAGTCATGAAGAAGAAGGAGCACGAGTGTGAAAATGAATTGAAATCAATTTTCACTTTCTTCATCTTTTGAAGACGTGGTTGCAGACTGGCGAATGGATTGTTTCGAACATACTTGTATGCAGTCTTCCATGGTTGAAAAGTTGTTCAAATTTCCACCGCAACCGTTGTACGTGAACGACACGCATCGACGCGCTTGACGATCATATGCATACCTGGTTTCTGGATTGGAGCACGTACCCTGATCAATGGACAATGAACAGAGTTGAGCTAGAAAATACAGAAAAATTAACAACAATAACATTAACAAACTGCTAATTTCATATTGGAATAGGGAGAGGGGGGTTTGAGAAATTTTGTAAATGGGGTGTGGAGGAAAGGAGGAGAGATGATACTGTTGTGTGTGTTTGTGGGGTTGTTTGGCACACGAGAAAAATCATTGACGAACTCTAAAAATGAGATTAATTTTAATAGAAAAAGTTGTTTATTTTTTCATACAAATTGATCATCAATCATGGGTTGATGAAATCAGTGTAGTTGCTTGGATGTTGAAGCTTTGAAGGAATGTAATAATGAGCATCTGGAGTTGAAGAAAAAGTCACCAGTCTGTCGACGTGGTTGAAATTTGTTCACATGTATTGGATTGATTGATTGGTTGATGTCTGCAAAGTGCAGTTTTCAAACTGACCAGTAGTGATTGTGTCAATAGAGGGTTCCATTCGATGAACTCTTCACCGATGCTTTAATGAATTGTTCAAACAAAATGCAGATCTTTTTGCCAATGATTGACTGCTCTTCTACACACTGACTGGTCAGCGGATGCAGTTTTTGCAAACAGTCTTCACAAGCAGCATGTCTCTTCTTCTCTATTTAAAACAAACAATATGTATACATGAAGCATAAAAATATTTCACTCAGATGAAAACAAAAAATCTGAAATATTTCTCGTTGAAAAGTTGTGCTTCAGTCTCTTTTTGTATCAATAATATATAGAAGTAATAATATATATATATATATATGTTTGCTTTACTTGGTCAACTTTATTTTCTTTGTTCATCACTGTCGAGAGGGATGGATTTCTGACAATGAAGAAACAGAAAATTCCACAGGCAAGCAAGCAAGCAAACAAACAAATAAACAAAATCAGCATGCATTGTTGAAGTGAAATTGCATTTTTCTAGTGAGAGAACAAGATTCAGTGAAAATGCGAATATTTCATTTGAAGGAAGAGAAAAAAAGTTATGTTCTTTGTAGCGCAACATTTTTCTGATGTGGAGATGAAAGCTTGGTGGGAGTTGTTGTTTTTTACTTTTTCATTTTGTTTTGCTTATTTAACTGACATTCTGCTTATTTTGAATCACTTCCTTCATCTCTCCTTTTGTTTATCCATCTCATGCATACACTGATTATACATGCGTAATAATTTATTTAAATTTTTTTCAAGAAAGTCAACAACTGATTCCGTTTGAAATGACGAATGTTCTCTCAGCTTAAATTGCAATCGTTTTATCAGCGCGTATGCATTTGCAATGTGTTCAATGTGAGAAGTAACTAATTCATTTAATTGAGAGGATGAAATTTCAAAATGAAAATTAAAAATTAAATATATATGTTTATGAAATTAATTTTTTTACAGTAAAATGAAAATATTCATGTCTATTGAGATATACTTCCATTATTGGTTATTGTTTTGCAGTGTTTGAAGAGTTGAAGAGAATATATTAATCATTTGTTAAGAAATAAAAGAAAAATTTGAAAAACGTAATAATTAGTGTAAATAATTGAAGAAAAGAAAAGAAAAGGATCAATTCAGAGATTGAGAAATCAGAATTTAGAAGTGCTGATTAAATTAGGCGCAACAAAAGTTTTGGATAAGCAAAATATTTTTTACTGAAACCGGTGTCGATATTCATCCAAGCAGACTCGTAAGCATTCTTCGACAGTTTCGAAGCGATTGAGATTACCCCCACAGCCTCCGTAGCGATATAGAACACAGGAATGACTGTCTTCATTGTAGCCGTATCGTAAGTCATTTTCTTCACAAGTACCGGAATCCAACGGTAGTCGGCAAAAGTGAACTTAATCAACGATTATTGGTTGTATTAAAATTCATTCAAATAAATTTACCTGGATCTGGACAACAAACTGAATTCACTCGGCGAGCATTTTTATGGCACACATATGTCGGTGGACAGTAAATATTGTTGTTGCAAAAGAACAATGTTTCATTGGCAACCAGAGGAGTGGACCATGGGCATAATGTTTGATATTCTCAAATTATAGATTGATATATTTTTTTGTGAGAATATGAGAGAGAAAATGGAAACTATTGTTGAGCTAGTAATCAAAATGAAATACCTAGACAGGTTCGTTCACAGTCAGCTTTTGTGACAAAGTTGTTACCATTTCCACCTAGACCAGAATATACAAAACTGACGCATTTTGCCTTTTCACTGGAAAAATACCAACGTTCCAGGTGCGCATTGCCCGTTCCGACGGCTTTTTTCTCCAAGCATCGAATCCCTACAATTTTAATGATTGGACTGTATAGATAAATGGAGTTTGATTGTTTATTTTTATATTATATTGTCCATTTCAAATTATTTTCCATCTACCTCTCACAGGACAACATACGGTTGTTTTGTCATTTTCTCCCACGTGGCAGTAATATTTTTCCGGGCAGGTATTGCTTGATGAATCACAATAAACGGCTTTCCCATTTATACGATAAGGTTGATGTCCAGGAAAGCATGGGTTGATTTCTAAATGTGAATTGATTAAAAGTTTGATTAATTTTTTTTAAATTATAAATTAACACTGTTGAAGTGAACACTAGGTTTGTGCTTTCTCGTTCAACTTAATGCTTGATCAGTAGAAGTGGAAAAATAAAGCCAACTTGCCTGCGATGCATGTTTTCTCACAGTCCTCTTTTGTGCGGAAGTTGTTCATATTGCCTTTGGAACCTCTGTAGAAAAAGATCAGACACTTATCAGAAGTGTTATCGTAGAACCAGCGTCGTAAAATTTGCATTCCTTCGCCTTCAGCCATTGGTAATGAGCACGGTTTATCTTTTTATAAATAATGTTGGAACTTTTATTTACTTAAGGCACTGAGTTGCTATTTTTCATCATACCTTTCTCAGGGCAGCAGATTCCATCACCAACACCATGTAGACAATAATAATCTCTCGGGCAGTTGTAAGCGTTGTCGCAGGGGAAAATATTCTGTTCTGCTTTGTATAGAATTGACTGACCGTTGCTGCAGGGGTTTGACAATTCTGCATTGTATTATTATTCAATATTATGGTGGATTGAAAATGAAAAGGCGAAGAAACATATTTAACCAACGATTACTATTTATTCTTACTTTCACAAGCGATTGAGCAGAATTCCTTTGACATGAAATTGTTCTGGTTACCGTAACGACCAGCGTATCTGAACCGTTTGCACCGTCCATCTTTGGTGTTGTAATACCATCGTGGTAGTTTGTATTCACCTGTGCCAGATTGTTTAGGCAACGAACAACGATCTTGAGAAGTTGCTAGATAAAGATGAAAGTGCATTTGTAAAATTGTTTCCTTTTCTTATTTGTTGAGCACTGAATCATCTAAACCTGTTGGACAACAAACAGTGTCGATCAGGGATCGTCCTGGATGACACCAATAATTCGCTGGGCAACCAGTAGATTTCATTGGATTGCAACGAACTGGCAGATTTGTCGAGTCGATCAAAGCTGGTGTGGCGTCGAACAAGCAAGGACTTCTCCAAACTATAAGATTTTTCCCGTGTGCCTTCTGAAATTGGGCTGCGGGAGGGGTTGGGGTACGGGGACACTTATTCGGGTGAGTCAGATGGTGTTTGTTTGACACGCACAGTGTGCAAGAGGTGGTTGAGAGAGAGAAAAAGAAAACTTACCCGGACAAATATCTTCACAATTGGCTTTGCTGAGGAAGTTGTTCTGATTGCCTCCCATTCCATTGTACGTGAATGATATACAAGTCCGACTGTCAGCGTTGTAATACCATCGTTGTAAACTGGATGAACCAGTGCCAGGTGACAATGGAACACTGCAAGGATTTGTGGCTACAATGATAAAATCAGTGTTATATCAACAATGTAGCAATGTTTGTTGTTGTTGTTGTTGTTGTTGTTGTGTCTGTTTTGCTTGCTGAAGATGCTTACCTCCTGGGCAACACATAGTCGTTTCAGCGCTGTCACCTACGTGACACCAGTAATTAACTGGGCAGTTTTCTTTATTGTTCGCACTGCAGAATACTAACTGACCTATAGCTGATTTGGCTGGTTGGCCTATGCATGGATTTCTGAATTCTATTTAAAAAGAAGAACAGTGAACGGTTGTTCTGGTGAATGATAAATAATTAAGTGGAGAAAAAGTGTTGTTCAAACAATGGAAACTACTGTAAATTCATGATTTTGATTTTGAGCAATGTACCTCTGCATGCTAGTCGACATGCTTCAGCGGATAAGAAGTTATTCTGGTTTCCTTTGCTGCCTCGATAAGTGAATTGTACGCAGCGTTTCGTATTTGGCTCGTAGTACCATCTGGGTAGCATTGCGTTTCCGACCCCGGTCGACAGCGGCAAAATGCAAGCATCTTGCGTTCCTGGACAGCAAACCGTGTTTTCGATTGACGCTCCCACATGACACCAGTAGCCTGTTGGGCAGCTGGCGGAGGTGCTGAGCGCGTTACAAGTCTGCGGTCGATTGTTCACATCCAACAGAACATCGCCAGATGGACATGGATTGGTAAATGCTTCAAGAAAGAAAATATAAAACACATCACTTTTCTAACCCTAGATGAGAAAAAGATAATAACGATTATTACGTGAACAAGTCTTTTCACAGTCTTCTTTTGACAAAAAATTGTTCGGATTGCCTTTGAGACCGTGGTATATGAATTGCCTGCATTCACCAGATGTGACGTCAAAATACCATCGTTGCAAAGTAAATCCGCCCTGTCCGCTATCAGCGTTGAAGAAATTGCAGACTGACTGTGAACCTAGGAAGAATAATTTAATTTTTGAATTTCTCTCCGCTCTTTCAACTGTTTTTCTGTTTTGCTTTACTTCCGGGACAACACAGCGTCGTATCAGGGGTAGCTCCCAAGTGACACCAAAATCCTTCACGGCATCCACTTTCAAACGTGCATTTCACAACTCGATGTTGGGCGTCTACTTGTGGCACTCCAGCTGGGCAAGGATTTTTCTTTTCTATATAAATGTGTGTGTGTGTGTGCGTGTGTGTATGATTTGTGATTTTAGCTTTAAGTTGAATTAG
Source organism: Trichinella papuae (assembly GCA_001447755.1). Lineage (NCBI taxonomy): Eukaryota > Metazoa > Nematoda > Enoplea > Trichinellida > Trichinellidae > Trichinella > Trichinella papuae. The sequence continues at coordinate 55,071 of JYDO01000006.1, forward strand.
TCAATCTTTACCAGCAGTACAGATGTGCTCACACTCGTCTTGGGTAAGAAAGTTGTTCTGATTGCCAGCCATACCCCGATAAAAGAACATAGAGCATTCGTCCAATTCAGCGTTGAAATACCATCTGTTCAGCGATGATGTTCCTTTACCTTTTTCTACTGGAAGTATGCACGGGTTGGTTACTTCTGTTGAAAAGAAAAAATTATCATAAAAAGGATTGTCAACTGAGCAGTCAGTGTTGATTGAATTGTTGTTCACAGTGTAATTACTTCCAGGACAGCAGAGCGTAGTATCATCGTTTGCTCCAATATGGCACCAGTAATTTTCTCCACAGGTAGTTTCACCATAAGCAGCAATACAATGAATAACTTTACCACTTTCTGGGTCTTGTTTCGGAGTGCCAAAAGCGCAAGGATTTATTGGGGTAATTTCTGTAAGTGTAATTAATTGCTACTTATTGTATGGGGACTAGATTCATTAGAATAATCTATTTACTTCCACACGCCTTGATGCAGTCCTCGAGAGTGAGGAAGTTGTTTTGATTGCCTTTGGCACCTCTGAATTCGAAACGTTCACATTCTGAAGTAAGTGTGTTATAACCATAACGCGTCGACATTGCCGACCCTACGCCTTGATTGATCGATAGCTTGCAAACGTCGGACACGGCTAAATGTGCTCAATTTATTTGTTTGTTTGTTTGTTTCTATTTATCAACTTTTCATTACCTCCTGGGCAGCAGACTTGTGTTTTCTGTTCGAGACCGTAGTGGCACCAATAACCTAACGGGCAGGTGGCAATGTCAGCGGTGCAGTGCAATTGTTGACCGGTGAATCCATTCACAGCCGGCATTCCTTGGGGACATGGATTCAGAAAAGCTGAAACATCACTTTTAGTGATAACAACAGTTTTTTTTTTGAATAAGCAATAATTATAATTATTTTGGGAAAGCATTAAATGGAACAAAACGAAAAAGAGAAACCTGAGCACGTTTTCTCGCATTCGTTGAACGTTTTGAAATTGTTCTGATTTCCTTTCGAGCCTCCGTATGTGAATTGCAGACATTGGTTGCTTTTTCGGTCATAATAGTAGCGGAGCAGTTGATTTGAGCCAACGCCGAACACCACTGGCAATTCGCAAACATTTGTTACAACTATAAACGACAATTGTCAGTTTTTTTTGAAAATTCAAAAAATACCTCAATATGAATTATTCCTCTGATTGCTTACCGCCAGGGCAGCAGAGCGTAGTCGATGGACTGGCACCGAAATGGCACCAGTATCCAATTGGACAGGAAGTGCTCGTTGCATCGCCGGTACATTGCAACGGCAAGCCGACTGCATTCTTAGCAGGTTGACCTTCTGAACATGGATTCACAGTGCTTTCTTCATCTGTTCAAGCATCGGAAAATAAAAAGGCGGTACATACACGTGTTTCAGTCACTGTGCATGCAAATTCAGTGATCAGTTAAAGCAATTGCTAGAGATCGTTTACCGAGACAACGCTTTTCGCAGTCTTCTTTGGTGAAAAAGTTGTTCGCATTGCCTTTTATGCCGTAGTAGATGAACAGTGTACACTTTGACAAATCGACATTGTAAGCGTATCGTTCCAGACGCTCGTTGCCAATGCCTGGTGAAACCGGTAGCATGCACGGATTTGTTACGCTGTCTGCAAATGCATGAATGAAGTTGCTTTTGAACGTGGCTGATCAAACGAACAATAAATAATGGACAAACAAACCTGCTGGACAGCAAGCAGTTGTTTTCAGACTCGAACCAACGTGACACCAGTAATTTCGGGGACAAGGAGGTTGCCTGGGACCGCACTGCAATCGTTGACCGTTGATCTCTGCTGCTGGGAAACCAATCGGGCAAGGATTCACTTGCGCGCAACGTTGTTCACACTGCTGTTTGGACAAGAAGTTGTTCTCATTGCCAGCCAAACCACCGTAATTGAACTGCACACACTGGTCAGTGATTTCATTGTAATAGAAACGAGTCAAATTTTCACTCCCTTGACCGTACACTAGGGGCAAAACGCAAGGATCTTTTGCACGTCCTGGACAGCAGACAGTCGTTTTGATTCCAGATCCAACATGACACCACGAATCTTCTGGACAAGAAGGCTGATTGACGCCACAAGTCAACTGTCTTCCATAACTGTCTTTTATTGGTTCACCTTGTGTGCAAGGGTTCATTGCCACTGTAAATCCACGAACACAAATCACTTGTTGTTGTTAGAACTTTCATGATCGACTTTACATGCAGACGATGCACTTACCTATGCAAGCGTTGTCGCAATCGACTTTTGTCAGAAAGTTGTTCTCGTTGCCGTATAGGCCGCGGTAGGCGAACGGGGAACACTGACCTGTTGCGCTGTTGTAATACCATCTGGGAATATTTGTACTGCCTGAACCGAATTCCAACGGCTGCTGACAGGGATCGATTCCTGAAAAAATGAACAATTTTTTAAGAAATTTTCTAAAGTTAATCATGTTCAACGTGTTCAACATCTGTTGCAATGTGCAGCAGACCTTCAGATCGGCAGCAGGCGGTGGTGTCAGCAGTGGCGCCAAAATGACAATAATACCCAGCTGGACATGGATTCATTTTTGAACAGGTTGGTTGATAACCATATGTAGACAACGGGCGATCAATTCGGCAAGGATTTACTGAGCCTGAGATTTGAATAATTTTCATTGTCAAAAAATGGTACAACATTTTGCAACAGAGTTTTACCAGAGCCAGCTAGGCAAGTATTTTCACAGTCTTGCTTAGACAAGAAATTGTTTTGATTTCCATATAAACCTTTGTAAAAAAATGGTAGGCAGGTACGATTGGCACGGTTGAAGTACCAACGATTCAGCGAGGCAACACCTACACCGACAGAATATGGCAGTTCACAGGCAGTGCTTTTGTCTTAAAGAAATTGCATTGCTTAATTTGATTAATTAACATGTATGAGCAAATGTTAAATTGAATTTCAAATGACCTCCTGGGCAGCACATCACTGCATCCGGTGTAGCGCCAACATGGCACCAGTATCCGGACGGGCAAGGTTGCTCCACATTGTTGCAAAAGCGGGGTCGGGTTCCGGATAGTAAAGGACTTCCAGCTGGGCAGGCATTAATGGATGCTTTAAAGAAAGGAAACAATTTTCAAATCGAATTTGTTTTTATAGGATTTAATTTAGTTTAATTTAATTTAATTTAATATAAGTTCTCGAGTTCTCTCTCACTCATGCACATCCTTTCACATTCTTCTTTTGAAATGAAATTGTTCTGGTTGCCTCGCATGCCGTTATATTGGAACGGCATGCATTGACCAACAGTTGGATTGTAATACCATCTGGTGACCGGAGTCTGACCTGTCCCGATTTGCAAAGGCTGTTGGCAAATAGCCGTTCCTGTGTGTAAAGATATCAGCGGTTGATATGTTTGATCAGAGGAAATGAGAAATCAATTTTCAAACCTTGCACCGCCCCAGGGCAGCAGACCGTACTTGAGGCTGTTGAGCCGATATGGCACCAAAAATTGCTCGGGCAAGCGTGAGTTTGTGTGCAACTGATCATCGGACCAGCCACTGGCAGTGGACATGGATTTGTGGTTGAAGAAGCTGCAAGCAGATATTTTTATTTTCTGCTAACACAGGTAGATAATAAATTGGCAACAATTCAATCAATGCCTTCAATTTGAGTGGGTAATAAAATAATTAATCACTGATTATTAAGAAAGAACCTTTATGTTGTTGTTGTTGTTGTTGTTGTGATTGTTAAGAATTATTGCAAATATTGTGAGTTTGTTTAGAAATTTGAGTTTAAATATCAAACAACTGTGTGAATTCAGCTGCTCATCACAAATAATATGATATGTTTCAATAGAACTTATGCTAAGTGTGGTTAACAATTTTACATCTTTACAAACTGCTCTTCCATTCGTTGACATTGGAAAAAAAAGTAGAAAAAACGGTAAATCTTACCTGGAGGACATTGGAAACAGACACAACAATTACAGCATATAACATAGGTACCAATTGTACGCTTTTGTCTAATATGAAAATTTTGCTGTGCCGTAGTATTATTCGTCTTCTCTGCTAAGCAGATAGAACCGCTGAGTAATAATAATGAAAGCATCCAACAGCATGCTAACTGCCACGCCGTTGAGTACAACATCAGTTTGATAGTATAGGAAAGTTTCTATGGATAAGTATGGAAATTTGGAGTTTAAAATAGGTGAGGTTATCAGTGTCAGCCTTATCTGACTGAAGTGAACTTTTTCAGCGGTTGTTGCGCAACTTAGGTACGAAGGTAATGGTAATGCAAAGAGTAAGCTCATGCAAACCGGTCAAGTCTAGAATGTGTTCCGAATAGCAACGCTAACTTGTTTGCTGTTGCTCGTTTGTAGTTACTGATATAACTTTCTTGCTATTAATTTGAAACAGAAAAATCAAAAATGAATATTCTCTTTGGTGTACAGTATTGTTTATTTAATAATAATTGCTTTTTTCGTAATTGAAAGCAGCTGATTTCAGCAGTTCATATTTATCAATTTAATTGTATCCGTATGCTTATGTGCATATCTTCAACAAAATAATATGGTAAAATATTTTTCTCTTTTTTTACATATACATCAATGCTTGTGAAGGCAAACATTTCTGAAACAGGCGTCAGAAGTATCCGATGATTATGAATAAATTTGTAACTGACCTTGTATACTTAGTTATTTATTTATTGTTGATGACAAATGATTTTCAATTGTTGAGTTTCTGCCTGTAAAATTTCTATCTGATAAAAGCGATGCAACAAGTGCATGCGTGAAGAAAGCGTTGGAAAAACAAGAAACTGGCAAAGTAAGATGTTTGTCAACGACAACGTAGTTCCTATGAAAAAGCTGTTTATGATGCAGCGTGTTTGCATGACAAGAAACTTTAAGACCAGTCATTCAAGTGCATGTGCCTTTATCTAGCTTTCTTTAAAGCTTTCACACTGGCAGCACACTTGTTGGACTCGTGTCCAGGTTTTCATATCTGCAGTTGCAACACACTGGCGACGTCATCATCTTTTGTCATACTTTCCTACGCATTAGCACATTTCCCTCCCACAGTTGTTTGTATTTCAGACTTGGTGACTAGTGTCTTGTATACTAGCCGTTTTTCTGTAACACCATCAACGACAAACGCTGTGGTAAACAACTGATTACGATTTACGATGAGAAAATCAGGGACAGATTGAAGGGGGGGGGAGGGGCTGAGTTTTCTCTTGGAAAAGTTGAACAGCATATCTTTGAAAAATGCACATTTTTCTTTGCTATCCTTCATTTATTTAATTATCAATTGGCTGTTGACTTCTGGATAAGCACATTCGGCAATGAACTAAAGCTTACAGTTCATTGCAACAAATTTGTGCATGCAAATATTATGTTTTCAAAAAATCCAAAGCAGGAATGGAAGAAAATATTCGAAAAATTCATCTACTTACAAATATTGCTAGTACTGTTGCCATGCTTATTAGCTGGAGAAATGTGATGGAAGTTTTCACACAATACCACAATAGCACAGCCCTCATAACATTCTCTTTAATTAATTAATTAATTAAGTGTTATAAAATTTAATTTCTTTGTTGTAAATTTCTTCTGTAAAAGTATCAATTTGCATACGATGAAATTATTCTTTTGATAGAGTTATGAATTCAATCGTCGTTTTGGTAATTTTTATGGAGGAAAAATTCTCATTCTTATTCTTATTCTTAGTATCATTACTAGTGAATTAGTGTAGTTAATAAAATTAAAAAAATGCAATTTCATATTGATTACATTGAAAATTATGTAAAAAATTTCAAAAGAGAGCTCACTTGGACAAGCAGCTTCACATTTGGATAAATTTTGAAAGTTATTCTGATTGCCTTTACGGCCTTTGTATATGAATTGCCGGCAGTTTCTAACAGAGCTGTCAAAATACCATCGTGTTATTTGCCACTTTCCTTTACCTTCAGCAAGGGGCAAGTCGCATGGATTGCCAGCTATATATATACACAATTATATATATATATATGTATGTATACTTATATGTGTGTTTGAAAACATCATTAGTGAGAAAAAATGTCTCTTTTTCCTCAACTAATCCTCTGTAGAGTGATTACCTTTGCTTAGGCAGCATACTGTTGTTTTTTCTTCCAATCCTTGGTGACAGTAATGTTGACTAGGACAATCTTCATCAGTTTGGCATTTGACTATCGAATCTTTATTACTATACGGCAGACCGTCTTCACAAGGATTTGCTAAATAGTGTTTTTAGTTAAAAAATATTTTATGTAAAATTAATTGGATATTCGATACTGAAGCATGTGTTTTCGCATTCCACTTTAGTGGCAAAATTGTTCTCGTTGCCTCGCAGACCGCGGTAGAAGAACAGTTTACACTCTTCAGAAGTTTCGTCGAAAAACCAACGTTGTAATAGGTGACCTCCGACACCAATCATTAGCGGAGATGAACATCGGTGACCAGTGCCTGCATTGTTTTTGCTTTTGTTTTTTTCTTGTGTTATTTATTTATTTATTTATTTATTCATTGGTATTTGTTTACCTTCCTCAGGGCAGCAAACCGTTGTTTCTGTAGAGAGGCCAAGATGACAGAAATAATTGACCGGACACTCTGTTTCATAATATTCTGATGGGCCGCAGTGAAAATATTCACCTGTCTCTGACGACAATGGTAAACCGAAATTGCAAGGATTTGGATATTCTGAAAACAAATAATAATAATAATAATAAACAGACAATGTTGTTTTTCTAATTTCATTTTATAATAGTTGTATTGTATGTATAATGTATTGAATATGATTTTGGGCATTTTACCTGGGCAACTTTTTCGACAGGATTCGAGGTTAGCAAAGTTGTTACGATTACCGCCAGTGCCAGTCCAATCGAAAGGCTCGCAGACTCGATTGTACAGATTGAAGTAATAGCGTTTTATTTGACCCTTGCCAGTTCCTGAATCTCGTGGTTGCATGCAAGGATTTACTGCAAAGTCAACAGGCAATGCATGTGATCATCATTTTTTTGTGAAAAGATTTAAAATGGTTTCAACTTTACCTTCACATAACATTTGGCATGTTTCAAACGTGGGAAAGTTGTTCTCATTTCCTCCTTGACCAGAATAGTAGAATGATTCACATCTTCCCGTTATATCGTTGTAATACCAACGTGGTATTCGAAATGTCCCTGTACCAATTTGATGAGGCATTTTGCAGATCATGTCCAAACTCTCTAAATGTGTGTGATAATGTCGGTTGTATTTATTTTTAACCACAAGTGCAATAGCAGCAAAAGCTAGTTAATCATGGTAAAGTGATCACTCAACATTTAGGAATTATTTTTTTTCTTGATTTTTTTACCTGATGAATAAGATTTGTTTGGATGATTGGCTTCTGCAATCCATGTGGAATAATTGGGAAACGGAGCCAAACTGTCGATAGTTATTACTTCTGTAGTTGGTAGTTGAATAAGATCGGCTGTGCTTTGCGTGTTGAATTCCAACTCTAAATCTCGTATTTTCGGATCGAGCACGTTGAAGCGAGTTATTAGATTCGAGTGATTTTCTTCTTCTGCATCGTCATTTTGATCCGCTTCATGTTGTGAATTTCGGCCTGCATTTTGCAGATAGATGGAAAAGGAGAAAATGATCCCTGGTAGTATGAAGCTCAAAATTAAATTGAGCAAATTCAAGCGCACTGTATGCAGCATTGTTGTTCAGTTTGTCTGTCTGGGCTTGCTTTGTCGAATATCAGTCCCAGTGTATTATTTATTGTACGAGAATGAACTTGTGGCAGTTAATTTTTGTTGACTTGCTGTTGACCTTCTCTACAAAACGGTCAGCCGAGACCGGCTATCCGCCGCTACTTAAGAAGCGTTCAGCAGCAGCATCGTTCGTTGGCTGAGCAAATGCTTTACAATATTGAGAAAATGTCACTTTTAACTAAAGTCTAAGCACCGTTCAAACGAGAACTTTATTACAATTTCCAATCACATTTCCAAATGACCGAAATTAAAGCAAAGAAGAAAATATTTAAAAAGAAGAAAACAAAAAACAAAAGTACAAGCATCTTGCGATCTGTTGTACACCGTCATTTCGAGATAACAACAATTACATGTATATATATATATATGCAGCAGTGTTGGAAGCAAAAAGGCAAAAGAGAAAGTATCCTGGTGTTCAGCTGGTACAGTTCTGCTATCCATTTTGTTCACTGCTCATCTGAATCTAGCAGTTGACGAAGAAAATTTGTCGACGACGATGGCATGCCACCGGCAGTAGGCTTCAGTTGTTCATGTCCAGGCAAAGTTGTCGGTTTGGCGCTTGTTGTTGGAGGGATATTTTCACCTTCGTAAGCGGCTGGCAAAGTGGGCAAATCCAACGTGATCGGAATGGACGATGCCGGCTGGGAACGTGCTGAGCCGGACAATAAAAAGAAAGGAGTTGTACCACTACTGTTGTCACGATTACCGCCATTGTCGTCATCTTTGACCGCAGCTGATACGTTGGTTGTCGAGTTGACAGCAGCACCACCAGCGGCGGTGATTAGCTGATCGTCAAGTTGTTCTTTGGGGCTACTTTCCATTTGCAAAAATTTTACAAATTCCGCCGCCAACGATTGGCTGCTCGAAGTTCTCACATCTGAACCCGTACCGCCCAGTCGTAGCAGCTGTAACCATCCTGTTGCGCCACCTCCACCTACGGAATTTTCCACTTTTTCAAACTCATCTGCACTGAAGCTGAGAATCGAACCAATCAGATGCGCCACTTCAGCTTTCTTATTCACCGGCGCTGTCAGATATCCGAGGAACAAATTTTTAAGCACATCCCTATGAAAACGTTGACCAAACAGTCAGTAATAATAATAGTGACGTGAAAGCGATGTATATCAAATAGTATACACTTTTTTTCACTGCATAAAATGAACAAACATACTTGTCAATTTTTCCATCGCGGACATGCTGCAACTGATGCAATTCTTTTTCCATGTTCAATAGTCGACGATCCCTTTCTCGCACTAGAATAAGAAGGAATTATGAATGATAATCATAATTAGAGCATTGCTTACGTTGAGTTTGAAGATCACTGAGCGAATTCTCTTTAGCACACAGGGCAGATTGCAATTCAGAGACCTTTTGAATCGTTTCTTCATACTGTTGCACTTTCGCCTCAAATGAATAGATAATAATAATAATATATTTGTTGGTAATCATCATGCATACTTGTAATTCTTACTTGTAAAGCCTGATTAGCAACGTGTGCATTATCAATTTGTGCTTTCAAATATTGTATCTCAACCCGGCTTGCTTCAGACTGTTGATTCAGCGACGATTCACGATCTATAGCAACAACAACAACAACAACATTCATAACTAAAAAAAAACAATATTCTTTTTATACCCTTCTGGAAAGCTTCTAAAACATTCTGCAGTGAATAGACTGATTTTTGAGAGTTTTCCAATTCTGAGCTTAGAATATTTATTTGACTATTAGCCGCATTCAATTCTGTTGACATTACATTCTGCAGAGAACGTAGTTCTTCAATTTCCTTTTCAGAATCAGAACTGAAAAAAAATATATACAATAATTACAAATAATACAGATATGTGTTGATGAAAAAGGAAGATGAGAAGAGGCATTAATATTTATTATGCAATTAACAATGCTTACTTCTTTTGCTGTGCTTCTTGTAAAGTAATATTCAATTGGTTTTCCAATTCTCGTAGGCGTTTTCTCAAATCTGTTTCTCGATCCTCTGCTCGACAAGCTTCTTCACTGTAAGTTTGCTCAAGTTCAACTAAATGTGATTTCAGCCTTTCCACTTCTGAAAATGAACGTCGTTTTGCCTCTTCCAAAAATGTCACCTTAAAACAAAAAAAGTAGAATCACCAAAAATTGCTAATAGACAGACTAACAGATAAACACAATTTTACTTGTTCTTGTAAATTTTCACTATGCAACCTTACAGCTGCCAACTCTGCGGTCGCACGATCTTTCGCTTGTATGGCCATGTTGAGCTGTTCGTTAACATTTTTGGTTAATCTTTCAATTGTAGCATCCTTTTCTGCTAATTGTTGATTCAATCGTTTTACTGTTGCCAAATCTTCTTCATTTGTATTCAATGCTTGCTGCTGTGCTTGTTGCTCTTTCCATGCTTCAAAAGCTGCCATAGCATTTTGCAATTCTTGATGATAATGTACACTTTCTTCGTGTTTCTGATTAATCAACAGGATCAGTTCTTGTTTTTCCGCTTCAAGAGTCGAAATTATCTGATTAAGCTGTTCCGTAGATGCAACGGTCGATGCACTGGTATCTGACAGTTGATTTCTCAATTGTGCATTCTCGTCGGCCAATTGCAACGCTGTCCCTTTGCAACTGTTCAATTCATTTTGAACATTTTGCAACTGTGCGGCTGAATTTGTCTCATTTTCGATCATCTTCTGTCCCAGTGCAGCAATTTCCGTTTGCAATTCTTCCACAACTTTGTTCGAATATTCTTCAGTTCGCATCAACTTATCCAAAACTTCACAGTACAAACGTTTTGCTTCGGCTTCTGCATTCTGCGCATATTGAAGTTGCTGTATCAATTGTTCACAATATTTTTCTTGTGATTCTTGGATTTGTTCATTTTGCTCAATTTTGAAGTCGAAATGACCAACTGATATTGTTGATTTGCAACGTCGACATGATGGCAAATTAATAAAACATTTCTTTTCTTTTTCGACATTGCAATAATAGTTATTATTATCTTTATAATTTGCAATATCTTCAAATGAATGCGAATATTGTACAATATTGTTGGAAGCATTTGGATAATTATTGTTCGACAGTGATTGTATTACATCTGCAGTTTCTTTGCCAATGTAATGACGATATCTTGTGATAAGTTGGTCCATGATGCGCAGTCGGCGAGATTGGCTCTCATCTCTTGTGAGCAGAAATTTCACAAGTCCACCAATGCGAACATTGTTCGAAGAAGCTTCTTCCTTTTCGAACTTTTCTTGTTCTGTTTGTTGTAGTTGTTCGATCACAGCTGAACACTGTTCATCACGTTCGTGCAAACGTTGCATCAGTGAATTTTGATTCTGTTTCACCAGATCAGCCAGCCGTTCCAACGTCAGCTCAGAGGCATCTACTTTGGAGCCGTTGTCGATCATTTCTTGCAATTTGTCAAAGCATTTCGAATTCACACACTGCAACTGTTCAATAGTCGCCCGCATCTCGACTATAGTATTATTATAGTGGGCATTTGTTTCAGTTTGTTGGGCATGTTTCTGTTGTTCTTCAGTCCAAGCTTGTTTCATCTGCTCGAATTCGACGGTCAAATTTTCGAGCATCAGTTTAGCATTGTCATTCTCTTCAGCACAGCGTTCATGTTTCCCCTGCAACTCGGTTAATTGCATCTTCAAAATGCGCATGTGCTCTTCGAGCTGTTCGTTGATATCAAATAAGCTGGTCTTCTCTTTCGACTCCGTTTGCAGACGATTTTTCAAATTATCCACCATCGTTTGAAGGCTTTTATTCTCTTCCAACAGTGATTGTTGTTCAGCTTTCAATTCTGCAAGCTCGTCGCTTATTAGCTGATTTTGTTCACGGTACTCGTCGCAAATTTTTGCCAGTGATTCTTTCGCCTGAATAGCCACAAGTAATAATAATGATAAAATAATAATTCATTTTTGTCATTTTTCAAACAAAACAAAAATCACAAACAATATTCGCTCACCATAAGCACTTGAGCCATCGCTTCTTGATGCTCTGCGTAGAGTTCTTCCAATGCTTGATCACGTTCTTCTTGTAAACGGCTTATTTCCACTCGCCAGTGCTTCTCCCTTTCATCAACAGTACCAATACTCTCCTCCTCTAATTGCTTGGCCAATTGTTCAACTGGGCACCGCTCTGAACAACAGAATATACTGCTACTAATATACTACTACTACTACTACTACTACTACAAATAATAATAATGCTTTCCTAATTCATATGTAAACAAATTCTTTCTTTTACCTGGCGTACTACTGATACTTCGCTGTTTTGATAGTTGATCATTTTTATTCGTCCATTCTTCAGTATCTCCTACAAGAGAAAGCAGAATAGATGAGATCGAAAATACTATTTTCAATTTGTACCCCAATCATTTTCCCACATATCAACTGTACGTTCTGCTTTGGGACATGTTTCAACGTTTGTTCGTTCGTTCCGCAACATTTGCAATTCTGTGCAAAGTTTCTGAAACAATGTACACACACACGCATATATTATCCACATGTATATATTTATATTTATATGTGTTAGCAGTTGAACAACAACTGCAATTTGCACAAGCTTACTTCGATTTCACGCTTCGCTTCTTCCAATTCAGTTGTGGCTGTTGATGTATTGTTTTTTTCTGCCTATAATAGAAAATATATTCCAAGATGTTGTGAGAAAATTAGTCACTAATCACTGATTAGTGGAAAAATCTTTATAAGCTTAAAATTGAAATTTTGTTGAAACATAAATAATAAATAACAATAACATGTACACTTAAATGGGTAGGATAGATGTGGATTAAAAACATAAAGTGAGAAAAATTAACAAAGCTTACTTTTTCCTCATTTGTTTTAGCAAGTTCTTTCCAATGTGCGCACTCAGCTTGCAATTGTTTAATTTCATCGGCTAGCTTGTGCACATGCAAATTATTGTCATTATGCGAAAATGGAATTTCCTCTTGCGCAGGTTTTCCAACTAAATTATGCTCAGAAAATTCAATGCACAGATCATTCACATTGTCAACTGACGAATCTTTCCAATTCCAATCATCAGGTTCCAAATCACCTTTCTCACAATAGTCCCAGCAAGTGATAGATTTCTTAAGAGAAAATAAGCAAAAAAATTTAATTCAAAAATAAAACAAGTCAGCTACACTATTCAACTGTTACAATGTAGTGAACTTCGGTTTTACTTACTTGATTTTCTTCTGTTGCTTCGCAATTTTCATCTCGTAAACGCTGTCTCAGATTTTCAACCTATGACAAGTAATCAACAATTAAAAAAATCAAGTGAATACAATACAGGAAAAAATTATTTAAAAACAACAACAACAAATGACTGATCATGAAAGTGCAGAAATACTTGAAATATCAGAATCTTAGAACTTCATCAACAGTTCATCTCAATGTATGTGAACTAAGATTGACATGCCGAAATATGAGGAAAATATATATATTTTCTCTTTTAGCGTACAAATATCAATCTTAATCTTAAGAACATTAAATAAATAAAATCACGTCAGTGTGATTTGAAAAATTCTTTTCAAAAATGTACAATGCAAAACTGTAATTAACTGCAGTCAACTAATGCTACTATGAAAAATCCTTATTTACATTGTTGTTATATTTCTATTAGAAAAATAGCTTAAAACTAGATTGTTGTTTCTCCATTCCTTTTTAAATGTTTCTTTCACATTTTGAAAATTTCCTATTCCAAAAATTTCAAATCATATTGCTTGGTCTAATAATTTTGCTTTTTTAATGATGCATTTATGATAATACCATATATTTATGAATCATAAATAAGCGCAATAGTGAAAACAGAACAAGGTTATGTGTGTTGTTTAATTATGAAAAATGTAAGCATTGCTGATAACACAAATTCAATTTATTACAAATGCTCAATTCATTTTGCACTATGCTCCACATGTTAAGAACTGAACGATTTTCAGGTATGAATTTTCCACGGTGCAAATTTTACTTTTATTTTATTTTCTGATTATCACTAACAGCATTCTTTGATATAAATGTTGTACAAATTAAAGTTATCAATCAGCTACTTTTTTGTAAATGCCGTCATAATGCAGTCAGCTTTACAGTACGAACAGGTGATTACGACTAATGTAATTATTGTCGTCTCAACATCTATAGTCAATCAAGTGCGTTGCGGTAATGTTCAAAATTATACTGTTCATTATATGTTAATCTATTAAAAAAAACAAATATTTATGTACATGTATACTTTTTAGTTGGCACATATGCAACTCATTTCTAATAAAATATCAATGCAATTACTTATAGTTACCATTATATAGCACAACTAGATTCAATACATTATAACAGAAAATAATATCACATCTTCATCATTTTAAAAGCTCAATAAATACAATTCTATACTATTTTTTTTGGTTATCAAGTGAATAATCATTCAAAATAATATTGCGAACGTGACAGCATCTTACTTCTTTGGATCTTGATGCAAGTTCTTGCTCTAGATGAAGAATTCTATTTTTGGCTGTAGTCAGCTCAGCATTTGAATCTATAAAATAAAAATACATACATTTATCATTTAAAGAGATAAATGAGAATTCTATGCTAGAACAGCAGCAACAGATTCTACATTTACATTTTGTAACTTTAATCAGATTAAGACTATAATATTAAAATTAAATAGGTAGGTGGGAATACTATTCGACATTATAAATATGTGATAAATATTCATAATTGTATCTAGACGTATAGAAAGTTAAGCCGAACTGAGAAGACTGCAACTACCTCGTTCTTGCGCAACATCTTGTAAAACTTCCGTTGTGAATTCGGTGAGCTGGTTTTTTATTGTTGACAACGAGGTCAACCCTTGCTTTAACCAGGAGTGACTAGCCATCAATTTTAATATACAACATAATCAATGAATAAAAAATAAAATATGCGTACCTATTACCGTATAATATATTTTCAGGTGCATTTATGTTACAGTATGCAGTGGATGCCAAGGTCGCTAATGTACCACCTAATTTAGATTAGTGCTATTGTTGTTCAGCTGGCACTTTTACGGATTGTTTTTTGTTTCCGAAGTTAACAGAACATTGTGTTTTGTTTCAAAAAGTGAAATATCGCAGAAAAAAATTGCATTTAATTTTTTTTGTTAAATTTTTAAATGGCCGAAATCGCTGAAACAGGTGAAAAATACGGCGAGCTTATTGTCCTCGGGTAAGACTTTTTTTCTTTTATTATAAACGTTTATAATTGTTTGCTTTTTATTTTTCTTCTTTTGAGAAATCCTAACTTTAAATGGTGATTGCGATTTGCTAACTGCATTTTCAGCTGTTTGCAAGAAAAGCAAATATTTTGCGTCATTAAGTGATTTAAAATAATTTACTGCATCATTATCTTTTAGCTGAATAAGCAGTTATGGTGCATTTCAAAATCTCCGTTTTTAAAATATTTGTTAGTGTTCCAAGAAGAACTGTGTAGACTTATTTAGCATGCGTTTTTAATCATCTTAATTTCTTACAGATATAATGGATTGAATGCAATGATGAAAAATCGTGCTTGTCGAAGTAAATTTGAGCTCTTGAAACGCGATACGCCAAATGGAATAGCAAAATCAAGGCATTATGTTGTCGGCAATGCTCGCCACTACCAACAAAAAAAGAGGCTTCACTCTGTCATGTATACATTGAATCGTCATGAAATGGTCGTGGTTGAATATGTACCGGATAATAAAACAGACATGTTTCAAGTAAAAAATTTTTTTTATAAAATGCATGAATGAAAAGTGATATAACATGCGATTTTTATTATTGCAAGTTTTTTCAGTGGCTTTTCTGGCAATTATTTTTAATACTGCAACTATATATTTTTTTTATTGTTGAATTAGTTTTAATTTTTAGAAACTGGCTTCAGTACTATTGTTCAAATAATAAATTGCACTATTATTACATTATAAATTATAATGTGACATCAGCGATATTTTTAAGTTGAAATTATTTTTTGGATTTACACACGTAGGCAGGTTTATATTTCCGTTTAATTTCCATCTCATTGTTTAGAGTAGTAATAAAGTTTTACTGTATTTTACAGTATTTTTGCGTAATCAAGATCAAAATACAGCTGAGATCGAAATAATTCAGTATTAATTACAGTTGTTTTTTTGCGTTAAATAGTTGTTTTGTGACAAATGTTGTAGTTTTGATTGATTTTGCTTCGCTTAATGTAATTTTAAGCTAATTATTTATAATTTTGCGTTACTTTTACATTTCCAAAGGTAGTTGGTTTCTGTCTAGTTCTATTAAGTTTTGTTTTGATTTTTCTTGTATTAATTGTTCATATTTAAGATTGGGCGATCAAGTGAAGAACAAATTGACTTTACAGTAATGGATACATGGTTGGGCCGTTCTTTTCTGAATTCTGGTATAAGAAATGGTGACAATCCACCACAGAGTACTATTAGTCGTTATGCATGCCGCATTTTGATTCACCGAAAACCTCCATACGAAGCTCGTGTTTACGCCGCTGGTTTTGACTCATGTAGAAACATATTTTTAGGGGTCTGTATTTATTATTGTTTTTTTTTTGAAATATGTTTTTTGGAAACTTTTGATTTTAAGGAAAGGGCGACAAAATGGCGTAAGGAATCCGGAGAATTAGATGGCTTGACAACGAATGGTATTTTAATTTTACATCCGCAGAAATCACCTGGTAAATCAATTTACTCTCTACTTAAGTGCACATATTACTTATAATTTATTTTATAAGAATCTTCTCTCTATGCTTGGTATGAAGTTTCTGTTGATGGCGATCTATTCGCGTTGCGGCCCACTCGTTCTACGCCTCACCGTGGCGAGAAAGTAGAGACACAGAGTAACGTGCTTCAAGATGGAACGTTGATTGATCTTTGTGGTGCCACTCTTTTGTACAGGACGTCATACGGGCTTGCTGAATCTCCGGTAATGAATTTACTCTATCTAAATTTAAAGTGTAATTTTCAAACTGTTTTCATTAATTTTGTTTTTTTTCCAGACTTCCGCTGAGCTGGAGAGTATTTTGAATCAGTTGAACGCTGGCCGCCCGCAGTGTCCCGTAAATTTGAATACTTTGATTATACCAAAACAGAAAAGTGTACTCCCGGATTCACCGGAGAAACAACCTTACGTATATTTGACTTGTGGTCACGTACAAGGGTATCATTCCTGGGGTCACAGCAGTGAAACATTAATGCACATTTGTCCTATCTGCAAAACGGAGGTATGTAAATATAAATAAATAAATAAGTATGTATATTTTCGAAACATTTTTTATTTTAGTCGAGTGATATTGTACAGCTTTGTATGGGCATGGAACCTGCATTCCATTTAGATTCAGGAAAGCTGGATCATGCATTTATTCCTTGTGGTCACATGGCTTCTAGTAAAACCGTTAGGTTAGATTGCATCGTTGGAAAATATTTCATTTTGAATTTTATGTTGTGTTTTATGGTCGAATGCCATTAACTTAAAAATATTTGTTATTTCTTTAGATACTGGTCTCGCATTCCTCTGCCGCATGGAACAAGCAGCTTTCACCCCGTTTGCCCATTTTGCACCGTTTTGTTATCTCCAAAGAAACCGTTTGTGAAACTAATTTTTCAGGATAATTGCTTTTAAACTACGCAATAGCTTTTATTTTTCATTCCTGTATGTGTTTCTTTTTTTTCTTTATTCAGGGATGCTTTGCTGTTTTTATCGATAATACCTATTTATTACAAGTTGCGCAGACTGTATTCTAAATTTGAGAATTGCTCTTTTTTCAATGTGAAGATTTAAAATTAAAATAAGGTCATCAGGTTTGAATTTTAAGAAAATTTATAATTTTAATTTACAGCACGTTTCATAGAGAACAGTATATAATCTCAGCTAAAGGTTGTAATTATTGCTTAGAGGTCAAATGAAGGTAAATTATTAGAATTCCACAAAAGTGTTGATTTGAAGCAATCACCAATTTTAATTATTTTTCGATATACGATTATTCTTTGATGCCGAAATAATTGACACACAATGCTACGCACACCCCAGGATTAAATAAAGAAGATTCAGACAAATGCTCATGAGGCAACTTTCCAAACGGGAAAGCTAATGCCTTGATAAACATATCCAGGTATGACATGTCTAAATAAATTCATTACTTCTGTGGAATTCGGCATTTGCAGTAGCCCTTGTTCGCGTTTGAAGAATTCATATATTGGTACATCAGAATTGCATACTCCAAGTCCTTTTGCAGTATAACCCAAAATACCTTTATCATGGTATCCTTCAGATAGGCGAACACTGCGCAACAATGGGTCTGTCATATAATAGTCAGATCTGAATATCGGGCTGTAGAGATGATAAATTGGCACCAAATGACTGCATTCTGAGTCTTTACTGCCATTCACAATTCTGCCGATTACACCTAGATCTCTGTAACCCATTCTGGTAAGATTTGCTATTTCTTCTTTATTAATGCTGAAATAGTTGGTTCCCACAGCGCTGTTGTAAAGGCGAGTCAGTGGTACCAGATTCTCTGAAAAATAGACAACAGTTAGGGCTATTAGCGAAATTACATTCAACTTTTAGTGTTAATTTATGCAGTTGTGCAACAGCAAACGTACTCGGCACTGACGCTGTGCTTGCTGAACCTGGAATTTCCTGGTCACCGCAGTCTGCTGGTGCATTCAAGTCCAAGTGACCTAAACAAAATTGGCAGATTTTATTGAATTATCGTTTATTTTTATTGGATCATTGATTGTTTAAAATTAATTTCTACAGCATAATTTGTTGCTGCAGATGCTCTGATTCTGAGGACAAAATGTACATGCTGGAGGTGCGACATAGGGCTGTTTTGTCAGGTCAGCTCTGAAAAATGAAATATATTACTTGTTTCACGAACGAAATAATATATATAAATGTTTGTTTATTTATTTATTTTTCCTTACTTGATATCATAAGCACAAACTCCAAAATATTGAGCGCCTGATTCTGGGGAATTCGCAACATTTTCACAGTCCGCTATAGCACATCCCATCACGGTAGTTTCGAACCACGCAAACTAAAATTATCAAATTGAATTTATTGTATTATGTACTAAAGTAAGTAAGCATAGCTTTCAACTGAGATAGTTTGTAATTTTTACCTGTATGAAGCTTTCACATGCAACTTTCTCATCAGTGCAACGAATTGCTTCATAATCGTATTCATTTGCTCCAGAATAGAGCTCTTCGACAAACTCTTCTGGTGTAAATTCATCATCTGGCTTTAGCCTAAAAGCGTATGCCAATCCATAGGTGGAATTGCCACGAACATGATCCGCTGCTGAACAGTTGTTTGCTACTTCTCTAGCAAAAGTTTCTAATTTTGATGACCATCCTCTCTAAAAAATTTACATTTCTTCTGCGGTAAGGTTTTGCACTGTAAAAGTCTTCAGCTTACCATGCACCGCATGTTACCACCTTCCAATGAAGATCTGAAAATGTTGTGTTGGCCTACCAGTGAACCTCGTTCGAATTTGGTAAAGTTTCTTAATTTTGCGGCTGAAAATGAATATTCCTAAACAACAACAGTGGGCAAATACAATCGAAACACTACCGAATCCCTGAAGTACAATTGCACCAAAGACCGCTAATATCCATAAGTACAGGCGACTGTTACGCATGTTTTTGATATTTCCTAGTGTTTGGCAATTAGTCAACGGATGATTCTTTTTATATGAGGCGCTGTTTATGACTCGTCATCATAGCGGTTTGATTACAATCACAAGCGGGAGCTATAGCAGTTAGTTGATAAGCACTGATAAACAATCCAATTATATCGTTTACATACTTCACATTTGCAGCCAGCTTGATATGGCATTTGTGTACAAATGTGTTGTAATTATTTGTTTTTATTGTCCTTTTATTTAGGAAAACAACGACTGACATTGGTGACGAATTTGCAAAATCATCAGTCATTACCTCGATTCTATTATTATTGCAAAATATGCAATGCTGCTACTGCTATTGTCAGTTCCAAATTTTTCTTAGGTTTATTTTCCATTGCAAATGCAATTGTTGATATAGTTATAATAGTATATAATGGAGTTTTTTGTTTTCATTGAGAACTGAATATCCATACTGATGTTTAGAGGAAGTCAAGCTATCCAAAAAATGCTCAGTAAAATATTGACCGTTGAGTATTTTTACGTTTCAAGAATATTTTTCAGATTTCATTAGTTTAAATGTTGTTAGATTACTGGTAAGATGAGTTGGGTAAAATTATGTTTAACACTTTAATACGCTCTTTAGCAATGGAATGGCCCTAGTTTGTTGCTTTCAACTTTTCAGTTATTTATAAAATTTTATTTGTAAATTATTTACTAAAAAATGTTTTTGATTGAAAAGCTGAAGAAGATTCAAAATTTGGATAAAAGGAGATAAGATTTAAATGTGTAATTGTGTTTGTTCAGACGACAACTAAATCAGGCCGTATCAGGCGATTTGTGTTAAATTTCAAAATTATGTTTAACTGAAGTTGGACAATATGTAAATAAACTTGCATATATTTATTTTTATTTATTTATTTATATGTGTTTATATATATTTATATATATATATATATATCATTTACGAGATGTTGATTTTTCAGTTTTCCATGAAATTGTTTTTTATATATAAATTCAAAGCATGCTAGCATCTTTGATGATATTCAGATGGACAAATCAAGCATATTGATGATAAAAAATTTTTTAAAAAAGCCCATTTTTGCATTAAACTTTTACGAGCACCATGTTATAATTACAATAAAAATGTTTTATTTTACTTTAAAGTGGTTTGATTTTTTGTTTAAAGTGCTTTGAAATTTCTGCTTTAAAATGCCATCAACGCCAAGCAGAGCTGAAGTAAAATTGTTCATTTGGTTGTGTTCATTGTTACCGTGTCGTTGCCGTTGTTGTTGCGTTTAAATCTGCCTTTCTTGTCCTAAATTGACAATGCCAGTTGACTATTCCAAATGGAAAGATATTGAAGTATCCGACGATGAGGATGATCTGTCGCCGCATTTTGAGAAGAACGCATTTTTTGAAATGCGTCATCGTGAACGAATCAATCGAATGGAAGAGGAAAAGCAGTATGAGGATATGATTGAAGAGAAGTATAAAAGTGTTTTGATGGAGTTGGAAAAGTTGCAAGAACAGCAACACCAAGCTGGTAGTTGCGAAACTGAAGAAGAAAAGAAAAGAAAAGAAGAAAAAGAAGAAGAATTACAATCTGAGTTGAAGGAGTTGCAACTTTGCAAGGAGGAAATAGCTGAACGGCAGAGAAAAGCCAAATGGAATGTGGATACCATTTCGCGACCAGGTTTTGAACGAACATGCATCGGCACAGCGTCCAGTGGTGAAGTGACAGTGGATTTCAATGAAGCAGAAAATGATGCTTTGTTCAACTTTTCATTAATGCAAGAACTTGACGACTCCATGCGCATATTGATGCAGTATCCTCGTCTTTGCGATGAAAGAGCGTTGGAATTTTTGACAAATCAAATGGTCATCGTTGAAGTGAACGGCATGAACAAATTGGCTGAAGACATTGCTCATCAACGTGTTTTGTTAAGCTGCTTGTTGCATAATGCGAAAATACAAAATGCGCATCCAAAGGACCGTTCGTATATTGCTGAATTTTTCACCTGCTTGAAAGAATCTCCACTCACGAGCGCCACATTCAATGCTGACGTCCGACAATGCATTGAGGAGTTGAGGGATCAAATGGAGCGAATCAGAAACTCTGCTGATGAGCAGCAACTTGATATCAAGACAGCTCAACAGCATGTTTTGGAATCTATGCCGTCAATTCTACGCAAGTGTTTTTTAAACCGAGATTACGGTATGTTGAAAGAAGCTTCAGATGCAATTGGCTTAAAACTGTTTCAGTTTCATCTCAATCGAGCAGTTAGCGTCGGCCTATGGCGTGAGGGTCATTTTGATCCAACATGCCAGACTCCACCAGACGACTCGTCATAATCAACTGTTTAATCAAGTAAAAAGAATTATTTCTTTGACATTCCTTTTCCTTATCCTAAGTTTATTTAATTTCAGATGCATTTGCAATGATAATCAATTTCTACTCACCTACATATCAATTACTTAGTATTACTTAACTATTCATTACTGTTCATTGTGTAATATTTATTTAATTTTTGTTTCTTGAACATCTAGCTGATTGATCTTTTAACATACAATTTCTATTTGCTTAGTTAAAGAATTTGAATTTTTTTGAATTTTCATCTCAATGTCTTACATTATTTCAATATATGTAAAATGTTCTTCTCAAAAATATTCTGTGATTGTTAGAATAAGAATAAACTCACTATCAAATTAAATTATTAAATTATTAGACTTGTATATTTACTATTGTTTAAATTGCTTTTGAATTCGACACAGCAGTGTATTGTTCTGTAATATTAATTTGTGAATAATATTCGGCAATAACGCCTAAATTTATCAATAACTTCAACCGGCGGCATCTTAGAAAATAGATCCCCAATTAACACACACGCACAACACATTTGCATACTCTACTTTCTTGGACTTGAAGCTATTCGCTGAGAGAGCAATGAGATATTATATTCGCTTCAACTATAACATGAGCAACGTTATAGAATATCATCCTCATGGTCATTCAGTTTATCTATCGAATCTTATTGTAATTTTCAAAATTTTCCACTGATATCGATAGACATCCCTAGATTAGAGTGTTGTGCGAAGTGTCATTCAAAGCAACCCCGAACTTGTGGAATAAACAGCCTCTAAAATTTGCACGTCTCCTATGTTAATACACAGGAAAGCTGCCAATGTAAAACTTTCTTCATACGCCACCGTGAGGCATGAAGTTTAGCAAATGAAACAGGTGGGGCCTTTTAGTAAAGGATTCATTCAAAATTCACAGCATTGCGCATTACGTTTTACTTTTGTGCAATCCAATTTTCCTTCATTTAAATTTATGAAGAGCAACAAGTTCACGATGACCTTTCCATTAGGTTTGAAATCAGCAATCAAAAATAAATTGATCTACATTCTGTAATATTACATAAGGTATAGATAAAAACGTAATAACTTTTCTAAATTAGTAAAATTTTCCATTGTAATTATGTCATAGCACTGTTACTGACTAAAACTGAAGTCATTCTACCAAAGGCAATGTCATATACTACTTCGTTGGACATGACACTGAGCACTTTTGAAAAATGTCATCCTCTTGGATATTTAGTTTAACACTGTAGAACAACAGTCACAAAGGGCCTTCAACTCTTCTCCTCAATACCATCTACAATTATAAGGTAAGTGATGTTTCATTACTGAGGCCACTTAATTCTCTTTCTATATGATTGGCATCAAACAACCTGTAAAACAGAAATTAAGTGTAAACATTTTGCGACATAAATGTACATAATGTTCAGAAGGCTAATCCATCATTGAAAATTCAGATAAAGAAAATTAAAGTTTAAGGATGCTCGAATACATAAACAAAATTTAGGAACAAATGTTATTTCAATTAGAAAATTTTTTTCCTGAAATCATTAAGCATCTTTTGGTAAAGATTAACAAAATGAAATTCCATACATAGGTAGCTAGTGAAACTATTTCATCTCCCTCCTCCACAATCCCAATAATATTTCATATTGCTTACAGTTTTAAGGCAATACCTCGACTAATAGGCAACAAGCAACACTGAAATCAAGATCGCTGTTGTTTTCAAATTTTTTCCGATCGATTCATGTCATCTTGGAAAATCATTCTTTCATCGAAATTTTCATAGATTTCAAGGGCTATAGCCTTTGCTTTTGTGCGAAAATGGCGAAAGATGTTTTCTCAAAATTTCAACTTTTTTTAAAAAGTGGACGTTTACATCAAAAATGATAGTGTTTTGGAGAGTTTCATGAGATACTGCGTAGTGCTTTTGAAATAAATGTCATTCAAAGTTGGCGTATGGCTTATCTTAATACATAGGAAAGTTGCGCCTCAGTAACTTCCTCTAAACGAAACCAGCATGCATGACTTTCAATAGTTGTAACATATTTGACAATTCAGTAAACTTTCCCTTCAAATTGAGCAGCCACGTGCAATATTTTACTGGTTTGGACAATCCATTTTTTCTTCATTTTCAGTCTGTTTTGATTATTTCCTTGGAAATTGTTTCAGAACAAGCTGAAATCTAAATAAATCGTTCAGCATACACACTTTCTATTAATTTATCTATTTATAATGCTCAATTGAATTGAATTTTCAACGTTATTTTCATTCAACGTTGATTAATACCTGATTGTCATAACGTACGCCTTGTCTACCTAAATTTGCTAAAAAAGATCATTTTATTTAATTTCATATAGAAAATGATTTTTATTATTCAATTAGCTTCTGATTGATACCAAACTTGATGTTTTTTGAGTTCATTTTCGGTTTTCAGCTGTACCTTAATCTCGCATATGAAAATGTAGTTTTAATGTGGTAGATTGTGATAACAAGAGTATAAAATTGTAATAAAAGAAAATAAATTAAGAATTGATCACAACTAAGGCCCCCTTGCATGATATTTTCCTCAATTGCTTCAAATATTCACTTAAAAGTGCAGGAAACGTAATGGAGCGTTGCTAGGAAAGCGCAGGGAATTATTCATTACAATTGTAATAATTAAGAATAGTACTGCGCGGGATAAACGTCCATCAATTCTGAATATTATGCGATTGCTGGTTTTTGAGAAATTTGATAAAATAAGTGGTTTGCAAATTTGAGATTTT
>JYDO01000006.1:80402-159817 GCA_001447755.1 Trichinella papuae
CTTCGCTGTTTTGCCAAAAATCCGAAATTTTTTTTTTCAAATTTCCAACTTTCTTTGATAGGAGGACGTTCAAATTGACAGATTATAGTGTTTTTGAAAGTTTCATCGGCTACTTCACCGTAGCTTTGTAATAAATCGTCTCAAAAGATGGCACATTGCCTATGTTAATACATAGGAAACTTGCACGTCTGTAACTTCCTCAAAACAGAACCGGGAAGCGTATTTTTCAGTAGATGTAACATTTTTAACATTAGAGGAAAATCTGCATTAAAAATGAGCAGTCTTGTGCAATATTTTACTTGTTTGGACAATCTATTTTTCCTTCATTTTCAGTCTGTTTTGATTATTTCCTTGGAAATTGTTTCAGAACAAGCTGAAATGGATATAAATCATTCAGCATACACACTTTCTATTAATTTATCTATTTATAATGCTCAATTGAATTGAATTTTCAACGCTATTTTCATTCAACGTTGATTAATACCTGATTGTCATAACGTACGCCTTGTCTACCTAAATTTGCTAAAAAATGATCATTTTATTTAATTTCATATAGAAAATCATTTTTATTATTCAATTAGCTTCTGATTGATACCAAACTTGATGTTTTTTGAGTTCATTTTCGGTTTTCAGCTGTACCTTAGTCTCGCATATGAAAATGTAGTTTTAATGTGGTAGTTTGTGATAACAAGAGTATAAAATTGTAATAAAGGAAAATAAATTAAGAATTGATCACAATTAAGGCCCCCTTGCATGATATTTTCTTCAATTGCATCAAATATTCACTTAAAAGTGCAGGAAACGTAATGGAGCGTTGCTTGGAAAGCGCAGGGAATTATTCATTACAATTGTAATAATTAAGAATAGTACTGCGCGGGATAAACGTCCATCAATTCTGAATATTATGCGATTGCTGGTTTTTGAGAAATTTGATAAAATAAGTGGTTTGCAAATTCGAAATTTTTGGAAGGAACTAATGTAATATTGCATCAAAATTGCATTCTAATCTTTTCATTTTATCTAATTTTCATTTCAGAACCGCAATTAAACAAGGAAATTGAGTTTAAAAAATTTTAAAGTTTAAGGATGCTGTAAGCTGTTAAAGAAATTCAAGAACAAATTCTACTTGTATAGCAAACGCCTTTTCGCTCAATTCTTTATACAGTTGCGATAAATCTTTACAGAAAATGTTTCTTTGCATATTTATTAATATTTAATATTTTATTTCTCCTCCGTTCATTCCCACTAATATTCCAATTTTTTGCCTTCGCTGTTTTGCCAAAAATCCGAAATTTTTTTTTTCAAATTTCCAACTTTTTTTGATAGGAGGACGTTCAAATTGACAGATGATAGTTATTTTGTAAGTTTCATCGGCTACTTCACCGTAGTTTGGTAATAAATCGTCTCAAAAGATGGCACATTGCCTATGTTAATACATAGGAAACGTGCACATCTGTAACTTCCTCAAAACAGAACCGGGAAGCGTATTTTTCAGTAGATGTAACATTTTTAACATTTGAGCAAAATCTGCATTAAAAATGAGCAGCTTCTTGCAATATTTTACTTGTTTGAACAATCCATTTTCCTTCATTTTTAGTCTGTTTTGATTATTTCCTTGGAAATTGTTTCAGAACAAGCTGAAATGGAAATAAATCGTTCAACGTACACACTTTCTATTAATTTATCTATTTATAATGCTCAATTGAATTGAATTTTTAACGTTATTTCCCTTCATCACTGATTAATACTTGATTGTCATAACGTATGCCTTGTCTACCTTAATTTGCTAAAAAAATGATCATTTTATTTAATTTCATATAGTTTATGATTTTTATTATTCAATTAGCTTCTGATTGATACCAAACTTGATGTTCTTCGAGTTCATTTTCGGTTTTCAGCTGTACCATAATCTCGCATATGAAAATGTGATTTAAATGTGGTAGTTTGTGATAGCCAGATTATAAAATTGTATTAAAAGAAAATAAATTAAGAATTGATCACAACTAAGGCCCCCTTGCATGATATTTTCCTCAATTGCTTCAAAAATTCACTTAAAAGTGCAGGAAACGCAATGGAGCGTTGCTAGGAAAGCGCAGCGAATTATTCATTACAATTGTAATAATTAAAAATAGTTTGGCGCGGGATAAACGTCCACCAATTCTGAATATTATGCGATCGCTGGTTTTTGAGAAATTTGATAAATTAAGTGGTTTGCAAATTTGAGATTTTTAGACGGATCTAATGTAATATTGCATCAAAATTGCATTCTAATCTTTTCATTTTATCTAATTTTCATTTCAGAACCGCAATTAAACAAGGAAATTGAGTTTAAAAAATTTTAAAGTTTAAGGATGCTGTAAGCTGTTAAAGAAATTCAAGAACAAATTCTACTTGTATAGCAAACGCCTTTTCGCTCAATTCTTTATACAGTTGCGATAAATCTTTACAGAAAATGTTTCTTTGCATATTTATTAATATTTAATATTTTATTTCTCCTCCGTTCATTCTCTCTTATATTCCATTTTCCTTCCCGGTTTTTGCTAACATCTTGACGATTACGCAACAAGGAACCGTGATACCAGTTTCGTTGTTGTTTTCTATTTTTTTCAGATAGATTCATATCACTTTGGAAGAAAATCGTTTTATCGACCTTTTTATAAATTTCATGTGCTATAGCCTTTGCTGTTTTCGGAAAAACGGCTAAAAAGTTTGTTTTCGAAATTTCTGCTTTTTTCACAGGGTTATATTCACATTGGTTATTGATAGTGTTATGGAGGCTTTGATCAGAAACTGCCTAGTAGGTTTGGAATAAATGGCATGTAATGTTGGCGCATTACTTTCTTCCTACATAGGGAACTCGACCATCTGTAATTTCCTCGCAACGGAAGGACGATGCGTGGTTTTCAGTGATGTGAAATTTTCAACATTTGAGTAAAGTTTGCATTCAAAATGAGCAGCCTGGTTCAATATTTCAGTTCTTGGGTAATCTAATTTTTCTTCATTTACATTCATGAATGGCAACAGGTCTTCAAATCAACACTCAAAAATAAATTGATCTACATTGTATAATATTGAATGATGTTTGAATACAAACGTAATAACTTTCATAAATGAGTAAAATTTTCGATTGTAATTATGTCGTTTTGCTATTTGGGAATGATAGCGAAGTCACTGCCCCAAAGGCAATATAATATACTGCTTTCTTGGAGTTGACCCTCAGCAAATTTGAAGAATGTCATCCTCGTGTTTATTCAGTTTATCAGTGTGTAGAGCAACAGTGAAGAAGCACGTTCAGCTGTTCGGCTGAATATCATCTTCAATTACAAGGTAAGTGATGTTTGATTACTGAGCTTCTGTTCATATATGTTTGACATCTTACAAGCTGTTAATCAGAAATGAAGTGTGAACAATGTAGTGCAAGATGAATGTACTGAGCTATTCATGAGCAACATGCTGAATAATTGCCATCCATTATCCTACATTGTGAGCAATAGCTAAACCACGGTAGCAGTACCAATGCTTCTGTGCAGCCTCACTGAACTCCGCAGGTCAGCTTCTTTCCTATGGTATGTTGCTGAGACCTCATCACCGTTTTAGTAATCACCGTGGAGCGCTTTCTCAGGTTTTCAACATAACTGATGCTTCTTCTAATCGTTGAACTTTCACTTTTTCCATTCACTAAATTTATTCCATCTTAGCCTACGGTGCTGCATTTTAGCAAATCTTGCCCAGCAGTTTTAGAATAAATGGCAGATAAAGTTGGCACATTTCCAGGTTCTGATATTTTCTGAAATTTACCTNTCATTTTATCTAATTTTCATTTCAGAACCGCAATTAATCAAAGAAATTGCGTTTAAAAAATTTTAAAGTTTAAGGATGCTGTAAGCGGTTAAAGAAATTCAAGAACAAATCTTACTTGTATAGCAAACGTCTTTTCGCTCCATTCTTTATACAGATGTAATAAATCTTTACAGAAAATGTTTCTTTGCATATTTTTTAATATTTAATATTTTATTTCTCCTCCGTTCATTCTCTCTAATATTCCATTTTACTTCCAGGTTTTAGCCAATATCTTGACGATTACGCAACAAGGAACCGTGAGACCAGTTTCGTTGTTGTTTTCTATTTTTTTCAGATGGATTCATATCACTTTGGAAGAAAATCCTTTTATCGACCTTTTTATAAATTTCATGTGCTATAGCCTATGCTGTTTTCGGAAAACGACTAAAAACTTTGTTTTCGAAATTTCTGCTTTCTTCACAGGATTATATTCACATTGGAAATTGATAGTGTTATGGAGGCTTTGATCAGAAACTGCCTAGTAGTTTTGGAATAAATGGCATGTAATGTTGGCGCATTTCTTTCTTCCTACATAGGGAACTCGACCATCTGTAATTTTCTCGCAACGGAAGGGCGATGCGTGGTTTTCAGTGATGTGAGATTTTCAACATTTGAGTAAAGTTTGCATTCAAAATGAGGAGCCTGGTTCAATATTTTACTTCTTGGGTAATCTAGTTTTTCTTCATTTACATTCATGAATGGCAACAGGTCTTCAAATGAACACTCAAAAATAAATTTATCTACATTGTATAATATTGAATGATGTTTAAATACAAACGTAATAACTTTCATAAATGAGTAAAATTTTCGATTGTAATTATGTCGTTTTGCTATTTGGGAATGAAAGCGAAGTCACTGCCCCAAAGGCAATATAATATACTGCTTTCTTGGAGTTGACCCTCAGCAAATTTGAAGAATGTCATCCTCTTGGTTATTCAGTTTATCAGTGTGTAGAGCAACAGTCAAGAAGGACGTTCCGCTGTTCTGCTCAATATCATCTTCAATTACAAGGTAAGTGATGTTTAATTACTGAGCTTCTGTTCATATATGTTTGACATCTTACAAGCTGTTAATCAGAAATGAAGTGTGAACAATCTAGTGCAAGATGAATGTACTGAGCTATTCATGAGCAACATGCTGAATAATTGCCATCCATTATCCTACATTGTGAGCAATAGCTAAACCACGGTAGCAGTACCAATGCTTCTGTGCAGCCTCACTGAACTCCGCAGGTCAGCTTCTTTCCTATGGTATGTTGCTGAGACCTCATCACCGTTTTAGTAATCACCGTGGAGCGCTTTCTCAGGTTTTCAACATAACTGATGCTTCTTCTAATCGTTGAACTTTCACTTTTTCCATTCACTAAATTTATTCCATCTTAGCCTACGGTGCTGCATTTTAGCAAATCTTGCCCAGCAGTTTTAGAATAAATGGCAGATAAAGTTGGCACATTTCCAGGTTCTGATATTTTCTGAAATTTACCTATGATGAAGGATGTAAGTTAAACATTTTTCAACATTAAAACATGGTATTCTCTGAAACTGTATACTTTTATGCAATATTTTCCGGATTTTGGAAATGCAATTTTTCTTCATTTCTGTACAATTCCAACTGTTTTGAAAATTATTTCCACAAAATTGATCTCAATGCTAATGACTTCACTTTTTATTGCAATATCATTTTGTTTGCGATAAACCTAAATAAATGCTTAACAAACCTGTTGCTAATATACATTAATACAATTTTCTTGAAGGTGTGCACTCTAGGTGTCCCCTACGTTTGCTAAACAACCAATTCGTGTCGTGGAATGCCCATTATCGTCATTATGATAACTTTCGCCGTTCATTAATGTCTAACATCTGGCTACATGAATTTTGATTTATTTTGTTGAATGCTGCAATGCTCTTTCTAAAGATGGTCTTTTAATGTAGCAGTTCATGGGAGAAATAAATTCTGAATGCAAATCAAAATAATTTTTTCTTTATTGCCTCAAGTTTTCCATTGTTATTTATATTGTACACCTACAGAAGTACAACTATTCAGAGTGTGCTCTCTGTGTTCAGCTGTTCATTATATTAATGTGATGGCCATCAGTCCAGCAGCGCTTTCAGTTTGATTCGTTTATATCATCTATGATTCAAAAATAAGTTATGTTTCATATTTGAGCTCACGTTCCATGCAAGTATGTCATGTTTGTAGGACTTCAACATTATGCCAGCTGAAAATGAACAGATTTATGTTTTCTTTTACTAACTTTCAGTCTATGCTTGGATGTCAGATCGACATTAATAATTTCCAATAATGATCATGAAAAATGGAATTCCTTTTAGAGATTCTAATGAAATTGCATTCTCCATTACATAACTATATCTTCCATGTTCATTTAAAGCTATTTATTATCCATCTCCACATTTGATGGCAATATAAAATATTCCGCAAGGCATACAGTTTCAACAATCACTGTTTTCATTTTTTTCACAACTTTTGAATGCAATTGCATTACGTTAACTTCACAATAATCTCATTTTTCATAACCATTAATGCAAATATACTAATTGAACTTGCTGAAATGAATTTCCATACTAACTGCATTGTTCATCAACTTACATGCCTTTAAGTAAAATAACTTTTATTATTACAGATCAATTAATAAAAGTTCACTTGAAATTTATGCTGATATATACATACACTTACTCATCAAAAATTAGGTTGTTTCCCCAAAGGCAACTTCACCTACTTTTATACTATATTTCAGATTGTCGCCTTCATGATCAGTTATTTAGTTTGTCGCCATAGCAAGCGGTGTGCAAACGTAATTTTCTTTCTTCAATATCGTCTATAATCAAGAGGTAAGTGATATTCCACAGTGTGCAGGTATTGTATGCATGATTTCTGCATGACTTGCCTAATATGACTAATAAATTTTGTTTTTCCGCTATTATTACTAACCTTTAAATATTCCTAAACCTATATTACTTTTATTTCTTATAGATGCTGCAGACACACGAGTACCACATTAATATAGCCATTACTGGAACCTGGTTATAAGAAAACTTCATAAGACAACCATTCCCCATTCTCTACATGCTTAAATTCATTTGCGTATTAAACAGGTAAGCAACAAAATAATTCTATGGTTATATGTTATGTCATTTGCATGAATATCATCTGATAAACCAATGTGCAATTGCCATGTTATAAAAAGTAATTGAAGACGAATAACAGTGCATCATAATCATATTAAAATTCAACCGATTTGTTTTTAAATTTCTAATTTCTAATTTCTTTTCCAGAGTAGGAAGCGTTCGAAATGCATACATAAATCTGAGAGATGAATGAAGACAACACGTAAGTAGAAGACAGTGTTTTACCAGTATTTCACTTATTTCGAAATTCTGAAAATCTATACTAATACATAACATTCAAGGTGAGAAATTACGAGTGACTATTCCCCTGCAAATAAATAATGGTAAGTATGTTTTACATGAAGGAATATTTCTTTTTACACAACAATAAATGTGCACTTGCGTTTTGATTCCAATCCATAATTAATTTTCTGGTTTTAAAGTTTTGGAAATGTCTGGCTAATTTTGATGGTGAAAGGAAAACAACATGTAAGTTAAAGACATTCTTTTACCTATATTTCACTGATTATAAAATTTAAAAATTTATATTAGCACATCACTTTCAAGATGAGAAACTAAGAGTCCCTGGAAATGAATAACGGTATGTATGCTTTACATCAAGTGAAGGAATATAATGATTTTTTTTACAAACCTAGAAATGTGCTTTTGCGCTTTGATTCTTTATCCATGATTACTTTTCCAGTGGTGAAGTGTTGGAAATGGCCTATTCTTGACGCTGTAATAAATATTATATGTAAGTGAACACAACTATTCTCTCACTGAAATCATTTTGAAATATTAAAATTTATATTAAAACATCTTTCAAGATAACAAATTAAGAGTGGCTTCTCCCCTGTGAATAAATAACGGTATGTATGTTTTATATTAATTGAGAGAATGTGATAATTTCCTTTTACAAAACCATAATTATGCACGCGTTTAGATTCCTAATCCATAATTACTTGTCTGGTGATAAAGTGTTGGAAATGTTCAGCCATTTTTCATGGTGAAATAAAGACAAAATGTAAGTTGAAAAATTCCTTCACCTATGTTTCACTTTTTTATAAAATATGAAAATTTATATTAATACACAACTTTCAAGATGAAAAATTAAGAGTGACGTATCATGCAAACTCGTCACCTGCACCGTCGAAAGTGAATCAGGTATGTATCATTTATTATAATTGAGTGGATACCGTCGTTTACTTTTAGCTTGCAATGGCAACGCCGCTGAATCACCAAGTTGACATATGCACTGAACTTAAGAAGTAAGTAGTCCATTTACTTTCAAACCACTTAAATATCAATTA
Source organism: Trichinella papuae (assembly GCA_001447755.1). Lineage (NCBI taxonomy): Eukaryota > Metazoa > Nematoda > Enoplea > Trichinellida > Trichinellidae > Trichinella > Trichinella papuae. The sequence goes on from JYDO01000006.1 coordinate 88,678, forward strand.
CAATCAGATGCACTGTTATTCGTCTTCAATTACTTTTTATAACATGGCTATTTCATACTCATAATAAGGCAATTATTTTGTAATGTCATGTATGCATTACATGCACTGAACTGTCAAATTTACAGAAATAAATGTACACAAGTGAAGAAAAGTAAGTGAAATTACATCAAATCTTTAGAATACCTTTCAAGTCGATGAAACTGCCGATCACGTTTAGTTGGACTTCAGGCTGACAGCGTTTGTGACATTACTAAGTGCGCCAACTAGTGAGCGAGGTGCAATTCCTTAGATGTAGCTGTAAAGAATAGGCTGAAAGAATTCACTCTACTGGATGAAATTTCTTCCACATAGAATGCCAGCTATCCTGAGTGAAACTGAAAACAAAAGCGGCTTCTTGGAATCGTCATTAGTCCTACACTGAAATTAAACATCTTTTGGAGCATAAGAAAATCCTTAGAATTTCTGTCAAGTCGATGAAACTGCTGATCACGTTGTTTCAGCTGTAAAGCATGAACAAGCATCAAGGGTGGAAGCAGACCTAACTTGAAACCGATTGAGGCTGACAGCGTTAGCGACGTTGCTGTCTGAGGTAAGTGCTACAACTGGTTAGAAACGGTCTATTCATCATAACTTAAGATGTTTCAGGATATGCAGTGCAAGTTCGCTCTTCTGGATGAAATTAAACATTTTTTGGAGGCTAAGAAAATCCTTAGAATTTCTGTCAAGACGATGAAACTGCTGATGACGTTGTTTTAGCCGTGAAGCATGAACAAGCAGCAAAGGTGGAAGCAGACCTGACTTGAAACCCCTTGAGGCTGACAGCGATTGCGACGTTACTGTCTGAGGTAAGTGCTCCAACTGGTGATAGACGGTCTATTCATCATAACTTTACTTTTTTCAGAATAGGCAGTGCAAGTGGTTCCACTTCCGGATGTTCGCAAATAAAATGGTAGCTGTCCTGGGTGGAAATCATCACTTCAGTTCCTATTTCAAGTCATTCACCCCTACAATGAACGCAACTTAATGGATCTTGTGCATTTATTCCGTCATGTTTATCAGTAAGTAATACTTAATTTTTCTCATCCATTTTTAGGCAGAAGATTTGAAGTACTTTCACTTTGCCAGAAAAGGAAATACCTTAATTCCCTTTTCTGGCAAAGTGAAAGTGAGTATTCGACCGCACAAGATTTCACAAGGCAAGATATTTTACGTCATCGTCAACATCAGTAAGTACTACTCATGAGAGTACCACGTAAGTAAGAATCAGGAAATCCGTCAAAAGGGCTAACAGGAAAATTTCCTGCAGCAACTTCATAAAAAATCGAGTGCTAGAGGTTATGCTCCAAGCAAAGTCTCAGGCTATCCTTCAAGGTGTGCTTCCAGTTGTCCCTAAGGCTACGCCTCTGGCACAAATTTCAAAATTTTTTAAAAATCGAGTGCCTGAGGCTATGCTCCAAGCGAATTTTCAGGCGATCCTTCAAGGTGTGCCTCTGGTTGTGCCTAAGGCTACGCCTCTGGCAAAAGGTTCAAAATTTTCAAAATTTTACAGATTTTTGAAAAATTTTGCCCCAGGCTATGCTCCCGGCTACGCTTCAGGCAATTTTAAAAAAATAATTGCCCTCAGGCTGTGCTTTTGGCAGTTTTTAAAAAAACATTAACCCTTTGGCTATGCCTAAGGCTACGCTTGCGGCTATAAGTTCTTGATTTTTCAATTTTTGAAATCGTTTGCCCCAGGCTACGCCCGGAGCTACGCCTCAGGCAATTTTCAAAAAAAACATTTACACTCAGGCTTTGCCTTAGACTACCCCCTGAGCTACGCTTTAAGCAATTTCAATATTTGCATATGCCGTGCAACTGTTTACCAGTCAGGTTCGCATCTTGTTTACTCTCGCATACCACTTTCCCATATTATCCTGTTTTCATGTGTTACCTCCTTGCTTGCAATGCTTTCCAATCGACGTCTTCGTCTTGATCTTCACCCTGCAAAATTCACTTACCTTTGAAAACTAAGTTTTCGACAGCTAAACTCTAAAAAAGTTACCTACCTTTGAAATCTTTCCACAGCTGAAGATCACCCTAAAAATTTACTTACCTTTGAAATCTTTCCACACCTAAAAATCACTCTAAAACTTTACTTACCTTTGAAAACTTAGTTTTCGATAACTAAAACTCACTCTAAAAAATTTACTTACCTTTCAAAACATTTCCCAAATCTTAAAATGGTCTCCAGATACTGCGAAAAATTGAAAATCTACCGGAAATTGCAAAAATGAAGCTTTAATGGCTTTTTAGCTTTGGAATAGAGTATGATATAGCTCTCTTCATGCAATAACTAAAATAATTGATATGAAATAGCCATATTATAAAAAGTAATTTAAGACGGATAACAGTGCATCAGAATGTAATTTTAATTTGCTCAGTATACAACATTGAATTTCTTACTTGTTACTGTTGAGAAAATGATCATTTGATGTTTTCTAAAACAGACTAGAATCAGTAAAGTATCGTAAAATCGAGTAAAAATGGAAAAAAAACTGTTTTTTACTTACATGCTGTCTTTATTTCACCGTCAACAGTATGAAGACATTTCCATCAGCAAAACAAAAATTAATGATTAGAAATTATTTTGAATAATCAATGACATATTAACCAAACATCTACTTCAATTTGAAAATCATTATGATGATGCACTGTTATCCGTCTTAAATTACTTTTTATAATATGGCCATTTCATTGTCATTTAAGTGATCATATTCATATGAAAGTAGTACACAATATGTTGAACATAGTAGTAACAACAATTTATTGCTTACTTATTTTCATGAGTAAACGGAGATACGTATGTAGGAAATAAACAGTTGCTGTCTTTTGAAGTTTTCCAAGAACCGTTCCAGTAGTGACTATATGAATATATAAACGTATTCATTTTGGAACTGCAATTGATATGTCTTTTGTATATGAAATCTGAAAAGATGAAAAAGATCTTTAATGTACAATGTGAAATCCTAAATGATCCTAAAATGAAAGTATAGTCATGTCAAAAGAAAAAACAACAACAATAATAATAATAATAATAATAGAGTGATGCTTATTAGTTTCCATTCACCATATTAGAAGTCATGCATGAAATACCTTCACCACATCAAATATAACTTACCTAGTAGTCTTACATGCTTACATGCTTTCAATTTCCTTTCAGTATTAGTAAAGGCATGCAAATGGAAAGCATAGAATGCGACTTTTAGAAGTTATGAACGCGTACATGGATACATGGATACATCATGGATGACATACGTTAGCACACTGTTGAATGATGATGGATGAAAACTGAAGGAGAGAATTGAAGTTCAGCACGTGCTGTGATGGCGTACAGTGAATAATTGACCATGAAACTGAAAAGTAGTAAGAAATTAGTAAGTGAACTATGCAAACAGCATATTACTTTGCCTTAAGTCGAATAACCTAATTTTCAGTGTGTATAGCGTATAAATTTCACTAAATGTACGCTTTCAGCAACGTACGTTCATTTACATTTTATATAACATTGAGGAAAATATTACTAATATGCAAATTTGTTTCACTTGATTTACATAAAACTTTCTTAAGGTGATTTGAATTTTTATATATATAATAATATATTATGTTTTTTATGTATGTTCACCTACATCAGATGATTCGGAACATTCTCCAGAAAGTCAGATGTAGTGCAGTATATTGTTTTAAATAAAAATATTTTTTAAATTATAATTTGTGATGGAGTAGCAGTGAATAGCCTGCATTGAAAATCGAGAATGAAGAGTACCTATTTAAAAAGTTGTCAGTTATTTCTTAAGATTATTCACAGCAATCAATAAAATTAAAACTGTTGATCAACCTTTTTCAAAAAATCAAAAATTTGACACGGTTTTCCGTAGCAAGATTACTTTTCCTTTTAAATTTCATGTTTTTCATTTGGAATCAGAGCAACATGCAAATTTTGAAAGCAAAAGCAAATTTTAAGTTACTGAACAGGAAATAATTAATTGATTTCACGATAAATTATTATGCCACGCAATGTTTCAGTGAACGCTTCAGCAACAGTGACATCATTTCATTTTATTGAATACGTTTAAAACACTTACATTATTCTTCATGCAATCAACTACGCTTAAAAACACCTAGTCACCCAAAATGAATGGCGATCATTCGTTCCAATAAACTCCACAACTTTCACTTCTCAGTGATTTGGTATCACAGGCATAGATACATATGTATACTACAGCAGTAGTAAAGGAAGATGTGCTCTGCTCACATAAATACCGTTAAAAATGAAAATACACATTTTCGGCAGTCCATTTTGCTTGCAGTTTTCAACCATTACTTTCCTATATATTGTAATTCTCTTATGAAATATTAATTTTTTACTGATAAAATTTAAAATACCAATAATTTGCAGATCTTCAATAGCAGATCTTCAAACAGTGCCGCTTTACAATCCAACTGTTGTAATAATGTGCTCACTATTTTTAGTTCTGCATCTTTGCTTAAGCGAACAGTGGGAAGATCGTCACATGTTCTTCTCAATCTATATCACAGAAGACGTTAGAAAATAAACAGTCCAAATAAAAATACAAAATTCTATAGTACACAAAAAATAAAACCAAAGACGCGAACTTCCATTCAAACGGCTGTAAAGATATATTTTTAGCGCTCAGCCTAAAAGTAAAAGTTTTCCTTTGCAAATAACATTAAAGCACATAACTAAGCAGTAATAATTGTTATGCCTGAAAGGCTTACTTGATATTTCTAATGAGAAGCTTCATTTTCCTTTCAAACAGTTTATGCTCATTTATGCCGAATGCGTTCAGCAGTTTTCGCAATCTGAAAGCAATCAAACAACCAGTAAATTTAATCACAAACAGTCTGATAGAATAATATGTTGTTTCTCTCACGGTTTGAGCAACCAGTAGCTTGCGATGGCTATTCGATGTTCATCTTGATTAACTGCATCTACAAGAGGCAAATAAACAAACTTTTTAGAGTCCTTGTCTTGCATTTCGACTGGCTCATGCTCAGATTGGCAAGCATTCTCTGATTGGCTGTCATCCGGTGATGAAGAATCTTCTATTCGAAAATTTGTCAACAGTGACACACCTCAAAATAAATGTGACATAAAGTACATAATAAAGTTAAATAAATAAATAAATAAAAATATAAATACAGTAAAATTCGTTATAACGAACATTTTTGGATCCCCTGATGAATTTTGTATTAATTACGTGTTACGAGAATCTCATAGAGAATGTTTTACAACGAAAAAATCTTTATAACGTCGGAATTTTGGATTTCCAAGTGCAACAAAAAATTCGTTATAACAATTTTTTGCAATTTTATTTTACGCGACATTTATGAATTTTTTCTCTAGACAGTCAGTTTTATAACAATTATTCGTGAACGTACATGCATACGGCAACCACGGAGGCCAATAAATAAAATTAATTCTTAGCTAGGTTCATTTCCAACCTGAAAATCAGTGCTGATCATTACCGTCCTGTCAAAACGCCTTATAATGGATCCGAGGATTTCTAAGAAGCGACGCCAGTTTTCACTTGGAAGATAGAAGCTGAGGTTGTTTTGCATTTAAGTGAAAATTTTATAAATTGAAGGAAAATTTTATTCTTAGTCAGCCAAAAAATAATTCAAACAAAAATTACGAAATATGTCTGTCCGAATTAAAAATTTGATGGCTAAATTGTGTTGGGTTTCGCTATTTTTGCCATTTATTGATAAATTATACAAATTTAGTGTAAATCTCAATACAACAAAATACTCGTTACAACGAAAAAATCATAAATCCCCACTGAGTTCGTTGTAACGGAATTTTACTGCATAAATAAATAAATAAATAAATATATATATATATTGTTACCTTCGAACCATTGTAAAATGCAATCTGTTGTTAAATTCCAACAATGATCTTTTCTCTCCATTACTGATAGATTACTTGCAGAAAATGGAGTTTCAGTAGGCAGAGGTAAAGGATCGATTAAAGATAAGGGCAACTTTTTCAACTGAAATCCGCATTTAGTCTTTGTAAAATGTTTATTTCGTATGTTGTTCAGTGCATCCTCTTTCAACATCGTCTGCTTACTAGCGTTTGCAGATTTAGAATCTTTCAAATCAGTTGGGATAATATCAGTCGGCAGTGAGTTTTTTCCTTTACAAATCAATTCATGATCGTCAAGTTTTGTCTTAATCGCAACGTCACAAACTGCGACTTGCTGAGGTGAACTTGAAGCCTTTTCCATGCTACAATCCAGTCGATCAGTAACTGTAACTGCAGCACTTGAGACGCTAACATTCGACTCCAATGTAAGTGAAGTGTTCTCTGTACTATCTTTAGAAGGGCTTTCGCTGTCAATCAAGCATTTATCAGGGCAATCAGCACTCGACAACGCATGGACGTTTTCTATATCATCACATTTTACACGTTGATCATGCTCAGCAGATACTGGCTTCGAATATGGCTTGTCAGGCGCATCATTTTTATCATCCAAAGAAATTTCTCTCATCTGTCTGATCAAATCCAAATCATCAAAAATGATTTCTTTACCTGGAATTGTATTTCTAAAAAAAATATAAAAAACATTTATTTTTCATTATACTAATTTCATCATCATTTTAAGTATATTTACATTTGTATAAAACAACAATAACACATAAATCATACTTCCATTCCCATATTACTTGAAAATTACAATTATAATGTACATGTTATCAAATGAAACGTTTATTCAAGCTCTTTGAATGGGCTTGATTTAAATTTATACACTTGATACCCAAAAGAAATTACACCCAAATTCAAATATTAGTAATTAACGCTTAGCTCGCCAACATGCCGATAAAAGCTGTAATGTGACGATGACACTAGGATGGAAAAACTTCTTTTCAAAGAAGCCTTTTCTGTTAAGCCACTCTGACTTACTTTAGAGAAGAAGGATCAGGCAGTTCTACAACTGAAAGATCGTTGCCCTTCCGCAGCCAAAACGGTTCAACAGGGAGTTGTTCGATTACCAACTGATAGCAAGTGTAACAATTGTCTGAACAAAACCAAATTCGCTCAGTGTTTTCGAAAACACGATTGTTGCGTAACGAATATTTAGGAAAACGTCTTTTCGTCGACACGAAATTTCTGCAAAGTCCATAAGCGCACAAACCACTCAAATAACGTTCTTCTGAAGCGTTGCGAAAAGATTCTTCATCGAACAATGCACACTGCAAATAGTAGATGAATAAAGTGAAAAATAAAAGCAAAATTACCCAAAGCCCACCCCACTTACCAACGCTGTTAACATTTCACGGCTAATTTCAACTTCTAACATGCTCTCCGTCGCATTGAGGATGATCTGCTGGCGAAGTCTTTCCGCCTCTTCTTTCATATCCACCATATAAGAATACAAAGAAGTGCAGCAATATGGCAAACTGTACAATGTCACAGAAATTCAAACTAAAAAACAGACATATAATCAGTATCAATTACATTTATATTATATGTCAAAGAATGTCAAACTATATGAACTAACCCACACTGACAACAATGTAATTTACACTCTACGACACTAAACACTACGCTTTTTAACACACCCACGGATCATGCTCATCAAATGAAAATGCGAATAAAAAATAAAGCAATTAAAAAAATATGTGCAAAACAGAAAACAATTGGCCATTCACGACTGATCAGCAATGAAACGATTAATTAAATCTGAAGTCAATCGCATGAATTACAGTATGCTTGTGATAATTAAGTATTTTGTTACAAAAATATTTCATCACAAAACAATGATTATATGAAATTTATTCAGGTAAAAAAACAACAACAAAATCAATAATAATAATATTTTGATAATAAAAGCTTTTATATAGCAATAGCTTTCAAAATTTTCATAAACTAAATAATCATAATTCACTGAAAACAAAAGTAAATGACACGCACCATGATAAAGGTGTGTGTACATTCATCACAAAAATAGTAGAAGAAAAACTGGGAATAATAATTATTATTATCATTATTATAAAATTAACAGTGAATGGTTGGTTGATTTTCTAACAATTTCTTGAACAATGAATGTATGTTGTATATCATGCTCCTCACCACATGTGCTAAAAATCAGTCACATGAATTACACCTATTATTTTGCACTATTATTGTGCAAAAAAAGATGGCTTTTATTTATAAAATACCTGCTGAACTGCACCGCTTTGTTTACTTACTGTCAAAGCAATAATCAATGATAGATAAAAAAGAAAAGAGAAGAAATAATCTGCTGTACTTTGTTGTTTGCCACTGGCAAATGAAAATACTTCATCGTTGTTATCTCTTTGACAACACTTGTTTGAAATTAATCATTTATTTAAAGAAAAAAAATTAATTTTTTTTGTTTTTCCACCAAACTAATTTCAATAGTTTGATAGGTTTGATAGGCCAATCAATCACTAACTGAATTAGAATTAGAAATTGAAAGGAAGTGAATGAATATACATACATAAACGAAAAATTTAAAATGACAAAATGCAATATTTAAATTAAACACTTTCTTTTCAGTACAATCAACAAACAATGCACAAGAGAAGAATACGCCAAATTAAGAAAATACTGTTACAGGTATAAAAATGTATAAAAAATGGTTGTAGTTGAAATGGTATGTCATGAGTATTAAAAAGAAAAAAAGAAAGATGTGCTACGAATAATTTTAAAAACTTACAGACAAATTGAACTTTGGCTACATAGAACAAATGGACAATCAAATCCAATGCATAATAATGTAAACAGATGACGTGAGACAAGTCACTATTTGAATGTTATAAATATTTTTTAAATTGTCTTTGCAATGTAAAATGAAGAAGAAGAAGAAGAAACAGTATCTTCTGCAAAGCAATTTGTGTTAAACACAATCGATAATAAAAAAATTGTGCATTCTATCTGCTGCTGTCATGTTATTGCTTTTCACTGCCACACATATACACACTGATCAAACGAAACCAATCCAGCTGTAATGTGCATCAGAAATTACATGAAACTTCATTCAAAAATAAAAAAAACAATTTTTTTTTCAAAATACATTCTAAATCTTCAAATAAATCTTTGATACGCTTCTTTCAGTTTGTCGACCACACTTTGATAAAACTCAATTTCACTGTGTAAAAATTGAGCCATCATTTTTTTAAATTCTATCACACATTCGTTGCGAAAATGGCTAGTCTCTGCCAAAATTGTATAATCAATCACTTCAGCTCTGGAACGAACTAAATCTGCATCGGCTAAGGATGTTTTGCCTTCATCGGCTAGTTTTTGATGCTCACGCACTTTAGAATTTGCAGACTAAACCCAAAATAACAAAAAAAAAATAGAACAACATTATTTTCAAAATTTGCAATAAATTACAAATTTTTTACCTTGTGAATCTGCACCGCATCTGGCACCAGTGCAAGCATGCCTCTGTAAATGAAAAAATCGTCCATCAATGGTTCCAGATGGCGTTTCGGTTGCGACTCGTATAGCTGACCGATGGCTTCGTAACAATCGGCTGTGAATGTTAACGCTTCGGCCAATGGACGCGACTGTTCATCTTGGTCAAGCTCGAATGCGTGTCCCAATGCATGAAAAGCACCACTGTATTTTGCACATTCACGCCTGAAATTAAAGTGAACATCAACTACTACACCATCCTTATTTTTTGAATAAATATTACAAATTCAAATTCCTAATACAAATAAATAACTATCATAAAAGTCATAAGCAGAGATAAATAAAAAAAAAATAGCTACAGAGTAAAAAAGGAAGCAACTCACTTGGAAGTGGTCATCATACGTTTTGCCTGCTCTTGTGCAATAGCATGGAAAGCTCTTACCGCATTCTCCATGCTGCGTGCCATGCGAGCCAAATTCTCCACACGACTCTCAGTTTGCGCAAAGTCTAAATGCTGGCTTGGACAAGAGACAGTGAAAAAGAAATTTCCATCCTTGTATTCGTCCTTTTCCGCCTTCCTTTTTCCTTGCTTCCATTTCTGCACAACACAATAAAATTGATTCAATGGACAAGTTGAAATTATTAAAACCTATGTATCATCCATTAATATAACATTTGTTTTGCAAGCAATACTCGACTACAAACTAAATAAATGCCTTTAAACTGCTTGCATCACCTTGCGTCAATGTATCTATCATTCTATGGACAGTTTTGTACATTATAATTATATACTACATGACGGCTGTAACTAAAAATTACAACAAATTTCCATCCATTTTTTATTTGATCAGTTGTGTGTGGTGGCATTTTCATGTGAAAACGATGCCACTTTAACATTAAGCTGTACTTTCATATAATCTATAATTCATATAATATATAAATATTTTCAATTATTTGTAAGACTGTTTCATTGCATTTCTACTTGAAGCAATAAGTTGGAATAAAAATGAAAATGTTAATTTGCAATAAATTGTTCTGTTCACATTAAAATGAAATCAACTTTGCTATATTATAAACATAACAACTAACGTCAATTTTATCAACTACAAGCTAACTTGATTGAGCTAACTCTGAAGAAATATATTGTTATTAAAGACGACAGCAAAACAAAAGAACAAAACACATTTACAACGTGAACACAAATCAACTAATCACAACTTGAATTGAATTTGTTAAGAGGATTTTATCTTAGAGCAAAGCAATTTCGACAAATATTATGCCAAACTAAAAATTTGAGTATGTCAAAATGAAGACAGCTAGATCAGAGAAGATGATCATTGTGCAATGACAACTAGCATGGGCAGACACAATTGGCATCGATCAAAACTGGCTCTTTTCTTCTCGCTGATTATGCTCCATAAATAACGTCCACTTTCGATTTTACATGATTAAAATTAGCCAAAGTTGTCGACTGATTGTCTGCATTCATCAGTGACGTGTCATATTAGGAAGCATACAGTATTTGTTGCATTCAATTTATTTTCTGTTTGTTATTTACACTATTCTTATTTAACGCAAATTTTCTACTACTACTACTACTTGACGTGAAAAATTTCCACATGTATTTCATATGCATGCATTGCAAAAATAAAAAATTACACTTATGCATACCTTTTCATCAGTGCATGTCAAAAAATGCATCCAAACTTCACAGCGTGACAAAACCGGATGATGGCATATGTAGGAGACCCAAAGTTGTAGCAGATGCATGCGATGTTCGACAAACTCTTCTTCATAGCGGCCAGATACTTGCTTTTCAGGCAGTGGCGGGATGAGCAATACAGAAAATTTGGACATCAACTGTTCGTGTAGCCAGTCAAAATGCTTGTAACGGCGGCACACTTGCACACCGCTGAACGACGGTGTCAGCTGGTATGTGATGAAACTTTTCAGACCTTTCAACTTGCTCGCTTTCTGCGGCGAAGCCACCTGACAAGTGTACGCTTGGCCTGTAGCCAACCACTGAATTGAATTTTTCGACAACTGAAAAAATTGAAAAAATTCCAACAACAATTTTTCCCTTTTTTAATTTTAAAATTCAATCCAACTGTGCAACTGTGCTTGTACCCTTCAAACTACCTCACTTCACTGCACACTTACCGTTATTTCAAAACGTTCAGAAATTGGCTGATTCAGCTTGCATAGATTGAGAACAAAATTTTCCGTTCCACTTTTCACCAGCTTATTCAGCCTGAAAAAAAAAAGAACATCTATCTCAACCACACCCTCAAATTTTCACACAACAAAATTCAACAAAACCTGGTGATATTTTTCTTGCTTGTTGTGTCGCCTCGATTAAGACCACTTTCCACAGATCGAGACGGCTGTCGATGATGCTCGTCAAATGCATCTGGCTAAAACAAAGCGAAACTTTCAACATCAGAGAAAAACTATATCCAAACAACCGAAAATCACAACATTATTATGCAAATATGAAACAAATATATGATGAGAGCACATCAAACACGAACGAACAACACGCAAAGCAACAGATACACCACTACCAACACTGAAGAACTACACTGCATCGCAATGCGGGTATATCATTGTTATTTATCAACCTTTGGATTTTTTTTCGTCGACTTCTTCCTCGATCGTATGCTTGAATCCGATGCACAACTTTCCTGTTGTGTTTCAACAGCGTCAGCCGATGCAACACTGCAAACGCTTCGTCGTGATGCAGTGGTCAGCTGTTCTGAAGTGACCTCCGATATTGCTTGTACAATTTTGCTCCCATTCCCCTGCACAATATTTGCAGATTATTTGAAATCAAAGCATAGCAAAGATCAAAAATTAAAAATCACAATAAAGCTTGCTTTCCATGAATTCAATTTTAGTCGAAGCCCCATTGATTAATAATGATTACAAAAAAGGAAATTGAAAAGCACAAACTACACTGAAACTGTTGTTGTTGTTGTTGTTGTTGTTGGCAGACTTACAGATTCTCTGCGGCGTAGGTGACCGCTGGACGAACGTCGACGAACATGATCAGGCACGAAAAGCATATCTAATAAGCTTTCTGAATAAAACTGTACCACGGAAGAAGAGAATAAAATAAAAAAATAGAAAACAATTTCAAAAAATACAAAAAAGAGTTCAGATAAGATGAGATTGTAGTCAGAAAGAGAACAATGGTGATGATGATGATGATGATTAGGATAGAAGAATAACCTCTGCGCGAGAATCAGGGGGAAGATAATGATCCATTGAGCCGGCGCATACGCCAAAGAGGAGAAAAGAAAAAGTCAAAGATCGACAACAATCGTCCTTTCCCCTTCCCAACAAACGACCATACACATAACATAACATATAGCACATCACAACTGAGCTCGTCAACGCCGGATTCTTTTTCAAGCAATCGATTTAGCTGAGAAAACACCAATGGGCAGAGAATAATCGTCAATTAAAACACGTCGAAAGTTCCACACACACACACACAAAGAGACACACAACCCAACCAACCAATGCCCGTAAAACAAAATGATCCCAACCGAATTTTCACTCAAACTTGCCAAGTTGTGAATATTAGAGAATGAAAAAAAAAGTATAGCAAAATGAATGATGATCGTGCTGAACAATTGAAGAAAAAAGTATACAATGCTGAAAAAGCGGTCTATCACTAGATGGTGTCGTAGTTTGCCCCAAATCAAAAGCTAATTAAAAAACCGACAAGCATTTCTCACTTGGCTCTGCGAGTCATCCGACCAATCGTCGTCAAATTCGTCAAAGTGCTGCTGCTGCTGTTGTTGTTGTTGCTGTTGCTGCTGCGTATGCTGCTGTTGATTGTTCACCATGCCAGCAGCGGAAACCACCGAAGCCATTCCGCCACCGGATCCGCTTCCATTGGTTGTGTATTGATCATCAGCTGTCGAAGGCCAGCCCAAAGTTGGTTCTGAATATCCAGACGGCAGTGGTGGTGGTGGTACCTGCGGAGGAGTGCTTGACACTACCTGCAAATCAAAATAACATTCACATCAACATAAGTGTAATGAAATCTATTTTAACAATTTTCAATTAATAATTCAAATATTTACATGAAATTAATTACATAAAATACAAAATAATCGTAATTTTGAAAAATTATACGCAACTTACACAAACATACTGAGATAATAATTCTATTAAACCCTTCAAGTATTAAAACATTTTCGTTTTCTATATTAAAAAAAGAACTTTATATAATTTTCACTTTTGACACATAAATGAAAGAAAATAATAATAATAAGATGAAAGTATATGGAAATATGGATATATGAGTGTATAGAATGGAACGTAAAACTACATAAAGTCATAGTGAACATAAGAATTGAGTAGAAAATAAGAATAGTAGTTGACCAGACACAAAAAAGTCAAGAGTAAGTAAGATGAACATTGGAATCGATAAACAATTTTGCAAAATTTAAGCAATTTCGTCTCAGAGGGTGACACCAATGATACCCATTCCCTTTTTGAAATCACTGGCCCTATCGACCAGCAGAGACCACTAATCAATCAATAGTACATGAGACAAACTTTGAACCCATCACTTACTGTGCATTGCTTTTCTGTACATCAGCAACTATAATTAATTTATTTAAAAAGGGATATTTAACATAAATTTAAAAATAAAGAATATTATAGTAGAATTTTAAAATAAAAAAAAAGCAACATAAATAAGCTCTTCCACATGATGAAAGCAAAAGCAATGCCTACGTGGTTAGCAATATCCAACGCGTCGAGTCGAGGGCAAATGGTCTGCCGACGTCTAACCGACACCGGTTTGCGTGGCAGACGATCAAAGGATGTTGATGTCGAAGTTCCACCGACAACAGAACCACCCCTCGACGTATCTAACGTACGGTCAGCAATGGTCAATCGACGAGTGACCGCTTTCGAGTTCTTGCTTGTGCCACCGTCACGAAAACTTCGATATCGGTCGGATACGCGTACGAAAAGCATCTCGACCGAAAACGGAGAAACAATACAAATAGTGAACAAGAAACCAAAAGCTGGAATTTAAAGCAGAAAAGGATCAGTAGCGACACGATGTGTCAGTAAATTCTACCAGTCATCTCTCAACTTCCGAAAAGCACATCAATTTAAATTAGCTGCTTAATTCAAGAAAGTATAAACTGACACACGCCTGAAAGCCCTCATAAACAAACATCCACACATCCACACAGCATCACGAATAATCTATACATGCATATGAGCGTGTGTTTCTATGTATGTGAGTTGTGTGAGTGTTTTCCTGTCTGTATGCTATGTGTGCAGTATTTTGACAGTAATAAAAAACAAAAGAAAAAAACAATCACATCAGTTCGATTTTTCTGCCATCACAACAAACGGTTCAGTAAAAGCCCCACGCGGGCCATGCGTCATTATTTCCGCGTATAAGCGAATCCGTTTGCAATTGAAAGCTGATACCGGAAAGGACAAAAAAAACCTATTTAAATCGATATTCAACGCAAACTCAAGACCAAGTCATTTTTTCCGGCTAACAATAATTATACACCTCAGCAGCAGTGTAAAGATGAAATTTTTTCTGTCAACAGTTCAGAAAATTTCTTCTCTATTATATATTTTAGTGAGTGAGTTTCAAGCCCGCAGTTCAACATCTCCACTCCAAAATTCAGAAAAAAAAAGGTTTCTCAGGCATATACAATGTATGGACTTATATATATACATATTCCAATTACAACGGCATAAATTCAAAAACAGATAACTTAACCTAACGCAAAACAACAAGCCAAAACAACAAGCCTTCCCCTTAATCATTTTAAAAGTTTTTCCTGAAAACTAAATTTCTACTATTTATTTATAAAACAATCCCTTAGCTTTATTTACAAAAACTTTATTTTTAAAGCTCATTGTAATGGTATACAATATAGTGTATACTAAAAAAAAATATAGATGCAAAAATTTTTCCAAATAAAAAAAAACAATAAAATCCCATTTCCGCATAAATGACTTGCAATTCACATTGCTGAGACAACTTTCAAATGAATTATGACATCTCATGCGCAGTAAGATTACGAAGGATTTCCTACTGCCACTGGTAAAATTTCAAATATTTATCAAAATAATACTTCGTTTACAAGTCCAAATCAGCAAAACGATAAAATAAATTCAATATATGACACAAGACTTCAAATGACAAATCTACCAAAATAGAATTTAGAATGGAAAAAAGGAAAGAAATAAATATCAGGAAAAAACTCAGAATGAAAAATAAATTTGCGCACATTCCCACGAGCACATACATTCCAATGCCTACCATCAAAATGCGTCGTTTCGTTCAATTAAATATAATGAGATAGAAATAAATTTAAAGTGGAAAAAAAGCAGCTGCAAAAAAAGCAATGAAAAATTAAAAAACCAATTCTGTAAAATGGAAAATAATTAATCTCAATAGCAACAAAAATTCTCAATCTCTTGCATCAATGTAAATCGATCACTTTCTCATTTCTTGACTTTCTTGTAATAATATAAGACTAACAACAATCGATAAAAAATCTTATAATTTCAATGCAATACCCACTCTGTGCAAGGTAAAGCTCGTGAACAAGAATCAAATAGAATATCGATCACAAATTATGCATATTATTTCAGTAGACTGAAAAAAAAGAAATCAGAAGAGGACCCTCGTACCACTGTAAAAGAAAAATGAATAAATTTCATCACAAATACCAGAAGAAGTCTACTGTATCTACTGTAATAATTAAAAGAAAAATTGTTAAAACATTATAGAACTATAAAACTCAGCGTACACCAGAACTAGATGATGCTTGTGACAGTGGTTTCTTGGAAGAGTCGAAAATGCCTTCTCGTTCTATTGACAATTTGGATTGGACTTTTTTTCTAAGCAATCTTGAGTCCGACTGACGCCTGATGAATATCATGACCATCAAACAAGAAGCAAAAATACAAAAGAAAATAAGAAGAAGAAGAAGAAGAAACAAAATAGCATAAAATGCTAAAGTTCAAAACCACATAAAGTACAATTGAAACATCTTTTGAGTGTCAGCTCGAACTTAAAAATGATAATAACACTAAAAATATTGAGGTTAATTTACTCTCTGTTGGTGGCACTTATTAGCTGAACTTTGTATAATAAATATATAATATGAAAACCCATTTTTCAAAGGGGTATATGTGAAATGTGGTGATCATGCGGCGCACAATCAACTCCGCACCACATGTTTACTTTCAGATACTGTTTCTAAAACGGAGAGCATGCTGTTTGAAGACAAAAACACACGCACAATTTACCCATTCCTCATAACTACCATTCGATTCGAAGTGAAAATAGCAAAATACATACGTGTTCTATTGGAAATTTATAGGTAAGCATTCAAATGACAACTGAATTAAAAATCAATCTAAAACAGCTTCCACTCAGTTGTTTGTAAGCAGAATGTAAAAAAAAAATCAAACGCAACATTTATATACAATAATTATTATGACAATGTTAAATAGAAAAACTCTTCTAGCAACAATGTATGTGCAAAGTTAAAGGCAAACAAAGAAGAACCGTCTACCCTCCAACTAAGCAACCATTCATTTTAAACAAGATGAGTAAATCATAAAATACCTGTACATACGCTTGAGGAAAAAGCCCATGCTCACCACGACTGTTCAAGCCTTCCCACCAACCGTCGCCAACATCCTAAAATAAACAATTTAAAAACAACATCACTGTAACAAACAAACAAACAAACAGATAAAAAAAACAAAAATGACATGCCTGCCTCGTGACGGTAAGATATTCTCCAGTTTGAACGCTGAGTTCACCTGAGCCAGGCTGAGCGTCAAAATCGTACAAAACCTGGACCTGAAATGAAATATGCTATCAAAATTAAACACTACACACACACACTTCCAAAAATATTTTCCCAAATCACTGCAACGCTAAAATACTGCATTACTATAACAAAGCTAACCAAAAACAGTTGAAATTTAAAATGCTTAATATTATGTTGATCAAAATAATAAAAGTTGCAAATCTGCAAGAAGCAGCATTGATTACCACTAAAAAAATTGAAAATCTTGTAAAAATACATATCAACAGTTAACACAGTTGTGCAAATTGCCAACGGCAAACATAAAAATACAAT
This sequence comes from Trichinella papuae, assembly GCA_001447755.1. Classification (NCBI taxonomy): domain Eukaryota; kingdom Metazoa; phylum Nematoda; class Enoplea; order Trichinellida; family Trichinellidae; genus Trichinella; species Trichinella papuae. The sequence continues at coordinate 106,282 of JYDO01000006.1, forward strand.
ATATATATTCATTTTCACAAAATAACATTTCTATAATAGATGACGTCAAGTAATCAAATTGTCAAAGTAGCACAGTTTCAACTGATGAGCAGCGTCTAGCTAACCGGCAACTTTTATAGGGCACAGTAAACAATGCACAACAATTTCAGGCAGATAAAATTCAAGGTATCTCTGATCGTTATCTGGAAAATGCACTTAAGCCCCACCCTTCTTTACAATTTCACTTAGAAAAGAAATAAAACTGACACATAAGAAAAGAAGAATTAAATTCTGCGCAATTATAAACAATTTCCAATTAAAGTGTTTATTCTTTGAATGCAACTGTTTCAACAAAATTCAATCAACAGTGCATCTAATAGTGTTAATGTTACAACAATGCAAAACAATTCTTAGTTAAGTGCAGTGTCTAGAAAAATTAACACTTGAGAAAATTTTACAATAAATTAATAAATAATGAACCAAAAGTTTTACAGAATTCCCGTAAAATATAAAAATAATATTCATAAAAAGTTTCATAAAAATAATTACAGTATTCTGATTTTCAAGATCACCACACACAATTTTGTTTGCTTTCAACAGAAAAATGTAGAAAAGCAAATGAAATTCAAAAGAGATACATTTTAAAAGATAAAAATAAAAATGACTCACTTTGAGCATCGTGAATTACTTCATCAACGAGATGTGGAACAGAACGGACGTCGATTATTTGCTAAAATGAAAGCAAATTGAAACATCATTGTACAAAAACTGCTTGTCTGCGCAAAGCTGTTATCACGCGTACAGGGAAATAAATCGTCTAACAAACAAAGTGGAAAAAAATCGCTCGCCTGACAGATGACTTTTGAGAATTTGTGCAGAAGGTGATCTTCCCCCCAAAACGAAATCATATTGGACAAGACATGCAACGGAAGTGACCCTACTGACAATTAAATCATTCAGGCAGTCAGCCCTTTCAGTTGCAAGGTCAAATTAATCACACTGATCAGTAGTAGTAGTAGTAGTAGTTTAGAGAAAAAAAAATTGAACAACGACATTTTCGATGACGAACAAAGCAGAATTAAATGGAAGTCGATTGGCAGTTGACAAAAGCATACATATTATGATATTTGGATTGTATTTTGCCCTAGCAGTTGTGAAATCAGAAGCATCAAAATATCACAACAACATTTTCCAGATGAATCAATAATAATCATGATCATAATAATACTAGAACGACTGCTATATTATAACTTGGAAGCTGTGCATGTTTGGAAAAAGCATTCAAGCTATGCACGTCAAGTTCGAGTTGTCTAGTTTAATTTTCTTTTGATGTTAAAAAATGTTTAAAAAAATGTTGTTGCCAACTAACGAAATCAATAATACTCCGTCTCGGGCAATTGGAAAAACTAGAAGCAGAAGTGAATTGGTTCCGGCAATTGGGAAGATTGAATAAAAGAAAAAGCATAAGTTAAAGAGGAAAAAAAAAGTAATAAACTCACCAGTAGTAGAGTACACTGCTGTGCTAGTTTGAGGCACAAAAAAAATTGCTGGTCAAAAAGTACGAACCATCGGTGGCCCTGACGAAGCTGTCAATAAATAAGTTGAGTTCAAGAAGGAAAAAATCGGTTATTGTTGGTCAGCAATCGATCCAATGCGCACCCTGCACAAGAGGAAACAAGGAAAAAAACCAACCCAACTAAGCAGAAGAGGAAAAAGCGCTCTAGGTCAATTTGAGCAAGCCAAGCATGATGATCAAGTTTCGATATAAGTGTGAAAAATTATTTTCCTCTTTCACCGTATCGTCACGATCAACAACAGCAACGCAATCAACTGAACAAACTCGACAAAACAAATTCAAAGTAGCAGAAAGCAATTAGCAATTTAAATTTCACAATGGTAATAATCAACACAAAATAACCACAACGATATAGAAAAGTTTTGGAAAAAATAAAATAAAATAAAATGAATTGCTGCAGTAAATTTATTTCCCTCTTATGAACATTTACTCGAAATTACCACTATCATCACAACAACGAAATAAACAAACAAGATAATCGCTGCAACGCGCTTAAATAAATCAAAACCTATAAGGAAAACACAAATCTACTACGCACAACCAATAAATAAATAAATAAATAACTAAAGTTCCGCAAAGTATAACCTTTTAATTAACAATGACAATATTAATAGTGAAAACATCATTATGACATGGTCTTTCAAATCAAATTCAATAGAAAAACTGTTAAGCAAGCAAGTACGAAGTGTTGGAAATGTCGCAGAGCAATCAGCATGCCAATCACGGCACATTTCCCCAAACTTCAAAGCTCAAAGCTGAAAGCTGGATTATTGATCTGTTTATATTCCGCTAAATGAAAAGGGCAAAGAGAGTGTAGGCGGAAGAGAAACTTTTCACTTCGTCAACAACTGTATCAAGCAAACAAACACAAGCTACTACCACCACCACTACTACTACTACTACTACTACTACTTCATGTAAAAATCATAGCAACTAACTCATCCATAAAACAGCAAGCGTAATGTAAGCAATAAAAACAGAACAAAACAACATTAACAACACAAAACTGCTTCTACTCTATAATTCATCAATTTATTAATAATAAATTGATCGTGCATTAATTATTCAACAATAACATGTGTTGGATTCGCTTATTTCATTGAAATAAAACGATTTTATTGAAGATTAGAAAAGCAATTTTTCTAAACATTCAATTCATTACCTCATCGCTATGAGTAATACTTTTCATCATTATTTTATTCAATGAAATAGTACTGAACAATTATTTTTTCAATATTTCAATGTAAACTAAGAAGATGTAAAGTTATTTTTAATGCATTCTTTGTAGCACAAGAAAAAAATCTACATTCTTTCATCAATGCATAAAACTAATAACTAATCAAATTCGTAATTACAGTATACCAAAAACAACAAGCACGTGTTTAGCAATTGAAACGGGAAGTAATTACATTGTCAAACGAACCAATGTCGAATCATTGTATTTCAATTAACAATAAAATTCACAATAAAGTAAAATTTTATTGGAAAATATGTTTGAAATTAGGAAAAAAAATTTTAATACAATTAACAAGAAATTCAAATCGTAAGAAAACGATCATCAGAAATGCGAAAACATGATCACCAGTTCAAAACAATATTTCATGACAAACTGTAAAAAGTTTCAATAGCAATGCAATTTGCCTCTCAAAACTTAAAACAATTTATTGCAAAAAAAGTATAATGCAAGCTGATTCACGCAAACAGCAAGAATTATGAGCACTTTTCTTTCGTTTTTTTTTTAAATTATGCTGGATACATTTTTGCACAGTTTGTTGGTTTGAAGATAAAAATTCTCCACAAAAAAACTGAATATTAAAAGTACAAAAACGAAAACGAAAATTCCCAACTCAAATACTGACCGAATAAAATGTAGTGTGGGCACTAAAGATGAATTCAGGCAGATAGATAGATCACTGTTTGATTTTGCTAATTAAACAAGTTGAGTTGCTCGTGAATCAGAACACCCACATCCTGTGTCAAGCGTGCTTTTCGGATAGTGAAATGTCTGAGTGGAATAGACAAGAAAAAACCCATGTATAGAAAAGCACATCGTCCTTTGTGACCCAGAGAAAATTCAGTTTACTTTACAAAACAACAGTGACCCATAAAAACTTATGTTACTTCTGAATTTGCTAGCAGTCAAAAACTTCTGGGAAAATGCAGTATTAACTGCTTCAAAATTTTGATCAAAGAATCTTTAAAATCACGTGAATTTCACGAAACTTAAGCTAAAAAATAAGAAAATACAACAGCTGTTTCTTTTCAAAAATGCTAACATCATCACACATACACTTTGGAATGAAAAATTTGAAAAAATGACAACTTAAAATTATAAAAAATGAAATAAAAACACAGTTGCATAATAAAACAAAATCAAAAAAGCATAAAAAGATGTAAATGATAGAATTTCTATATAACATATAACATCAAATTATAGAACATATAACATCAAATTATAATAGTATCATGAAAGAACATTCCACATACCTGACAGTACAAGGAAATAATTAATCATCACTGTTCGTCTCAGCAGATGGAGGCACTCAATGAATCAAAACCAGTGAATCAGTCAGAGCTAATTAAAAACCAAAAGCAACAGCTCTCTTCAGCGTAAAAATTTACGAACCCAATTTTACAGTAATTCTCAATTAAAAAATTTCAAGTAAGATTCAAGTAAAAGTAGATTTTACGACAAAAGATGAATATTTTGTTATATGAATAAATTAAAATATTACTTGGAATGAATTCGATACACTAATTGTTATATAAGCTAATTAATTGTTTTTTAAGATGGATATAATTTTATTCAATGTCATTTCAAGTTGAAATAAGAAAACTAGACAAAATTATATAAAACATTTAAAGAATGTAAAATTAAATATATTATTTCAAAATTTCAACATAAATCACCTTTTCTAAGCATTATAATAGAATTTTACTGCTGAATACACATAGCGATTTGACTAAAGGCTAAACGCTGAGAGAATAAACGGCTATAATGCGATTGCTTTACGATTGCAGTGTGAATATAACGTTTTATATATTCATTTTAAATGAATTTATTTATTCTTTACTATCAGTTGAAATCAATTCCCAACATTATTGCTATTAATAGCGATTAATACTTGATTGTCTTAACGTTTACATTGCAAGTTTTCTCGTAGTTCAAAAAGCAATCATTTAGTAAAATTATATGCTCATCATCGTCTTTATCATACTTTTAGCCGTATCACACCGATACCAAACACGTGACTATTTGAATTTATTTTCGCGTTTGATTTCAGCCATAGAATGCTGTTTTGGAAATGAACATTAAATCCGGCAATTTGTGATGACAATGAAATTCATACTCGTTCTACTATACATTCAATACTACTATTCATACTTCTTGATAATAGCAAACAATATCGTGCAAGTTAGACGTACATAAATTTGCAATAATATGCAATCGTTGATTTGCTGCGAAATTTGTTAAATCTTAAGATTAGAATATATAAAATTTAAACAGAGGCCAACACAAGTAGAAAAATGTAATACTTTTCAGTGATTCAAAACAGACTTCAGTAGTTACTGAACGCCATAACAGAGAGCGTTTGACGACGCCACTGCTTGCCACGTAAGTCGAACAAACAAGTGCATCGAGGCCGATGCCAATTTTGAAATGATCATTATTTGCATAATGCAGCGTTGGAAACTGATTTCAGTGCGTTAGAAATTCTTTCTGATCTCCACCTAATGCGAATAGTGGAAATGCACGTACACCACACCGACTACTAATCTTAATTTTTTTTGCCATCCCACTCTACTATTTCAAACAATGCTCAAAATCAAGCTCTCTTTTATTTGCTTCACTTCCATATCTGATGCACACATTGAATTTGAAAAATTTTTATATGCAGATGAAAGTGTTAAAACATATTTTTATTAAGCTTATTTAACAGATCAAACACTATTTAACAATTTTAGAAAAACATCCGCTATGTTGTAATAAGCAATTTGCAAATAAAAGCTATTACACCTTTTATCTACTGAAAAGGTAATTTTTAATGGGTGTTGATTTGCATAGCAGAGGTAGAAGCAGTGTGGATTCGGCAGATCCAGGCGGACGCATACGGTAAGACAGACTTGGGGAGCGTCAGGATGAAGGAACTAAAGGAGTTCTGCCCGTACGCCGATGAGAGAGGGGTCCTGGATCCTCAAGGACGCCATCCTCGCATGCCGCGGACCTACATGGCTTTGTGGGCATTTTGGCGGGAAACTTGCGTTTCCAACAATAATATTTGTACATCAGAATGATGTGTACGATGATGGCTCTTAATTCAAGAAATACTGTAAGAAAAAAAAATCAAGTATTACAGTATCCCTCCAAATCATACAGTCTTCAAATGGTTGAAGTGTGTGTGGACAGAAGAACGTGCCTCGAGTTTTGGTTTCGCTTGTTGGAATATTCACCAACATGGCTTTATTTAAAAAGTAAGCTTTCTGTGATGGCATCATGTTTTGCTAAATTTTTTCAGTTTCCTTTTTTAATTATTAGACGATTACACATTTTTACGTTTAATATTTTTACTTTCAATTATTAATTCAAAAATTCTTTTTCAGTTACTTCTCAATAAATTTATTTTTGAATGGAAATTTTGATTTTCTATACAAATCAAACAACGTTGAAATCGACATTTGCAATGCTATTTTACTATATGATGCATGAAATCGACAAATGCAGCTAGTTGGTTTGAGAAATTCAAATGAATTCAAAATGAAACGAAAATAACAACTGAAGTAACTAACACTGCTGCAGAAAGTGCAACGCTTCGTTTCTTCTACACGAGGTGAGGAAATTTTTTTTTTTTTTTAAATTGTTATTCGGGTTTATTTTCCAATTTGAGTAAAATCTTCATCAGATTTCAACTTTATTTTAAAGAATTTGAGCACTGTTGAACTTTTTGAGTTTTTCAACGTTGATCAAAACTGGTTTGTTAGTTTGGGTGAAAAAAAACGGCGGGAAAATTACTGTTCTTGTATAGTACTTTTCTAAACAGGTTCTCCCACACGAAAATAGTTTGATTTGAAATTTGTATTACACTTCATGTGCGTTGAAACTTTGTCTTGAGCAATTTTATCTGAAATTTTGCTGTTGAAATGAAAATGTGAGAACGTTGGACTAGGAATGCAAAAATTTTTCATTCAAAACTTTTACGCTAGCCGTTGTTGTGTACAACGACCAGTAATTTGACTAATGCGTGAACAGTGTGAAAACAAATTTTCCTTGAAAATAGTTATTTTTAAGAAGCTGAAACAAATAAATACGCATGACAAAGGAAAGAATAGTGAGAAAAAAAAGCAAAGTTTAAATAGAATTTTAAACACATCCATATTCGAACCATACTGCGTTTTCGTGTTCAGTTTTACAGTCGCGTAATAATTCTGTCAGGGTTTTTTCAATTGAACTATCTTCATCTTCTTCAAGTTGAGCTGCAGATTTTTGATTTTGTTGATCACTGGTCGGTACATTGTCGTAAATGCTGCGCACTGCTTGTCTGGTTGTGGTCAGCGGGCGCCGTTTTGGCGTCACGTCAGTATCTACTTGTGCAGCCACTGAACCGCCGGACGATGGTTCACTGCTGACCAATGAATTGTTGCCTGGATGAAGCGGCACCAATGCTGAGCTCGATGTTGCGCTGCTGTTGTTATCATCAGATTTTGGTGTAGATGCTTTCTGAGGGGCAAAAATTGACGACATCGAAGATAAATTTGAAACCAACTCATCAGGAACACTGCTTGCGGTATTGTTATCATTATTAGCACCGTTTTGTACATTTGAATGGTTCGGTATTTTTGAACTCGGCAAGCCAAGATCACGTTGCAATTGCGCTACGCTTTGTTCAAGTGCAGTTCGACTGCAAAGCAAGTTGCTCTCTGCTGTGCACGGAGCGGCTTTTTTGCCCGGATAAGGAGGCGGAAGACGAGCTAAATGACCATTGGCTAACAAACTGGGCATAGCCCGAAGCGGCGAACCGGCCGACGCTTCTCGGCGCTGCACTGCGCACCGATATGGCGGCGGGGTACGGGGTTGTATGGTCGTCGCCGGTGATGGAAGTGAGCCCTTGTAGACGGTAGATTGACTGTTCATCGGATCGTTCGGCACGTCGACCGCTCTTTCTGAACCACTGAAACTGACTCTATCTCCAGGCCAACGAGAGGACCATCCTCGTTGACGTGCGGCTAGAGATGCCGCTACGACAGAATCACTGCTCAGACTGGAACTTTGTTGAGTAGATCCGCTGTTTGATCTCGAGTGATGCATTTTTAATTTTTCCCCTAAATTACAGTCAAATTCATCCTCTGTCTTCTTCTGAGCATTTACAGAAAGTATGTGTGAAATATTATTTCACTGTTGATTGCAACACGCATGCATATTTGCTGCCTTTTCATCATCATCATCATCATCATCATCATCATTATTATCCCTTTTACCCATGCATACACACTGGTCGGCATTGCAAGTGTTAATATTTCAACTGTACGAACGTTCAGTGGAACAATAATTTCAACGAATAATGGAAACACAACCACAACCTATGTTTTGTTTTTTGTTTCGATTCAAACTTGCAGTAACAGTGATAGTAGTATCAATGATAATGGAAGTGGTTATTTTTTATTCGATACTTCGAAATCAAATGTGCAAACCGAACAACAATTCATGCAAACCACGTAAATAAACACACATATATATTTATAGTGTGTGAGTGTGGTGAGTGAATGTGAGTGATGGTGTTAATTTTTTGGTGCAAGAATATTTTGTTGTGAATTTGCAGTTGTGAAAAGAAAAGCAAAGTGAATTGTGATCACTGGGCAGGCAACTGTCGGACAGCATTAAGTGTAACGCCGACCGTTTGTTGAGCAACTTCAGATTCGAGTTGATTGTGATCAAAAAATGATAACAGTTGTACTGAATCACTAGTTGAAGATGGAGAACTATCTTGCAGAGTCTTACGATTAGTCAGCAAGGGGCTGAAAGCCATCTTGCCAGGAGAACGCGAGGCCAGTTTGGCCGATTTTGGCAACGTGCAGTATTTTTTTCTACTACTTGATGAAGTTCTGCTGAAATTACCAAAAAATCCACTTTCATCAGCTGAAATGGCACTCTCCTCTGCTGAACTTTCACGAACTTTGTTACTGTTGTTCTTCCTTGTCGATGCCTTGAAATGAGAAAAATTATCAACCAACGAAGAATAATCCTCTCTCTGGTTGCTTGCTTGCTTGCTTGCTTACCCGAGGTAAAAGCAATGCTTTAGCAGCACGTTTGACAAATGCTGATCGATCTTTACGCTTATTGGTCGGAGTGATTGTTTTGTACTGTTGCATAATTTTTTCTTCGAGTTTCTCTTTATGACTTTGCAACTTGTACAACTGATCCCTAGAGAATGAGATAACAATTGATTCAATTGAATAAATGAGCAAAGATTTGCAATTATCATCATTGCAATAATTACTGCAATTGCCTCTCTTCAGCATGATGATGATCTTTTTCGAGCAACGTTTGCTTGAGCAAACCTTGATGCTGTGAAATGAGCGAGTCGAGTTGCCTCAACAAATTGCGTCTTTCTTCTTCTAAATTTTCATTCAACCGAGTTAATGTTTCACACCGGTGTTCAGCTTTGGCGAGCTCCAATTCCACATGACGACGTGCCTCGTCCGCATCGTCGCACTTGCCTTGCTGTTGAGCCAATTGAAGCTGAGCAGCGTTTGCTTGAGCTCGAAGTATTCGATTCTGTGCTCGAACTGTTTCGAGTTCTCGATTGATCACATCCAACCGACTGTTCAGTTCGTCGTGAGCTTTCTTCAATTGACCATGCTCACTCTGCAAGCTGGCCAACAATCTGCACTCACGTTGCTGCTGTTGCTCATCACGCTGACGTTCAGAGGCTCCTAGTCGAGCTAGGCGAATATTTTCCTCGGTCACTTGTTCGAAACGAGCTGCTTGTTCAGCTTTTTCTAGACGAGCTTGCTTCAATTGAACTTTAAATTGTCGAACATCTTGGCACAGGCGTTCATAATCTCGACCCAGTTGCTCGTGCAACGCTTGCAAATGCTCGTGATCGTCGAGCAACAGACGATGCTGTTTCTGCAATTCTTCGAAACTGCGTCGAGCCAACGCTGCACCGCGTTCCCAATTGTCGCACTGATTTTGCAATTCAGCATTCTCTTTCTTGATCACATCGTGATTTAGCTGCAATGAGCGCAACTCTACCTGTAATCCGGCATTTTCTGCTTCTGCTTGACGGCCAGATCCCTTAAAATTAATAATAATATTATTACTGTTGCTGCTAAATGAAAAGTTCTTCTTAACAAACAATTTCAATTTTCTGAACTGATGTCATTCAGTTGAGAATCTTCTTCTTCTTCTTAGTTATTTAGTTTTATTTGTGTTTATCTGAATACTACTCAAAAAAACTTCTGGTGTAATAGTTGAACGTGTGCTTGGGTTATGGTTTGAGTAAGTCAACTCTTCCTCTTCCTCTTTGAAGCATTTTATAAAAGCAAGTTCTTCACTGAACAAGTTGATCAAATAATATATATATATAAGAATTGAAGGGGTGTGATTAAAAGGAAAATTGAAATTTTGATTTTACGAGTAAAGAAGAAATACAAAGTTCACTCAACTTGGTTACTATCAATCCACTTTTCTACTGCAAACACTCACTCAAGTTGAGCACTTATTTCTGTTCAATAGTTTGAAAATGAAAACATTGGAAATTTATATTCTCAAGCTGGAAGAATTGAAACGAAGTGTATATCTGTCAGAAAAGAGCATAATTTGATTCACATGATAACTGCTAAAAAGAAAATTTATTCTGAATATATTTTGAGATGACGTTTCTCTAAATTTACAAAAACTACTCATCTAGAATTTAAACAATGTCGACGATGCTGATCAACAACAACAGATTGACCTCAGCGTGAAACACTAAACTAAATATCTGCTTCTTCAAAGAAAGCAAAGAAACCTCCTCTTTGACTATGTGATGCTGTTTGGGCGTGCAGCTTTATTTTTGCCCAACGGATAATAATAAATCAAATAAAATCACTGTATTCAGATAGAAAGCTTGAAGATACCTTTGTCTGATTGTTTTCTTTTTGGAACAGAAATTCAGCATATATAAAAAGATGGAAGCAAAATTGTATCAACTGTCGAGGTATTTATTATGCTATTTCAACTAATGATGATTAATTCTGAAAATGTACACTCACTTACGTTGTGCTTCATTCTCTGTAAAGAAATGTGCAAACTACAATTTGAGGTGATATATTGTTGCTTACATATATATACGAGAAGAATGCTGAATTCATGTGAAACAAATAAACCAAACGACGAATGTTGGATGTAAACAATGAAACTTGTTTATGAGTGTTGAATAAATAAAATGGGTATGTGAAGATAAAAAGTGAAAGCAGAGAAGAAGAAGAAGAAGAAGAAGTATTTGAAATATGAAAAATAAAAGCATATTTACTTACCAATTTGATTTGCATTTCTCGTAGCTCTTGGCGTAGTTTCAAGTTTTCATTGGATGTCATTTGAGCTTCATTGCAATATTTCTCAATTTGGCTTTGCAAAATGTGCACTTGTTGACGTATGTTTCCATTTTCGTCGATCAGGAGGCGATTTTTCAGACGAATATTTTCCATTGAATCAGTCACATCTGCTAACACTGTTGACGAGTGTTGTTGTTCATTTATTGTTGCACATTGTGAAGCAATCTGTTGCCTCAGTGCTACTAGCTCATTTTCGGTGCATTCCAACTGCTGTTGACCATTGGCTATTTGATTTTTCAATCTCTGGATCACTTGCCAGAACAAAATTCTAGGATCGTCATCTTCATTCATGCACTGCTCAGCGACAGGATTCTCATCCTCCAACGAAGTATTCAGTGATGATCGCATTTCCGTGACCAACTGTTCAAATGAATGAATTTTACGCTTTTCGTTGATCAAATCCTCAGCCAATGCTTGATTTTTATTGGCTTCAACTTCAAGCTGCTGTTGCAAACGTCTGTTCGTCGACTGCAAACTATCCATTTGAATACTGAGCTCATTGTACTGTAATTGTACAGTAGCCAGACGTTCGTGTTCCACTTCAAGCCGACCCAGACGTTGCCGGCACTGTTCCAACTCTGCGTCGGCTGATTCCAACGATTGCTTGACTTTAGCATTCTCGTGCTCTAGAAAACCTCGATCTCTTTGCAAAGAAGCAAACTGTGCTTGGGTTGTGATTTGTTCATTTTCTAAACGTTTCAAATCAGCTTCGGCTGTTCTCAATTTCAACTCTACTGAACTGAGCTCTTGTTCAAGTATTGCAATCTGTGCATTGCGTTCAACAAGCTCATTTTTCAATATTTCAATTTCTCCAACTTCATGCTGTTGTCTATCACTACTTTTCTTTTTACCATCCTCATCCTCATCATCATCATCATTAGCATCATTAGCATCATCATTGTTCTTATTGATTTGCAATTCAAGTTCATCTATTCGTTGTTGCATAATTTGTTTTTCTGATTGCAATTCGAAAAGCTGCTTTTGCAAAGAGTTTTCCTTTTGTTCCAATTTGACCAACTGATCACAGAGTGTGTCATTTTTGCAACGCAGCTCTTGCAAAACGCCTTCTTTTTCTTCGGACTGTTGCATGGAAGAAGCCACAGACACTGTTTCCAAATCACAACGTTGTCGAAGACGTTGATTCTCCAATTCCAGCTTATGAATACGTGCAATGGTCGACTCGGACAACTGACTAGACAAGCTGCCAACGTTGGTTGAGCTAAAGCATCCTGTTTCTTCGTGCTTTCTGTGCGGTCCACGTTCTGTCAAACGGGATAATTCGGCTTGTAGCTTAGCCGACCGACTCTGACCATCACGACATTCTTTTTCCAAACGTATGTTCTCATCGTACAACTGTTCTAAGCGGCGTTTGTCAGCTTCCATTTCCTGAACAATCAAACATATGAAAATCACAAGAAAAGAAAAAAAAACATTTTAAAATAGTATTCTCAAAAATTTTGTACTTGTTCCATGTCCACCAATCTTCGTTCAAGCTTGATCATTTCGGTTTCTTTTTCACTAAGCTGAGCAAGACGACATCGAAATCCGTTCAATTGTTCTTCGTAAATGTTTCGCGTTTCCAGCAAAACGTGATTCTCTTCGCGTAGTTCCTGTAAAATTAAAACGCAATAAGCAGTTATCTTAATAATAAATACAACAATTAAAACAATTTTTCACACACACACACACATAACTAGGACGTGCCAAAGTGTATCTTCACTATTTCTATTTATTCGTCCAATTGTTGACAGTTTAATTACATCGTCAGCACTGTGAATGCTCTGTTTGGCAATTAAGGGCGGATGTTTCTTTTTACAAAATTTTCTATTTTAACTATCAGATATACACACACATACCAGTATATACGAATTGAAAAGTGAACAGCTTTATTATTAGACTAATTAAAAATTTTTATTTTCTTCAGTTTCACACTTGATATAGCTTGTCGGCAGAAATGAATATTCTGAGCAGTACTGATTTTGAATGTGAATCCAGAATTATAATTTCGAATTGCTATTATTATTATAAGTAGTAGTAGTATTGTTTTATCCAATAACATGTAACTCTCTATTGGCATTAAGATAAAATATTCACAATACAGTAATACTGCGTTGTAACCTGCTTTACACTTAGTTATACTGTTGAAACTTACATCAATTCGAGATTTGTAAAAGTCGAGCTCTTCTAATTTTTCTTTCATACGTTCGCAGTCCTCTTCAAGTCGGTCGCATCGTTCTGATTTTTCCCGCAGGGCATCCACTTCGTCACGATAGTCATTGAGGGCGCGGTGTGATTTCATCAATTCGAAATTCTCTTGTCGCATTTTTGCCAGCACTGTGTCTTTTTCAACAATTTCCTCTTTATAAATCGACAACATCTCATTGCGTTCATCACTGAAATTATTAAATGTAATTGAATTGAATTGAAAGAAAAAAAGCAAAAGTGAAGAAATGCAAAAGAACAAAGAAACATTACAGATCTTGTCGAAGGCGTCTGACTTTTGCCTTCAGATCAGCTATTTCTACCGCACAATGACGACTGACAGATTCGTCTGGATATTCTAAAAATTTTGAAAACTCTCAACTGATTTTAATACTTTTGGCTATGGTGCATGGCTGGCTGCTTTAAGCTGAGTGAGACAAGCACCACGCGTATGTGTAGTAGTATTCTTACCAGTTGCTTGTTGCTGATTTTGGGATAACTTGCCACTACAAGCATTGTCTCCATTGCACGATGACAGTGCGCTCGACCCGTCCAATTCTTGTTGTTGCTCTTGATTAGCTTCTAGCAGATGTTGAGCGTATTGATCCCGTTCATGAACGACAATCAACAGTTGCTTGACCAAAACGGCAAGCCGTTCATCGTTGACAAACTCGTCCAACATGTGCGCATTTAAAACGCAACTAGCTTCACTGGTTACCTGAAAACAGGGAAACTATTGTTAGTAGTAATAATGAAATCAGAATCAAATTGAAAAATGACAAACTTTGCGTATTTCATCGACAATTGCCTGCTGTGTACAGTTGTCCAAGCTCTTGATTTGATTGATGAACTCTTCGCGTCGATCTGACTGCACGGCACAGCCAAGCAATAGCAGCAACACTTTTTTCATCTCATCGCCCGTTATATCTACCAAAAGCAAAAAATAATTAGAATTGATTCGTTAAAATGTTTTCCATATCAAAGAAAGAAGGAGCAATATTTTTTTTTGATAAGTTTATCATTCATTATAAGCAAGTGCATAGCAAACTGTTTACCTGGAAAAGGACTTTTTGCGATGGCAAGCATATCTGGCAACGGCATGATAATATGTTGATTTAGTACATCCTGAAATAAAAGGATAACAGGATAATAATAAGAAGAAGAAGAAGAATAATAAGGAAGAAGAAAACTTTTCAACTGATATCAAATGAAAAATTTTGGCCAAGGTCACGCCAATTAGCAACAGTAACAGCAACTGTTCATTAACTAGCTTTCAAATGGCATACGGTATTAGTTGTAACCTGATTTTTTTAAAAAGTTCGTTTAAAATAATCACACTATTTTACTATTTCAATTTAGTTGCTGCAGTGCAACTATTAGTGAAATAACTTTCAAAATGGTTTCAAAAGAACTGCTTGTTTTTTCAATGATCAACTATTTCATGACAACCAATTATTGTATGGCTTCTTGAAATGCTTGCTTTTCCTTTCTGTTTAAACACAAAAAGTTTTAAAAATTGTGATAAGATGAAAATTTTTACCTGCTACTTTATAAGAATAACTAATGATAAGATAATCCACAATCAGTAGTTAATACGAATATGTATATATGTATGTATGTATGTATGTATGAATCATTTCAATCATATTGTTGAAGAAAATGGAATCTTTGATGTAAATTGAATATTTATGGAAGAACTTTTCGTTGGATTTGGATGAAAAATTCAAATAACTCAATGGAATATTTTGAATCGTCTGAAAAAAGACAATGACATTTTTAATTATGAAAAGCTCATCTTCTTATTTGAAACAGATGACTTTTACAACACACAGATGTTTATCACTGTTGACCTTCCTGCCGCTACGTTTCTCTCTAATCACACCATCTGCCAATGCTGGCAGTTCTGAATATGAACAGGAAAAACAAAACCGTGCAACTATTGCAAATGGAAAATTAATATCGCTTTAATTAGATTTCCTACACATATGCAGTAGTAATAATTTCTTTTCTACTTTATCATTGGAAAAAGTATCTTAGTTGGCTCAAGGAAGTTGTCAACCAATCACAATTTACTTGTGTTTTTTTTTCTACTCTTTCATCAAAAGCACAATGTGACGACATCTGATTCTTTTCACTTTCATTGTTTTCTATATGTTCTTTGAAAAATGACAATATCACAACAGAAGTGATACTTTTATAATAGAAATTTCACCTGTTGTTGTACGTATTGAATAATTTTCAATTTAAAACGGGAAATGTTGAAGAAAAGGAAGTTGAAGAACACAAAAAAAAAAAATAAGCAAATAATTCTTAAATGTGAAAAAGAAGCATTCTTTGTATAGCATTAAGATGTCGAATCCGGGGGCAGATTACATCTTTTGATTATCACAAATTTCTGATCTTTTTATAATCACAAGCATCGACTAACAATAAATAAAGCATGCGTGACAGAAATTTGTCCAGTAAAATTAGAGAATCTTGCAGTTCGCTTACAACAACTTCATCAATCGATCAGCAGTGATGACTCATGTATTTGCCATATACTAATGCATCAAATGTTGCATGTGAATGAATGCAAACAAAATTCCACCCATCGTTTTGTGTATATAATTCCGTTATTTTTGTATTTTTGTATGTGAATCTAAAGTGTGAATCATTTTGCACATGACATGATTGAAACAAAAATTTTTGTTTGAAATTTACAACAGGGGAGAATTTTTTCCTAACAATCATATCCCAATTGTGTAAATCAAAATGCAAATGCTTCAAACTGGTTGTTTGTGTGTGAACAATGAATAAATGTAGTTTACTTGGTCAAAAGTGTGCATAACGCAAGTGCAGTAAGTTGTTGCTCTTATTGTTACTTAAGCTGCTAGTGCTGCTGCTGCTTTCTTCGCACCAAGCACAGGAAGACAATTCCCAACTGAGACACACCCAAATCACTTTTTGACTTTCACTGTCCTTTTCTTATTGTTCACTTATTACCTGAGAATCTTGGAACTTTTACGAATATTTACTAGTGTTGAGGAAAATTTTAGAAAGAAAAAATATTGAAAATTATTCCAATTAAGAAACAACATCCACTATTAAAACAAAAAGAGAAAGAGAATTGGAGGGAGGGAGAGCGAAATAGAGAAAAGATTCAAGATTCTAGCGGTGTGCTTAACCATCAGGAAGTCAGATAGCACTCTTGACCAAATGCTAACTACGATCCACTTGACCGACCAGAGCGCGTTGTTGTACGTACATATTTAGAAATAGAGGGACAAGGCAACAATGTCCATGGACAGATGACCCGTACAAGCTTGCTATGTGTTTAATGTAGTAGTAGCATAAGTAAAGTTGAAAAAAAAACATTTAAAGAAGAATGAAAAAAAAATGAAAATTAGCATGTTATAAAAAGAAGAAGAAGAAGAAAGTGACTAGCTTACTTTGTAAAATGACTGAATGCTTTGAATTAGCAGGCGCAGATTGCGTAGACGAGCGCCGACGCCGGACACGTTCAAATCCAATGGCTCTTTTTTGCAATCTGGATAGCTTAAATGAAAAATTGCATCAAATGCAAAGCTAACGTGAATTGAAAGAGCATCCAATTGGCTAATTTAGTTTTTATTGGTGATTTTGATGTGACTCATGCGCAATCAATTTGTTGTTTGCAAATGAATGATGAGTCATTTGCTGATCTATCTGCTTACAAAAATTAAACAACCAAGAAGAAGAAAAAAAAGACTAACTGACAGCAAACAAATGTTAAGAAAAAATGTAATTACCAACGAGAGTATAATGAAGAATAAGAATAAGAATAAAGCTTAATCCATGCTTAACTTACATATAATGCATTAAGCTGTTTAGCGTTATTCCGTTGCATAGTTCCAGAAAGCTGATCTGAGGCACTGCGGCGGTGCTGTTGTTGACCAACACTGGTCGATCGGCTTCGTTGAAGCTTTTCGGACATGTCTGAAGCCAAGCATAAAGCGCATGTGAAAAGAAAGCATCTTTTTTACAAGATTTAGTTGCTGGCATGATGCTTTCGATATTTCTTTTTTTTTGTGGAACAATTATTATTGATTTTTTTTGTTGTTTAAACAAATTTGGCCGCTCTTTTAATTAGCATCTGAAATGAACAACAATTTAATATTATTATTGCATATTGGAAATGGAATTTATTTCGCGCTCGATCAGGAAGACGAAGAAAAAAGGACAAATCTATTTATACATGTAGATAGATAATAGTTATTGTATGAGAATGTTGTGCTCATTTTTGAATGCTTAGTTGCAAAGAAGCGAGAAAAGCAGACACGCGTTTGCTAGAGCGACGCGAAATCGCCAATGTCCACAAATTTGTCCGTCGTCATTGCCGTCGCCCTTGTTTACACTATTGCGACACTATGGTCGATGGAATCTACAATTGTGGTCGTAGAAGGTCAGCTAGCTCTAGTTTTAGGACACGCGCTTACAACCGGTCAGCCTAGCTATACAGGATAGGTAGATAGATAGATAGATAGATAGATATATGGTTTTTTTTTCTGCTCTTCTGACTAAAGCATCCGTCGTTGTTGTCCATCGGATATTTATTTGTATGAAATAGAATAAGAGACAAACTGTTCGCTTATTTCAATGCAACGTAGCCATGCATGGGGTGCACTGCTTGTCAATGGTAGTCGTTTATTATCAATAGCCAGCTTGTTTGCAACATTTGGTCATGTATCAAAAATCAAAAAATGATAGGTTGCATCTTTTTGCTTTTGGAAACAAGCTAAAAACAGAAAAAATGCTATTTATATATATATATTTATATTTAGTTTATTTTTTAAAGCAATTCAACAGTTGATCAGTAGTTGTTTTAAGAAGTTTTATCAAGTTTAAATTAAGATTTTCAAAGAAAACTATGCTTACCATACCGATGATAAAGTGGATTATAAAGAGCTAAAAAGAAATTAATAACACTGAGGAAATGAGAGAGAGAAAGTGAGTGAGTGAATTTTAATGGGCAGAGATTAGGGAAAATTGTGGAAACATTTGTTGCTAGTGGACGGACGGAAGGGAAAAATCGACCTCAGTTTTGCTTGCTGTCTTGTCTATTTTTTAAAAAAGCTTTACAGCTGTTGTCGGCAGCCGTTTAACAGAGAGGCGCTGTTGGCTCGTTTTCGTCACATGCTTCTTAATCAAATACACGATTGCTAGGCTGCAATTTTCTTTTCTTTTTTTTTTATTTTAATGTTATATATTTACAAATTATCAGTTTACTTTGGTTGATTTATTCATTTTTAAATTTCAATCTTTAATTTTTATCAGAAAATAAAATGAAATAATCTTTTCAAGTTTCTGAAATCAAATCTAAATTGAAGTATTTTTTTTTGAAACTTTTAATGAATTTAAAAAAAAATATATATATATATACATTGGTAAAAATTTTTTTTCAAATACTTACCCTAAATTTCTTTTCTTATTAAATGCTAATGTTTCAATTTTGCATGTTCACCATGGACTGTTTTTTTCTTTCTTTCTTTCTTCTTCTTTTATTTTGAAATACACAATCTGAAAGTAAGATCATTTTTGAAGAATTTCAAATATTCATCGACCATTATTGAAAATATTCACAGTAACTAACTATGTTATAAATGCGATGAATTTATTACTGCACTACATATTGTGCATTGTTATGTGACAGTTTGGAAAATGGAACGATATAAAAATAGAAAGCTGATCGTATAATGGAAATTTGGAGAGCTTTATAACGTGATGTTTTATTGAAGTGCGTTGTATAAAATGCATCGTTTGCGTGCAATCGACATGCAAAATGGAATTTTCTCTCTCTGTGTGTGTACACTTCTCAGCACACTGTGTAAAACACTGTGAAACAGACCACCGACACAATAAACTACTGATAAGCATTGGAGAATTATTTCTCACTATTGTTCACTGTTGTTTTTCTCAATATTCTCTAGATAAGAAATAAGTTTGCAGCACAACAATCGTTGATTATTCTATTAATTTTTATCACTAATAATAATAATAATAATAACAACGCTGTAAACAAGAATACAAAATTGATAAGCTTAGTATTGAATGAAAAGAAAAACAAAATGATGTCAATTTTTTTTATTATGAAAGATATTTTGTTGGGGGTTAGAATTTACTAATTAGAATGGAGTTGATTTTAAAATAAAAGGGGCTCCTATATTGGCGGTGGTAATTTGTACCAGATTTAATCAACCTTGCATTGCAGATGCATTTCCGCTGTGAATTTAGTTTTCTGTTCCTATTGGCGAATAATAACCGCACAGGATGTATTATTTGTTTTGTATTTTTATTATTTTGAAGCATTACTTTTGTGAAACAGGGGTGAAAAGTTCCAATTGCTTTTCTCTTATTGTTCCATGATAATTGAAACATAAAGTTATGATTATTATTTGCTGACCTGAGGCTATGTTGATCATGTTGGTGCTGCTGACCTGGTCGATTAAACAGTGTATGACAAGACCAACGTATTCATCTACCATCGTTAATGAACATCTCTCCCTCCTTTCTTCCCCCCTCCCCTCTCTCTCTCTCTCGACGAAGGGGTATAGTAGGTTGATCTGGATCAACAAATTACACTTTTCTATTGGTCCACTAATTTACATAGAATGTGAAACATTTAAATTTTATTACAAGCAAACATACCAAATAAACTGGACGTTCAACTGCAATCAGAACGCTATTTTTTATATTCTTGCAAAATTTACAAATCAAGAAAATGAGGTAACTTTCAACTAGTTAACAGCTTGATCTTGCGACAGCTGTTAAACGTTGGCTGTCAAACAAAAGTGTTGATAAGGTTAGCAAAAGTTTAGAACAAGCCAAACAAAAAGCAGTTGCTTTTTTCAACAGATTAGATACACTGAACGACAACAACAGCAACAACAATACATTGTATTGCAAAAATAAAATATTGACAACTGAACTGATAAATCGAATGGAAAGCATAAATAAGCACAAGCATGCATCATCGTTGAATATAAAGAAAAAAGGAATAAGATTCTATGTATCTTTCTTTTTTTTTTATATATTAGATTTTTCCAACTGACGGAAGATAATTACATGCAAAAGGCAAAAAAAAATTGTGTAAATGGAAAAAGAAAGAATGATTGTTGGGACAAAAAGGAAAACATTTCTAGAATAGAGAGTCATGTAAAGAAATGGCCTTTTCAATTTTATTTTAAAACAAAATTCTCAATAAACTGGCAATAAACAATGCTAACATTTTCAATGACCAGGAAATTTGTAATTTTCCACTACTTCTTGCTGAGCATGTTTCTTTTAACTTATGCGTGACGTGCAATTGACAGTCAAGCAACGCAGTGTTGTAGAAGCTTTTGCAATATTGGCAAGGTCGTACTAACGAGGGACCTGATTTAATGCTATTTCAAGGTTTTCCTATTCACTCTATTCCGTGTACAATTGGAAAACAACATCCAATCATGTCCAGTTGTGATGGTTATTTTATTACTAGTGTTCGGCAAATTTTGTCTGTGAAATTATTCTCATTTTTTCCCAATTGAAAAAGTATTAAATTTCAAATCTCAAACGAATATATTTTTTATTTCTAATTGATTTTTTTTTCTCATTTATTTCATTATCATAATTTATGTTGAATATGATCATGAAATGTGTGAATAGATCACAAGCTTCAGCAATGCTTTATGTATCATTGTATGTATTGTAGTTTTGCAAAAGAAATTTCATCATCTCTACGCAAACTGACCAAGCAACGTCACCCGTCACAGCACACTGCACAACTAGACCAGTTGTATTGTTTGATAACTTATTTCTACGCTGTAGATAGAGAAAATTTTAATTCTTTCACACAAGAGAAACTAGCAGAATTATCCTTTTCAAAATTCTCTACACAAATATCCTATTTACAATCAAAACTATTCAATAATAAGGTTTACCTTAGAACATTGACAAATTATCCTTGTCATGCAATGTGTATAATTCAACTTGTATGGAACATTTGGATTTTTGAACGCTCGTTTTTCTTTTTTTTTTGAAAAATTATTCCAACAAATTTTACAAAATATGGTCATAATTATTTTTTTAACAATAATTTATATGTGAATTTTTTCAGTTTTTCTCTATTTTGTTACTCAATAAGATTCTTTGCAAGTAGTAAGCAGAAGGAAATGATAAGAATGATGATTATGATAATGAATAATGTTGAAAATTTGCATCACTATCATATTGAATCCATATTCTCTGCAATTAGATGATTGTTTGTGAATAGTTTCAAGAACAATAGGGTATTTCAATTTCAAGAACAGTAATTTTCAAATTAGTACACCTGCTGGAGGCAATTGAGAAATTTTATTCATATTTATGTAATGTTGAAAATATTCACATCCAAACTGTTTTGTTGTTCAATGTTGTTTGTACGCAGCCTTGACCAGCACTATTACCCGCAGCAGCAGCGGCAAGCAGAAATTGCAATTGCACAAAGGCTGCAAAAATCTATTTATGCCAACAACCCCCTTTGCTGATGTTGTCAAAATTAAGATTCATCTCGATCGATGGTGTAGTGTCATTGATTATTTTAAAAAAGGTAATTTACAAGTTGTCATCAATTGCTAATGAGTACAGTAGAATTGATTTTACAGATTTGTAATTATTTTTAATAATAATTAATAATTCTTCTTTTTTGATCTATTTATTTATTATTCACTGTTGTAAGTATTATTATTTACAGTTATGATGAAAAAATCTATTCTAAATATGACTTGTATTTGTTGATGAGGAATATAGATTCGTTGAATAAATCTCATGTGAAAAATTTTTTGCATAAGAATGCATTCCAAATTGCATGATCTTTGTGATATTATGCAAAAATTGTTCAAACGTTTTCATTTAACAAGTCAAACAAACATGCATGATCACACTAGTACAGGCAGAGTGAAATTGAAAGGAAGAAATAAATTTTACAATTCAACTGAAGTGAACCAGCAACTGAGGCGTTGCATGCGAACTCATCGAACAATTGGTAATTGTATTGTTTAAATATGTAAACATTATTTACAAAATATTGGTACAAATTTGAATTGAGAATTTTCAAAATTTCCAGAAACCCTTAATCAACTATAGAGTAAAAGCAATAAATGGAAGAGTGCACATCGTTCAGTGAGTCACATTGCAAATTATTCGAAAACTACAAGTTGGCTAGTTATGATTATGATGCATTTTCTTTCATTACATTCAGAATACAAGCGAAGCAATGGTTTACAAAAATGCATAAAATTATACAGAATTGTAGAGGATAGTAGTGATTTTGCTAACGAATTGTTTCACTGAATGTTTCATTGAAAATTTCTGTATTTTTGTTTTAAATTTAACTGCACTGATTAATAGAAAGGATATCAAAAAAAAAGAAGAGTACTCGTCTGAAAAAATAGGCGCATTGCAATTGCAAAGCAATAAATATTCTACTTTACTACTTACTCTTAAATTGTATTGATTGTGATGATGACCTGGCAACAAATTCTGTGCTTGTATGCATCGAGTGAATGAATGAATGAATGAATGAATAGCTGTGATTTTGAACGCTTACCTTTAGTTGGTTGGAGGCAGTTGAATGTTACTGTGGACATCAGTGATGACCTACTGTTTTTTGTTCACAGATACCGATTATAATTTGCTTGCTATAAAACGAAATGTAGATTATAGGAAAAAATACTTTTTCTTACTCAAAAATAAGTAAAAATTTAGCCTTCACAAACCATAGAAATAGAACAAAAAAAAAGAACATTTCACTTTGTTCGTTGTGCTGAAAATTCATCAAACGTAAGCCGCTTCTTGGTGTGAACAGCTGTCCAAAGAAAGATACGGAATAGTTGGCAATTGATGATCAGTATAAATATACTCTTGAAAGCATTCAGTATTTGGTGAGGAAGTTGACTGAATTGCTGTGTGTCAAGGTTCAGAGGTCGATAGAGAATAAGCTGACGATACAATTGACATGGTCAACATAGATACAATGCAATTTTTTCTATCAGAAGGATGTTGGTAGAATTTTTTTCCGCATGCATCATCATTCGATTACACTTAATTGTTGTTGTTGTTGCTGTGGTTGAATCTGAGTTTGCGAATATACAGAGCCTAGAATAAATATGCTGTTTGTTTGGTTGCAATGGCGTTATTTTGTTGCACAGTCGTTGATGAAAATCAGACATTGCCGACGAGACATTTTTGGTCAAAAATTGTGTCGCCAGTGACCAACGTCCACAGGTGTACAACGGATCAACGTCGGTCAGCTTGTGACCATCATTTGTTGGTCAGCTAATCAAAGTGGAAATGGTCGAAGGGAACAGGTGCACTTGGTGAGCTTGCTGTTGCCGTGTGCGCTTGCTGATTGATCACAGTGTGCTCTTCGTTATCAGTTTTATTTCACAAAGCTATTCTTATTGTAATGTTTGTTGGTCACGGTACGCATGGTTCCAAAACTTACCATGGTAACCAGATTGTCAATTTTGGTGCGTGTGCATATGTGTGACAAAACGGAAAATTATGCCGACCTTGGCGTGATGAACAGCATTATATCCAGATCCGTGGAATATACATGTACATTCATATGAGAGAGGGAGAGAGAGAGAGAGAGGAGATTTCGATTTTTAACCCCTCTTTCATTCTAAAATTGGCCATTGAAAGGAAAAGCAAGCAAGGATCGACGAATAAATCAGGCAAAAACCCTTTTAAAATGAACAACACTCAAGAACAGCTGAACCAGTTCATTTCAGTTCAATGGGTTTTTACATTTTGCAAGTGCTCAAGTAGCAGCACTTGTTTTAGAACACAGACGAAACGGTTTCAATTTTACCTACTAAAATGGCCACCACCATATGTGGAAAATTAATTTTAATCTACCGCACAACATGTCCAATGTTGGACAGAAAAAATTCTCAAACTAACAAAACTTGTCTACAGACTTGAACAGATTTGAAATTTAAATATACAATTGTTGTATAATTTTACCTTCCCTCTCAACAGCACCAATTTCTGCCCTGATTTCATGCACGCGAGTGTGTGTATATTTTCATCAAAAAAAAAATTGATTTGTATTTTATTTTTTATCATCAAAAAATATATTTTATTTGTTTGTTTGTTTGTTTTTTCTTTATTATTTAAATAATTTCAAAAGTTGATTTCTTATTTCTGCTTTTTGTGCAACAGAAATTGGAACTCAGGTTGTTCTGAATTTGCTGCTTTTTCTAAATTATTCATTTCATTTAAATTTATTTTTTTTTTGAAAAAAAGCTATCTTTTAAAAGAACCTTTTGTGCATACTTATGGTGCAAATTCATCTATCTACACGTTAATTTATTAGTTCAAATGGAAAATATTCGCTTTTGTTGACTGGTGATTTTTTTTATTTAAAAAGTAATACGCAAATTTAATTTACAAATTCAATAACGATGGTTCTTTTTTTTCTTTTGATAAAGCTGTCAGTTGTTGGTGGAATTGGTTTCAATTTTTAATTTGTTTTATTTTGCTTTTTATTGCATTTCGAAAAGTTATTCTACAATATGTGAAAAATGGAATGCAGGTTTGTTTTCAAAAATCATGCAACTTTGATGTATTGACTTTAATCATGCAATTGAATTCATTTCAATATTCACATTTAATTCAGATCAAGCAAAGAGAAAACTGCAAATGATGAATTAATTAGTCAATTATGAATTCAACATTGTAGGTCGGTGATGCAATTGCTCTATTGTTGAAGTGAAATTATGTGTAAATTTGATGGACATTTTTTTTTGTTATAAAAGCATTTTTGGTTTACTTCTAGTCGGTGTGTTTTGCAACTGAAATTTCCATTGCTATTATGATTTTTCTTTATTACTGTACTGTAAATATGTAATGTTTAGAAAAAAATTTCAAAACCTGATAGCCATTTAAGCTGATAACCATGTTTACCATGATTCGAACCCAATGAATAATCGAGAAGAACTTAATCAAGAATGAAAAAAATTTTTGCCTATATATTTCTTTCAACGATGAGCCATTTTGTGTGGGGAAAAAAATTTATTCACGATCAATACTTGAAAACATATAGCATTGTGTTATTGTTACTTGTGAGCGCCATTTGTTTCAATAGTGGCAGAAAAAGGAAAATTAAAATAGGCAAGCAACATTTGAATTGCGAACAATACCAAGTGGAAAAACAATAATGGCCAGGCTATATTAGTTGACGTACTGAGTGGATGAAAAATTCATAAATGAACCAATGATCGGTCTGTTGCTGTTGATCAAGCGTATTGGAAAAATTTATGATAAATTAAAACGAATTGTTGTTGTATTAGAGGAAATTTCAACAGTTGAGTTTGTTTTATGATCGTTTCCAAAGTGTACACCAATTAGTATGTAAAATGGTCGAGGCATCGAATCGAACGGTTCGTGTTGTCGGTTTTGTGAATCCCCCATTTCTATTAAATTGCTTCGCTTCATATCCAGATGGTTGCAATAATCCCGGACCCGGTCTTGATGCGGAATATATATACGTTGTGTTGCATTATTTGATGGATTATAATGTCCAATGGATTCGGGTAAAAGATAGAAATGCTCTGTTCAACGCTTTGGAGACTGGAGCGGCTGATTTTACTGGCGTTGGTACTCCACTTATTGAAGAATACTTTGGCAAGTTTCAAAATACACCAGTGTATTTGTTCGATGCCATTGCTTTGGTAGTGAAAAGCCGTTCCGCTAGTTCGGCGGCGGATTTTCATGCAGTCGCATTTGTCGAAACTGACGTCTGGTTTCTGTTCACCATCACTGTACTGAGCATTTATATGCTTTCGCATATATCTAAATACATTTACGAGGTGTACGCATTTGAGCAAGATTTTAATAGAAGAGATCGTTTAATTACGTTTCTGCGTTCATTTCGAGAGACGATTATTTACACGTTTGCATTCATATCGGTGATATTTTTCTTAAATCTTGTTTCAAACATCATCACCGTATATTTGGTCAAAAAAGACGAGAGAATTGAATACGGTTTTAACAACTTGAACGAACTTGGACGACTGTTGTTGAGGAAGAAATGCAGATTTACAATGTTAGCTTCGACCAAAGACGATCCAATATTTCATCATCTGATGATCAATCCAAAAGCTGAAGATGAAATTCCTTGGACAAATCTGTTCAGAAGGGCATTTGTGAAAAATCCACCCCTCTACGTGGACAGTCGTTATGACATGGGAAAATTGATCACTAAATCTTTGTTATGTTACATTGGCGTCGATTTGTACAGTTTGAAAGAGTTTTATGAGAGCAGATTTTGCTTTGTAAAAGTGATCTCGATGGTGAAAGAAACTTCACAATTGCAAAGCGTTTTCTATTACAGAGAAGAAGCTCTGGGAAGCAAGTTGTCCGTCATGTCGACGAAAACGTTGCGCATGTTTTACGCAAGCCGGGCAGCTATTTACAGTCGACCTAACAAAACTGCATTTTGTGCCACGGATTATTTTCAACTGAAACCGTTGGAAATTGGAAAAATTCAAGATTTTTTTTATTTTCTTATTTTTACTACACTTGTTGCTTTTTTAATACTGGGTTTGGAGAAACTTTACTGCAAACTTGTTCCCAAAGCACCCTCACAAATTGCTAAACATAGAAGCTGAACTACATTATCTTGTGTGTGTGTTTTTTTTAAATATTATTATCTCTATTACGAGGGGAAAGCTTTTGTTTGATGAAAACTATTAGCTACAGTCAACTAATTCAATGTGCTTTTTAAATTTTCTATTTCAAAGTGATGCATTTATTTATAATTTGTCTTTTCATAACTAGAACTGACAGTGCAATTAAAGTTTTCTTAAATTTCTTTCAACTCTCTTTTATTAGTTCAACTTCATCAACAACTAATCTAAACTGTTTTCACAAATTTCATATTTATAATAGTTAGGCTTTTTGGTAACTTTCAGAACAATGAGAAACTTTTAAGAAACAACCTGTAATGTATTAAAAAAAATTTTTTTTTTAAATAATGCATTATTCCTTCCAGTATTGACATGCATTTGTTTGTTTGTACATTGAAATGTCTTTTTTGCATTAAAATGATGCTAACAGCACATAGATGAATGATATTGAATACAACAGTCTTCTGAAAGGAAAGAGTCTGAAAGTCTAATATTGTAGTAGACTATTTTATTTTGCATTTTTCAAACAGATGAAAATGATGCTAAGCATTCTTATGCTATACTATGCTATGCGATAACGAAACGAATCAAGTGATCGACTAACTGCACTTTAGATTGTAGATTTTTTGCAAATAAATAAGGTTGAGGTCAATGTTCGTAGCAAAAACTTTCTGCATTTATATCTGAAATTAATAATATTACACGTGTGACAGGCATTATGATCAACAGAAGATGAAAAATCAAAAAAAAAAAGTTGCTCCACTTATATTTCTTCACTGAATCATATTTGTAGAATAATAATTGAATATTGAACAAAAAGAAATAGAAAATGCATAACAGTTTTATACATTGCATAATTGAAATATTTATTCATTTAGTTGCAGTAGTGGTTGAAGATTTAACTTCACAAAGTTGACCATTCATGTTTGTGCAGTGTATATTCTTTCAAATTGAAGGAATTGTGTTTATTCTGCAGATGTGGGAAAATAGCACAGTAACCGCCCAGAGGTGAACGTTGATCGTTGTTTGAAACTGGGACGCGTCAGTGTTGTCGTTGGCTGGCATACGCTTGGTTGAATAAAACTGGCAAATTAAACATTCATCTAGCAAAAGCAGAAGTTGTGACACACACACACACACACACACACACAGTAAATGGTTAGTTAATTGTTGTTCACTTACTTCCTCTACAGTTGTCAATTTTTTCAATTTCATATTCATACTTATGGTAATTTTTGTATTATGTATTGCTTTTTTTTAACCAATTTTACCTATATAGTATATCAAATGAGAAAATTGTTTCACTTGATCCTTTTCTAAAAAAAAAAGTTATCCATCATTCTTTAGAATCAGTCACAAAGCAAAAAAGCACCCATCATCAAGACCATTATCAGTGAAGGTAAGCAAAAATGGAATAGAAGAGTTATCGATTTCTTGAAGCCGAACAAGAAAATCCATATCACGCAAGCGGTACCAGTAGCGGATATTAGTGGAAATGGTGAGACAATTTCAGCAGAGTTTAAAGAGATTCCGGAAACAGTCGATTACACAACCGCTAAAATCGACTTGCCTGCATCAGCAACAGTTATTGAACAAGAACAAGAGAATCCAACGACACAACAAACTGTTCATGACGTAACAATTGACGATGATCAATCTGCAAGTGCCTGTGATAATTGTTGGACAGTTCGTTATGGGACACTGGCCATTGTTGTGCTGGAAGCGTCAGCTTTGGTCAGTTGGTTCGTGTTGCACATTTTGTACTCAACCAACACTGACGCGTTATCCATCTCGTGGCGTGGTGTTGTTGCTTTGCTTTTGTTGACTGTAATTGCGATGGTTGTTTTCGGTGTTTTGACCAACAGAGCTTGGCTACTTTGGCCGCATATTGCCGTTCAAATGGCTGGTATATGTACCGGCATGGTGTTGACTTTGTCGACAGTGTTGGTGATGTCGGTCGGATCTGAAGCGTCGGATTATCTCTTTGCTAAACTGTTTTCACCAGAAAGTGTTCCCTGGTTTGAAAAGTTGCTCGGACCAATATGGCCATTTTGTTTAGCCGTTATATTCAACTTTGTTACCGCTTTGGGACTTTGGTTTTACACTGTAAACAAACGCTGTCAAATGCATTTGCGTGCTAAACAAAAAGGAACTCAGGTTGGCTTTTTGAAGCTCGTTGAATTGTTGAAATGCAAAGGCTCGCAACTAGCGTCCGCTGGTCAAACAAAAGCATAAAATATTGTTCAAAGTTGATCTGCTTGTGTTCAACTTTCAGCCATCGTTGTTGTTCATCCGATAAGCTCTACTCTACTCTACTGTACTGAATCGATGACAGTAGCCGGCATTTTCACTCTGACCACACTGTTCGTGAAGTGTCGAAACTCAACTTTGAAATTAAATTAAATTAAATTCATTGTTCTTCAACAATTTGCTGACATGAATTGAAAATTCATTATTTTGAAAAAGCACCAACTTTTACGTAAAACTTTCCACAAATGGAGAAAGATTAATTTCAATTCTAACATTCATTCTTTTCTAACAAGGAAATGAGAAAAATACAACTTTTCCGTTTTTTGTTCAAATTATTGGTATCAGTTAAGTTTATTATGTTAAAATATTAATGTTATTTACAATTTTTTGCACATCTTTACAATGTCACTGCTGACGTTCAAGTGCATTATTCTTATACAATGACTTTCTTACTTGACAATAAATAATTCATTATTAGTCACGTTTGCTACTGACTTGTAAGAAATTCAAAAAAAATGCTTCTTTGCGCAGGAAATTTACACATATATATTTAAATTATACAAATATAAGCATAAAATGAAAAGAAATTTACGTAAAAAATAATATATAAAGCCATACTGCATTTCTTTGAAAGTATTATTTTACATGGAATAAAATTCATGAATTATTTTAAATATGATCAGCTTTGCTGTGTAAAATTGGCCATTTTTCAATTTTCACTTGTTAAGTTTCAATTTCTATCAATAATAGTAAAAATAATGCTTTACCGTTTGCGTACTGTCTTTTGACAAAACCTACTTGTCAAGTTACTGTAACTGAAATCGTGACACTTACGCAGTGGTTGGTTGTTCAGTTCACGTTTTAGTATTAATTTCTGCTAATTAGTTTCAGACACTGGAAACATCAAAATGGCACTGAATCCTGAATAGTAAGTACTCAAATTTGGCTATTAATCAATTCATATCTCGATTTGTCTACTGTTGGCGACAAGGTTCGTTTGCCTACTAGATTTGAAGTTTTCTTTATTTACATTACTTTGTACTTTACATTAGTGCAGATTTTTTCTTATATTTTATTTTCATATTTGACCATATTTAATTTTTCAACTAAGACTGCAATGGTGAACATTTGCTTTTGTTTCATTTCCGCTATCAATCTTCTTTTTCCTTTGAAATTGAAAAGTAAATTTTCAAATGTTTTAGCTTCAAAAAAAATTTTAGCTGTTGAAATGGAAACGTTTACATTCAATAAGTTGAAATTTGCTTTTTTTTAATCAAAACAGTTCTACTTTGTTGTCTGCTAGATGTGTTACTAGAACGATGACCTTATGCTAGGAGCGTTCAGTAATTCGTAGCCATGTTGGTGGTTTTCATGTATCATTTGACTCTCAAATAGTGGTCACGTTAATTTGTATTTGTTGCGTGTTTAAATTTCATTTTTAAAGTTCACAATACAATCACTGATGATCATTCAAATTATCTATTTAAAAGGATCTTTTTTGGGTTTTTTTATAATTCAGAATACTGTAGTATGTCAAATATTTTCTTCTTAGAAGCTGTTTGATCTGGTTACATGTTCAGCATTTGACGCTGAATCTATAATTTAGACATTTATCATAAATCATTTGTAAAGAAATGTTTTGTGTTGTTTCTACTATTCATTGAGATTTTTATCATTTTCAAAACATGTAAATTGTTTTTTAGTTGTTTGCAATTTCTGAATTTAGATTCATTTCAAATTATAAAAGATTTACATCTTTTTTTCTTCACCTGCACAACATGATCAATATTTTTCCTACAACTGAGTTTGATAAACTATGCTTTTCCTTTAGCAATCTATTATTTATTTATTTATTTATTTTTATTTTTTTGGTTACTATTTGTTCTACTCTTATGATTAAGCTGTTGTTTGTTTATGCACATTTTGCATCATTTACTACATCGCAGATGTTAAAGTCATACATTTTTTGACATTTTCTAAAAATGTCTTTATATGTTTATTTTGATTGATAATTTTCTTTCGTCATAAAGAATGAAATTTTTTGTTCATGTGTTAAAAAGAAATGGTTTCCGCTTTCTTATTAAGCTTACTTTTGACGTGATGTTTATTTTAAAGTGGAAAAAAGAATTTTTATGTGCTGATGCTTTTGTCATTCGTTGGTTATAAACTGTTGGAAAAATTGATGAAGAATCAGTTAATTGTATGATGTAATTATTTATTACAATGATTAATCATCATTTAATACATTTTTTCAATTTGTTTTATTGGTGTAATATTGCATAGACGAAGTATAATATTGTTTTCGATTAAAAAGTATGTGAGCATTGTTTAAAAGAGATTTTAATTTAGTGATTACTTGTTTAAACTTTTGTTGATTGGCGATTCTGGAGTTGGGAAGTCTTGCCTTTTGCTGAGATTTGCGGTACGTATGAATTATTTTTGTTTCTTTTATTTCAAATTAATTTATATATGTATATGTATATATATAGGATGACACTTATACTGACAGTTACATTAGCACTATTGGCGTTGATTTTGTAAGTCTGAGCTAGTTGTAATTTATAATCTAGTTATAATCAGTGAATGTGTTTGTTTTGCAGAAGATTCGCACTATCGATTTGGATGGCAAAACGATCAAGCTTCAGATAGTAAGTGATTCAGGTTGATGCTGATTTTCTTATTACAGACTGCTAGCCAGTTGCTGTTAGTGTTGTTTGCGTCATTTGTTACTTTGATGTAGCTGATTGTTCATTGTAATCTATTAATCTATCGCTGTAATGTAATGTGATGTAATGTAATGTAATGTAAAATTTAAATTTATATCTGTACTTCTTTCTAATATTTGAATGTTTGTTTGATAATTGTTTTTAAATATTGTACATTCACTTTTCAATGAAAGTAATGAATTCGTCATGGAACATTATACGTTGACAAATTTTGTTTCTTTACGTGGTAACGATTTTTTCTTTTCCGATGAATCAGCATATCGTATTTTATACCGTAATCGATATGCAGGTATAGTTATTAGATGAGAATGTGAATTTGTATAAAATGTACAAAAAAAGGTATATAACGTTGTGATGTTTTATTTTACAATTTGAAGTTAAAGTTTTTGTTTAAATGATTCATATTCGCGGGTAATTATTACTGGATGTTTAGTGGGATACTGCTGGACAGGAGCGTTTCAGAACGATCACCTCGAGCTATTACCGTGGTGCGCATGGGATCATTGTCGTTTATGACATTTCTGATCAGGTAAGAAGATAAAAATAAATTTATTATTTTATAATTTTCCATATTATTAATGTTCAAATGAACAGTTGATACATGTGAATGACTTTTGATTTTTGTTTCGACTGTGTTGCAGGAGTCTTTCAACAACGTTAAACAATGGTTATTGGAAATTGAACGTTACGCTTGTGAAAATGTCAACAAGTTGCTAGTAGGCAACAAATCTGATCGTACAGCAGAACGAGCTGTTGAATATGATACTGCAAAGGTGTGCATACTTCTTTTTTTTTTATTGTTGACTTTTGTGTTGTGAGAAATGAAGCTGTTGATTTTGATTTTTTTTTATTTCAGGAATATGCTGATCAGTTGGGTATTCCATTTTTGGAAACATCGGCCAAGAATTCTACCAATGTTGAACAAGCATTTTTGACGATGGCAGGTGAAATTAAAAGACGTCTTTCACACGCTGTTGGCACAGCAGCTGGTGCGCAACCTGGAGTGCGAATCACATCCACACCAGTGCAACCGCAGAAATCTGGCTGTTGTTAAGTATCTGATTCCATCTTGACCGCGTTAATATTTGAAAAAAAAAGGAAAATTTGATCATCGTCATCCATATTATCATCATCATCCTGCTATGGTCGCTCGCAAATGTGTGACATTTTCTTCACTCGTCTTCTTATTTTCTTCTTTGCCGACGCTATATTTTCATCTTTCTGTAGTAAGAAAAATGTGAACTTTTTTCTTTTTTAATTTAATAGTTTTTTCATTCCACCATCTACCATGCCCATTTATTGTCAATTTTGGGGTTTGGTAAAAATTTTGCATCGTTCAGTTTCATATTGCTTCAACTTTATCGTTTGTGTTAACAACATAATAGTCATCAGCTTATGTGTATAAATCATTTTCATTGTGCTGGTCGGCTAGTAGACAACGGTGAAACTGAAGTGAGTTGGCTGATTTTTACATAAGCATGGTATGAACAATTTCTTTACTACGCCCTATCCTGCTTTTTTATACAAAAAAGAAGAAATTTATAATAATTGTTTGTGTTCTGGTTTTTGTTTGTCTGATTCTTTATCATCATCATCTTCTATTGCTGTATATATTACGTATATAATGTATACATGTATATGTATATATATATATATATACGTATATATATAACTATTGAAAATATTAATTGCTAACATAGCCGTTGTTTGATTTCTTGTCAGAAGTTGTAAAGATGATTTCAACAAAGAAACAGATCTGTGTATTGGTGAACTTTTTTTTTGTTTTTTAATACTCACTCACTCGTCAATACAAGTGTGCAATAAATTTGGACATGATGATCATATGAAATGCACACACACACGCAAACTATATATATAACAATGGGAAAGTAACATGGAATATGGATGTGCTTTTTATTATTTGCTTACCAATTTTATGATGGCTAGAGGAAAACAAAAGCATTAATAATTCTTGAGTCTATTTATTGGCAGTGTGACATGCTTGTGTCCTTATTGTAAATTAATAAGCATAAGAGGAAATATTGGATATATTGCATATATATGTATATGTATTAACGATTAACTGGAATTAACGACAAAGTTAAAAGAAGAAATCTCAAGCGGGTGGGATTGGTCAACTTCTGCTGTAAAATATTAATTAAAAGAGAATAAGAATAAAAAAACAGAGAGTAACAACTAAACTATAAATTTATAAATAAATAAGCCAACAGCTGTGCTTATTGTATTGTTCTTCTTTGTTGATTTTGTGCAACATTAAATTGAATTGGTTTATGATGATGGTGATGATGATGATGGTTAATTTACATTTCGGCAAGACTGACAGCAGTAACGACCGTAATAGCTGTGACTGCAAAGGCCTGCACTGACCACTAGTCGGCAGTTTGCCAGTAACGGATTGTCAACACAACTTTCATTGTTGGATTCTTGTCTCTGGGCTAAAGTGAAGTGAAAAAAAAAATTTTTTTTTTGAATTTATCAGCTCAAAAAAGGCATTTATCAATAGATATCAACTGATTACCTTCAACTACAACGCGTACAGCGGATGAGAATGAACCAGCTGGTTGCAATAACGCGCAACTGTACTCTCCACTGTCGGATATTTTTGCTGAATTTATGGTCAACGAGCCGTTGAACTGAACCTGAACACATTGGTAATTCAGAATTTGATTGCGTAATCAACGTTTTGGATGTGCAAAAAAAAAGAAGAATATTTCTCACTTCAATTCGTCGACTGACATCTGCAGCAACGTGACGATTATCCTTGTACCAGACTACATTATTCTTGTGGTGCATCTCGTCTGTGCCGCCTCTACAATTCAGTACAATTGGCTGTCCTTCTTGATAAGTCCAACGCGTGCTGTCGACTTGTACTGAAACTGGAGCATGTTCTGCAATGGAAATCAATGAATAATGCGGAAAACTTGCAGCACAAAAAAAAATGTTGAACAATAAGCTGTAGCATTCATATTAGCATTGTATATTTTCTGTCTATCTGTCATTTGTTCGTTTGTTTGTCACATTTATTTTCACTTTTCAGATGCAATGTTTGCGTTTGCGCGGAGACATCATTTCTTTCTGATCAATCAGTGAGAAAAATATTCTGCTCACCGAATGTTTTCTTATGGTCATCGTCCGTAATGGACATGCTGACAACTGCATTGCAAGCTGATGCGCATTCTTGTTCTGAATCAAATCGATTGTCATTGCCGCCGCAGCCACTGTACGCGAACGGTCTGCATTTATGCGACCGAGGGTCGTGGTACCACTTGCGCTGAAACGACTGATGACACGGGCCCGAATCGAATTCCAGTTCACAAGCACTGCCTGTCAGTGTTAGAAGAAAAAGAAGAAGAAGAAGAAGAAGTTTACAATATCGAAATTTAAATTAGTAAACGAGGCTGAATTTAATTGAAATTTCTTTGCAAAAGTTGCTTGCCGCTTGCCTGCCCCTCTGTCCCTCTCTCTACCTGTTGTTGTCAATTTTGCAGCTTGAACACAACGTGCCTCGCATTCGCTTTTCGTATTGAAGCGGTTCGCATTGCCTCGACATCCGCCGTATGTGAACAATTTACACTTGCTGGATACACGGTCGAAGTACCACTGGCTGATTGGATCCAAACAAGGTCCAGCATCACGTTCCAAATCACACACGTCTGTACACTCACACACATTATTATTATAACGAAATTCTGTGTTGATGGACAATTGAAGTGGCAAGCACGAAATGTAAAAGCAACAGTGGAAAATTTATTCGTTTATCAATGCAATTCTTTAAATTTAATCGCCCTACTATGAATATGATGAAATTACAACAGTGGATGGTAAGAAAAAACAGTAAGGCAAAAACAAGCAAAATAGCGACCGTCAAATATTCAACGCACCACGCACATGCTACTGCTGTTGGTAAAAATTGTAAGTGCTTTTATCTCTTTTTTAACGGAAAACTAATTGAAAAATATCTGACAATTGAAATTGCAGTTATTTTTTTCTTCACTGTTTATATAATCTTTGCCCTTGTATATATATATATATATTCGTTTGTGTATTCACTTGTTAATAGGGGAATAGGAAAGAAAGAATTCCCGTGAAAATGTGAATGAAAATCAATTAACAAACTGTGCAGTGTAGTGTCCATAACTTTTTGTTTGGTTTTTAAGCACAATTTTAAAAGTGGTTAAAAAGAAGCTAAAGTTTACCTTCATGTGAGTAGCTTGTTCGACGTGGATTGCAAATATTGTCGCATTCTTCTTTGCTAGAGAAACGATTGCCATTTCCTTCGCAGCCTCCGTACACAAACGACACGCATTCGCCACGTTCCTGGTTATAAGACCATTTCGGTACTGATGCCAAGCATGGACCTTCGTCCGGTGGCATTTGGCAAACATCTGCAACAAATAATTGATTTCATCATCGTGTGAAGAATAGTTTTGAATAAAAAGAATCGACTGTATAAATAATTAATCTCATAGAAACCTTGATCACGATAAGCACCGCAAGCTCGTTCGCAAGCTTCTTCAGAAGTGAAACGATTGCTGTTGCCTTCACATCCGGTGTACATGAACGATGTGCACTGCATTCGTTCACTGTCAAAATACCAGTTCAGTAAACTTCCATAGCAAGTACCGATATCTTTGCTTTGTAGGCATAAATCTGAACAAAAAAGTGTACGTTATTGATTTCTGCACTGTTGAACAACAACTCAGTGCAGTTTACCAGGCAGTGCGGATGTGGGCAACGGATAAAAACGAGGTGCCGGACTGCTTGATGGCCTTGACGTAGATTGAAGTGGCTTTTCAAATGGTGCTGGTTCAGTATCGCTGAGTTCAACGCACACTCGTTCGCAGTCTGTGCAAGGTAATTAATAAAGTTAGTGTAAACATGAAACTTTTATGTCATTTTTGCTTTTTTTTTCACATTTCCATGCTCGTGGCGTTCAATTAAATACCTTGACGCGTTTTGAAATTGTTTCGATTGCCTCCGCATCCTCCATAAACGAATTCAATGCATTCTCCACGTCGAGGCTCATAATGCCATCTGGTGGTCGCATCACGGCAAGGACCAACATCAGGACTTGAATTGCAATAATCTGCGTTGAGAAAAGAAGCGAATTGTTATTTCAGCCGTGCAAAGTTGCGCTTTCGATACCAATGTGTGAACGGTAAGAATCACTTTCGATGCTGTTGTCCAAATCGTTGATTTCATTATTGAAATTTTCATACGTAGTTGATTCTTCGGGCTTTTCCTGTGGTCGTCCGTGGATGATGTTCTGATGTCGTACAGTTCCGCAAGCAGCTTCGCACGCTGAAGATAAAGGAAATGAATAGCACAGAGTGAAACCAGCAGCAAGAGCAGTGCATAGAAAGATCCTATTTACCGTCTCTAGTTGGAAAACGATTTTCATTGCCTTGACATCCACCGTAGACAAACTGTTGACATTGTTGCGTCATTCGATCGAAGTAGAACGATGGTATGTACGCTCGGCACGGTCCTGTATCTTTGGGTAAATTACAGATACTGCTATCACCTGTCAATAGGGAAGAATATTGTAAAAGAATTATTGTAACGTGCAATTAATATACTTGGATGGCTGGATTCAGCTGCTTCATCAACACGGGAAACGGTGAAAACACCGCTGTGACCACCACTACCACCTACGCCACCAGCAACAGCAGAAGTCAACACTTTCACCTCTTCTGATGATGGCATGCTATGCTGTGTCGATTTGCTACCACATCGTCGTTGGCATTGTTCCAATGATTGGAAATTGTTCGAATTGCCCAAACAACCGCCGTATGTAAATTGTTCACAACGTTCTGCTGTCTGATCCCAGTAATAACGCATCTCTCGACCAGCGCAAGGACCTGACACAGATGGAAGTTGGCAGGGATCTGCAAAGCAATAACAGAGAGATATGAAGAATTTCAACATGAAATGAAAGATTTTTCGAACCGGCTTTGCTGGCACATTTTTCGTGGCATTCTTCCATAGTCTCGAAACGATTATCATTGCCATGACAGCCGCCGTAGTAAAATCTACCACATGTACCCTCTTCGTGCTTGTAATACCATTTTGCGACATATTGATCACAAGGGCCGGAATCTTTGGGCAATTTACAAAAGTCTTCTATATAGAAGAAAAACGGTTTCTGCTTGCTTTGAAGTTTATTTTTTGGTTTTGTACACTTACCGATCACCTTGGCACATTTAGCTTCGCATAATGCTTTGGAAGCGAAACGATTCGAGTTTCCTTTGCACCCTCCCCAGGTGAATGTGATGCACTCACCCATGGCCGGTTCATAGTACCATTGTTTAATTTTACCACGGCACGGACCAGTGTCTACTGGCAATTCACATACATCTTCGTATTCTATGAAAATTTCATCATCTTATCATTCAACGAAAACAATTGTTCTTCTGATTGTGAAATTTTACACTGGTGAAATTGCAGTAAGTAGAAAACAGAGAATTTGTGAATGAGAAGAGGTTAAAAATAAAATGTAAGTAATAATTTGCAGTTTATTTCAGAGTTAGTTTTGCACCCTCGCTCACCTTCAGATTCAGCACCTGTTTCTTCTGGTTGATGAGAAAATGTGGCCGGTGGTGAGACGGTCAACGCTTTACCAACGTTATCACAAGTGGCCATGCATTCGTCGTATTCCGCGAAATTGTTTCCGTTTCCGTTGCAGTGATAGTAGAATTGCATACAGTAACCTTCAGTAATATCGTAATACCATCGAATGGTTGTTGCACCGCATGAGTCGGTGCCAGAAATTTTTGGCAAATAACAGACGCCTGAACACGTTACACCGTAGTTACAACACAACAGTGGAAGCGGAATTTGTGTAATTAAAAACGATTTGATTAACTACCCTGATCTGGAGGACTGACGCAGACGTGTTTGCAGTCTTCTTCTGATTCGAATCGATTTTCATTGCCACCGCAACCACCGTACCAAAATTGCCGACAAACACCTTCTATTGGGTCGAAGTTCCACTTCAGCGAATAATCTGAGCACTCACCAGTTTCTGATGGCAGTGTGCAACTAGCTAAAGAATTACAATCAGTTAAGTCAATTTTTGTTCGAGAATAATGCTTGCCGATTTGTTCAGGTGAAACGGGCCCTCGTAGTGGCGGTGGTATGGTGATAACGGGCGATTCTTCAGCAACTTCGAAACAGCCTTCCATCGCTGGGCCTTGAGCTGCTTTCTGACCATCTGGACAGCAACCGAATCTAAATTACGCAAACTGCCCGTTTATGAATCATCATTCATTTGATTTGAAGAATGTTTACTCTTTCAAACGGCAGTCGTCACAGCCCTCGTGCCGTGGTCCTAGTGCAGCGGTTACTCCATCCGGACAGCAACCGAAACGTGTATATCTACACGGACATCCTTCATAATTTGATCCTTTGGCATAAGTCTTTCCGTCCGGGCAGCATCCGAACCTTGAAGTAGCGCATGTTTCAGGACAACCAGCAAAACCTGGACCAGTAGCAGTGCTTTGACCATCTGGACAGCAGCCGAACTGACTCAGCGAACAGCCGCATCCTTCATTCTTGGGACCTTAAAACCATGCTGATCAGTACTTAAATCTTAAGTAGTAAGTTTCAACGTGTGCGCAGTTGTTACTGTTGCTCATTTGCATAGCATACCTTTGGCTAAGGTGACACCATCAGGGCAGCAACCATATTTCGATATGACACAATTATCTTCACAGCCTTTGTTTTCAAGACCCAGTGCAGCGGTTTTGCCATCAGAGCAACAGCCAAATGGACTTGATTCACAACTAAACGTGGATCGTTCACAGCCTAATGTAATACAGGAAAATGCAGAAAATTAACAGACAAACTAACAACTTTGTATGCACGCACCTTTGTAATGTGGTCCGAAAGCAATTGTTCGTCGATCAGGACAGCAACCGTACAAAGACGCGGAACAAGTAGGATCGCCGCAGCCTTCGAACTTTGGTCCTCTAGCCAGGGTCAGGTTGTCTGGGCAGCAGCCATACTTGGTGCTATTGTTCAAACAGTCGCCTAATTCATAGTTGGTGCAGTTCAAATTGTCCGGTCCAAGTGCTGGCGTCACCCAATCAGGGCAGCATCCAAATTCCGTTTTTGAACAATGCACATCAGTCTCGTTGGCGAGGGTTTCATTTCCAAACAAATCCGTCTCGTTGAAAAGCGTAGCCGTGGTATCGCTTAGCAGAATATCCGTATCGTTGCTCATATCAGGGTTGGAGGTAATGTTCATGCAAGGAACCTCGACGGTCACGTTTTCACTGTTGGTCAGATTGCACATGCGTACAGTGCACTGCACAGTGCTAGTGTTCATTTTCTCGTCAAACACTTCTGTGCAACATTCTGCATCATTTTCAGTACAGTTGTTCGCCTGTTTTGGTTTCATTGGTGCAGTGTCGTTTTCCAAACCAATTCCTTCTTCGCTGACATTCATCGCAGACATACAACCCTCAAAGTTTGCACCATCAGCTGTGGTATAGTTGTCAGGGCAGCAACCGAACTCTGAAAGGCTACAATTGCTGCACCCTTCGAGAAACGGACCACTGGCAGCGGTACTGTTGTCTGGGCAGCAACCGAATTCAGTTTCATTGCAAGCTGTGAATTTCAAATAACAACAATAACATCAACAACGAAAAAGTATTCAACGCAATGCAAACGTTATACCTGTACAGTTTTGCAAATTACATTCTTGAACATCAACAGGTTTTTCATCTTCATCACACATCGCTGGATTGAGTCGATAATCATAATCAAAGCAGAGTACAACTCTTTTCTGCGTTCCTCCGCCACAAGGTGCCGAACACTGCATCAAGACACACAAAGTAAGTAAATAATTTCCAATCAGATGATTTTGAACATAATTTTGATAGTTAGATGACGAGATAATTTTGAATCTACATCCTCGTTATTTAAAATGAGTTGAAAGAAGTAGCATTCTCCATCTCCCTCTCACTCACTCCCCCTCTGTGTGTGTGTGTGTGTGTGTGTGCATTAAATACTGACTGTTTACTGAAATTCCTTCTCTTAGAAATTCTTTTTCCTCTTATACGGTCTACAGATTTAAGGTTCGTCGTATCAGTTCATTACATTATGGATAACATTCATTGTTTCTTAACTGAATTAAAATTAAGAAATGCTTAAAATAGGAAATCATTTTTACTGATAGTTAGAAAATAATTCCTTTATTTTACCTCATCCCATTCACTGGTGAAATATGTTCCAATGCATTTTTCTTCGTTTGTGCAATTTTGTCGACTGCTTGGCTTTACGTATGGATCGCAATGCAGTTCATCCATTTTGATCAATTTGTTCCCTTCTTCAATCGCACAAACAACGGAACGTGTCTGGTGACCGTGTCCACATTTTGTCGAGCACTGTAAAATTTACATTATCAAAAGAATGAGAAGGCAAAAATATCTTACGGACGTTTTGTTGTTTTCAAAAAGTAATAAATTACCTCAGACCATTGTGACGCATGCCATTTGTAAAGACAAGGAATAGGGGTAGCGCATGGGCGTTCATCAATCGGTTTCTCCCCTTCGCATCGATCGTCTGAATAGATACGTCCAGAAGAATCTCTGCATGAGACGTTCCTTGTTTCAGTGGTATCGTTGCAATGTTCGCAAAGATTCCATTCTGTGACGTGCCAATTTAAGCCTTCACAACGTCCAAGATTGCAAGGACGTCGATTGTTCGGCTCGTCCGGGGCATGGCAAGCTTTTCCGGGCAATAATTGGCCTTCCTCGCCTTCTTTCTCAGATCGGCATGTTACAGATCTGTATTGAAATGCCTCACCACAAGGGCTACTGCACTGTAACAAAGAAGACAAAGAAATACATTAAAATAAACGAAACCACTGAATGCTGATTGTACACGTTTAAAGAATGCAAAAAACTCAAACAAAACGTACAGAAGACCAAGGTCCGACGTGCCATTCTGGACAGGAAAAGCGATTGCAAGGTTGACGAAATATTGGCCTTTCTTTAGTGCAGAGACCATCTCTTACTGATACTTTAACACCATCGGCCATAGCCTGGTGACAGAACACGATTCGATATTGCATTCCAGTATCGCCACAAGTTTCAGAGCATGGTTCCCATTCACCGACGAACCATTCAGGATCGCAATCTACAGTCGAGCAGGTTCGATTTAATTCTGGTAAAGTACTGTTTAAGCAGAATTCTTCATCCACAGTTTCTTTGGTAGAACGATCTGTACACTGAGCAGTTCTCTCTTGTATACCTGTGTAATTTATTTGTGAGAAGTTTTAGAATTGTGTTTTCCATTTTAAACCCTAGAGTTTACCTTGACCACAAGTTACTGAACAAGCGCTCCACGGCCCAACTGTATATTGATACGGAAGTGATTCAGTCAGTGGAACCGAGAATTCATATTGAATTCCAGAGTTTTCAGTTTGGCGTAAAAGCTTTACAGAAAGAAAAGAAAAACATATGCATGTAAAAATTAATCACCGACAATAATGAATGGATGGTGTTTAACATTGATTGTATGCTCTCACTTACAACAACAATAACAGGCTCTTTTGTTGGTCCTTTGGCGTAAAGCTTTTCAAAAGCAACGTTGTTCTGTTTGATTCGTTCATATTCAAACATTGTGCCAGCAACTTCGATCGTCTGCGGAAAGTCAATTTTCCAATGACCATTCAGCCAATATTTGCCGGCTTCATTTCTCAGAGCTGAACAAACAACAAATTTTTATTATGAATATTAATAGAAAAATAATTTCACTTTTCCGCTATTTATTACCCAAATAATTGTTGGTAGGTTTGCGCTCTTGGATAACAATGGACGTAGCGCCAGTAGGAATAACGATAACATCATGATAGCCAGGTTTCAGGTCACTTTCATCGAAAAATCCTTCAACAGTTTTGCAAGTGGAACCATCACCGCCGCAAACACGACACAAATCTTCTTTTAGAGTGGATCCAAGTTTATTGTCACATCCAACAGGCTAGAAAAGGTGATAACAATTTACTTTTCAGTGTGTAGGGATGTGTAGTGAGGAAGGGGTTGAGATTATTTTTAGTTTGCTTGTTTATTAGTACTATATCCAGAAGTTGCATACTGCTTACCAAGCAAAAGCCTTCGACACAGATGTCGTAGTTGAACGCATCACAGCGAGTGCCATCGATTACTTTATCAGCCCATTTATAATAAAAATTTTCACCCTCTGGAATACACATCAACTCGCACTTGTTCAATGCTAAAGTTGGTTTTGCATCATATGTATTGTAATAGCTGCTAGCTTGAGTAATTCTACTCACCTCGAGTGAACGGCCGCCATTTGTAATATTTCCCTTCCAAAGTTTTGTCGTTGTATTTGGCACATTGTTCAGCCCGAAAATCCGCTTCTGTTGGACATGGCTAGAAAAATAAAATCTCCATAATTACCTGCAGCGAGAAATAAACAATCAAACATCTTACTTCAATGTTGCATGATACGTAACGTTTTTTAGCGCCGATGCAATTTCCGCTACAATGAAAACAATTTCAGTTAGAGCATCAATCATGTACGTCTGTCTGAAAATCAGTTGTCGCCTAATCTTACATGACATAAGAATGAGAACTGTGCATTTTATAGTTTCTATATTTCTGTGAGTTTATTTAAATTTGCATTGAAATTTTCTTTAAGAGAAATGTATTTGTACTGTTTGAAAAAATATTGTGTATGCATTTTTTACGTACGAGCAATTTCGAGTCTCGATCTGAACTCCTCCGCCGCAGGTTCTTGAACATTCTCGAATAACTTCCCATGGTTCCCAGGGTCCAGATTCTTCTTGTCCAACGCCGTCGACTGAAAGTCCACTTTCACCAGCACCGAAAACGGCATACGCCTGTCGAGCTTTTCTGGATAACGGATGTTCGACCAAATCCTGTAGAATCAAATAACATTATTATTGATATTCCTTCGCATTTTTTAAGAAAAAATAGTCAGTTTAAATATTTTGATACTTATAAATGATTGTTTTTTTTTGGAAAGCAGATGCTATTCAACGATGAAATCGCAACATTTTTTAAAATATATAAAGAAAAAATACTAATAGTCATTGGAAAAAGTTGACATCATTTGATGGAACAGCTGGCAGTCTGATAGATTTGATCACAAGCACAGATTGTATTTTTCTTTTTATTTATTCACAAGGGAACTTTTGAACCAGTGTCCAGACTGTTTCTGCATCTGTGAAGCAGACGATCAGTTTCTTTTGCGCCACATGGCTACTTGCCAGTTGTGAGAAATTGT
The DNA here is from genome assembly GCA_001447755.1 of Trichinella papuae. Taxonomy (NCBI): domain Eukaryota; kingdom Metazoa; phylum Nematoda; class Enoplea; order Trichinellida; family Trichinellidae; genus Trichinella; species Trichinella papuae. The sequence goes on from JYDO01000006.1 coordinate 150,576, forward strand.
GAAAATGTCTGCTATAAATTTTTAGAAAAGTTTCTTTTCTGCAATTTCAATAGAAATAGAGTGACTGAGCTTTGGTGTGGATACTTTTCCTCTAGAAAGTTGTTTGCTATTTGTTACGTTCGACGTAATTATTAATGAAATATAATGGTTTGTTTTCAAAATGAAAAGAGCAAAAAGCAGATCAAAACATTCTCTAGCCGTCAGGCTCATCATATTCCCCCTGCAGTGAGTGAGTGAATAAGCACACTTTGACACACAACGAGTTGTTGTTGTTGTTGTTGTTGAAACTTTTGCTTACAACACCATCTTACAACGTATAATATGTACACGGAATATTGAAAAATGTATTTCTTCTTTCTGTTTAGTTTGTCTTCAAAATTTGTAAAACTTCATCATATTGACACATCGCTAATTTTCTTGCTTTATTTCCTTATTTCTTTTTTAAAATGCTTCTATCACTTATTCAATGAGAAAGTTATAAAAATAGAAAATTTCTTGAACGAAATTATTTGAAAATTTAATGCATCTATTAATAATAATACTAATAATAGTTAAGATTTAATTTTTGCTTTACAATTGCCTGGATGACGTATTGTCAGAATGACGAAATGATGTTATCTGTTGGAATGTGTAGTTGAATTGACAAACCCTGTGTCGGACCGAGTAACCAGTCAAACGGTGACTGGGGATGATTTATCGTTCCAAGCGGTCTTGGAACAAATGCGTCCGCTTAATGCACTGCATATAGTTGACGACAAATTTGAATACACGAAATATGTGACGTCTGTGGTGAAAGCAAAAGCAAAAGCGTGCTTCTATGTCGTTTACACTTACTTGCACACCGCTTCATGCGTTTTGCCTTTGGGTGTGTTTGGAGGGTAGAATTTTTTTTTTTTAATATCGAAAAGTCATTTGAAAAATTTTTCTATTTTACTTTCGTTGCTCAGCATCTGCACTGAATAAGCACTCCACAGGAAGGGATATGATGAATTATAAAGTCAAAAATACACTAAAATAGTTTTAAAATTATTTATATAGTAATTTTATTTGCTTGTTTTACTCATACGATGAAGACAATTGCAATTTGTGCTGGTATTGTTGAGCAACTTATTCTTATTCTCTCTCTCTCTCTCTCTCTCTCGCTATGCTTCTTGCCTCACTCTCTTTCTTTGACGAAACTTTTTGCACACAATTGATTTCTGATTCAGATATATAGGCTAAGCTAATGCTTTGCGTAAATTAGGTCCTCCTTACGACCTCAGGCTAGTTGTCGTCATCGCAGATGACACACTGTGGCTTGGAAAGGGCAAAAGTGCTTGTTGAATTTGGGTCAAAGTTCTCCTCCCATGTCAATCTTTTTACGTGTAATGACGAAAGAAAATAAATTATTCATCGACATGCGACGGCATTGGAACCACTGATATGCGCAGAAGTCTGTATATAAATGATAATGGTAATAAAATGATAGTTACCTGAGATTCAGCAGTGATGACAGCGGAAACGTGATCTGCAGTGTCATCAAGTTTATAACAGACGCCGACAGTAACAAACAAGCAAGCAAATATTGAACAACAAGTAGGAATAAAATATCTTTGCCAACTGGATGGCGGTTTCTTTGTCATTGTTGAAATTTTCAACTATTCAAAGGGATATTTGACAGTTGAAAAGCCTGAAAAAAATAGATCCAAATGAAACTTCAAAGCATCAGAGTGATGAATGGTCAGTGGGATGAGATTTGTCAAGTGAGACACGGGATGCGCGATAGAAATGTGCTATCAAGTGAAAAGCAAAAAGAAAATATGTGTATTTTGAACTGACGGACGGACGGACGGACGCACGACAACGATTAGATGAAATAAACTAGCTAACTAATGACACAACCGACAAACCGACAAGCGAGCAAACAGCGCTTTGTCACTTTTGTTCTGTTATGCTTTCATATTTCTTCAATGGCAGATGTCGCGTCGCAGCTAGACCGGAGGAGTAGTAGTGATCTGCATCATCGTCATCATCATCATCATCATCATATTCTTCTTCTTCTTTTTAACTTTACACTCAACATTGAACTTTAACGACAACGACAACAGCATTCACATTTAGCATTTCAAAATGTATTTCTCTATTTTCTTTAAACAAAAATTCTTTCATAAATTTCAATTATCTGCTTGTCAGAAACATTTTCCGTGTGTTGAATAAGAAAAAAAAAAAGAAAACAAAAGAGCAACGGCTCACTCATTGAAGCTTATCATATCAGTTATGACACTGTGGCCGAATTTTCATTGTCAGGGAAAATTTATTAATGAATAAAAGACCAAAAAAGCATCGATATCCAAAGTTGAAGCTTCTCCTTTACTTTCTCTCTCTCTTTCTGCTTCTTTACCTCTCTTCTCCTCTGGCTTTTGGGTGTGTGCGTCTGCGGCTGTGTGTGTGTGTGTGCAATGTGTGTCTGTCTTTCTTTCTTGACTAGCAAAAAGCATTACTGGTCGACCAATCGCTGATGACCCAAGCCAACAGGCGGCGCGATATGACGAAGCTAATCATGGCCGCCGGTCAAGACAACAAGCTAGCAACAACCCATTGTGAGACAATGGTTCACTTGGCTCGAGATCGTCCGTCGACCGTGGTCATGCTTTTAATAGTGGACATAATTAGTTAAACATGTGACCATTTGACCAATGATGATAACCTCATCTGTGCGCGCACGTGTGTGTGTGTGTGTGTGTGTGTGTGTGTGTGTTTGTATGCGCTTGTATTTATTTTACAAATGACAGAGAAAATTTTTTCTGAAATTTGATGCGATGATTCTTTTAAATATAATACTTTCATGTTTGTAACGATGAAACTGATATTTTCATGTATTAATTGCTGTCATTTTAGTAATTTTAATAAAAGAAACAAATTGAAAATAAGATATTTATATCCAATAATGACAAGAATTACTACTACTACTAATAATAATAATATGATTACTTAAGCAATTAAGAACAAATATTAGCGTAAAAGGATAGTTTATAATAAGTAAATATTTTTTTCACTATTTTTACCTTTTTAGTATTATTTTAATTGAAATCAAAATTATGATTTGATTGAAAACATGTTGTACAATGGTAGTTCGCATCATCTAAAACGTTACATGACTTGCATTTCGGTGGAAAGCAAAGTGAGAATGGGGGAAATTAAATTGTGCTTTTAATCTGTTCAGTAAACAAATCAATGCTTCGGTCGGAACTTTTAGAGCAGATTGTAAATTGTATGCGCACGCCATGTACAGATACAAATAAATGCATGACAATTTACGTGCTGACAAATGGCGTGGCTACTTTTCCTGCTTTCCTTATTTTTGGAAAGCGGAAAGAATGAATGGAAAAGCAAGATTGTTGAAATTGAAAATTTTCGCATGAAAAGCTGCGCTAGAAGATAATATAAATATAATGAGTTATTTTTATATTTTTATAGCTGCGAAATAAAACACCACCAAGTAATCAAAATAGGATAAGCATAAATGTTGCATATTGTCATCATTGAGTGTCAATTGGATTCAAATGTCAATGACGTAAACCAAAAACTTCGAAATGCTCTACTCTGATCAATCTGTTGTACATGTAAAAACGGCAAAGCATTTACTGCAAAAATAACGTTATTTTGCTTTGTTTATTTTTTAAGAGTTTTCAATGATTATCTGAAGAATGGTGCATCATATTTTTCTCCTTTTTTAAAGTCTGACGTTATAATTAATGTTTCTAGTGTATTACTGAATTTTATCTACATGTATTGTTGTAAATATTTTATCAAAACCAAGCTGCAACTATGCGTGAATTAAGTTAAGCAATAATCTTTTATAACAAGAAAAAGCATAGTAAATTTTTATCATTAAATTGAAAATTTTATGCTAAATTTATTATTTTTAGATATGATTTTTGAATTTCATTATAAAATGAACGAAACAAACTCTACAGTCCAAGTGATCATCTATCTCAGTGATCACACTCACACAGAATTCCTATCGAATACAACATTGTATTTGCTTTTCGAAATCAACCATCCCACGAAGGCGTTTATCTTTCACTTTTTTATTTTTTAAATCACCAACTTACCTTTTCAATTTAAGAAATTTCAAAAAGTAAAATTAAAATATATGCATTTTTGAACTTCTCCATGTTGTTGCCTTACTTAAATGCCATTTTTAATTGCATTTTATTTTCACTGCTTTAAGTATTTTCTTTTCTAATTTTACAGTATTATAAAAAATGTGAAATTGTGATCCAAACAATTTTAGAATGTACAGCTCTCGGTTTTATGCAATTTATAACTTAATTCACGGTAAGAATTGTCATAGCCGCGATAGCTCAGCAGGGAGAGCGTTAGACTGAAGATCTAAAGGTCGCTGGTTCGATCCCGGCTCGTGGCAAACGCTTTTTCAGTTAAAGCAAACTTTTTTTTAATTTAATTCTTCAGCTTTCAGCTTTAACCAAATAATGTGAACATATTTACTTCTGTGTTGAAATGCAACTGTCTAACTAAATCCAGTTTTGCATAGTGAGGCTTGTTCTTCATTTGATACAGTTTAATAATAAATAGCATAAAATAACGTCCTCATGATTCTTAAAACCAAAGAATATTTTTGTCTGTAACTTTCTGATTTCGAAGTTTGATTGCTGAATTATTTTTTCAGGTTATTAGAATCAATAAAGATGAATTTTTTGAAAAAAGGTTTCTGAAACCCAAAAGCAGCAATGACTATACAACATGTACATATAAACTTTTAATTGGGGTTATTAATGACGGAATAAAAGCAAAGCGTTTGATAAATGTGCATGAGAAATTGTTTTAAAAATTGTCATATGACAATTTTTAATTTTTTTGGGAGAAAAATGTTACTCATTATAATAAAATTGTTTCTGATTTTCGTTTATGCAGTACGGCAACTACTATTAAAAAATTTTTAAGTAATTTTACCGAATGAAAAGGATTTAATAGTAAGAGGCATTTGAAATGATGACTTTTTATTACAAATTTAATGCTATATTACATTTTTTTCTTGCAGAAATGACAAAGTTATTAACATTAACCTTTATGTTTAATTAAGTAGTAGATAATTTTTCTTATTTCAGAATTCAATTCAACGTTTATTGTATGATAAGGTGGAGAGTTTTTATTTTAATGTCTAGCATTTTTCTAGATATGAAGAATGAAATCAAGAAAATGAGAAACTGATGCAGAATAAGGAGAACGCGGACGACACAAAACATAACTAAAGAGAATAATTTAACAGGTATATATGCGGTTCCGGGTGGATCTCAATTCTGTAAGCTTGGGCTAGTGATGCTTCAGTAGGATGAAGTTCTGCTTTAGTTTATTTTTAATTTATTTAACTTTGTGATATGTAACATGTAAATAAGATATATCAGGGTAAAATTTTACTTTATGTTATTTTTATTAGGTCGAGAATCGGTAAAGATTTATTTACAGAAAAATGTTTTTGTCTCACTTTCTAGCAAGTAGTTTGTAATAACAAATTAATTTTCTCTGTTTAATTATGCATAGCATGGTCGATTGATTGTGCAAGCTTTTACTTGAAAATCTCTCACTTGAAAGCATTTTTTTCCTCATAATTTAGCTTCACCTTTATTTCTTGGTTTTTTTTTGAAAAACTTTTTCAAACTTGCGAAGGCATGTTTTGACTAAATCAATTTTTTGTTATGGCGTTTTTTTTGTCAGATAGTTTATATTTTGACTGAATTTCAAATGTCAAGGTCACTTCTGACTATTCAAATGATTCTCATTGGTTGAATTTGACAGTGCATCTGAATTTTTTTTTCTAATCATTCCAAATAATTGTCACTTAGTATTGTACAGTCGCTTGAGTTGCGGTTCGCTGTACACGAATTTTTATTGTTCGTATTTCGATTGCGTTAGGTTAGAATTCATCTTCGAGACCAACTTCCGACGTATTTCATATTAGAGATATTTTCATAATTTTTATTAACTGTTGCGGTGCGTAACAAAAGAGCAAATGAAAGAGACTGCATCAAGGTAAAAATTTAATATTAAAATATATTTTCCTGATGTTTCTCCATGAATGCATTTATAGTTACGTATTTACGCATTTTTTAAATTTTAATAGGAACAATAATTGAAAAACGTTTAAGACACAATTCTCAATTATATATAGTTCAACGTTAAACTGTTTTAAAAAATTTATACTTAAATTTGTTATTTTATGTTGTTGTCTAGATGAAATTAGAATATGTGCAATTTTTCAATTTTCACTTGCTTATAGTGTTGAATGTGAATAGAACAGGTTGAATATCACTGAGAGGTTAGTGTTTTTCATTAAGCAAGACTGCAAAAAACCGTTTTTCGTCCAGAGATTTATTTAACTTTATTATCACTTTATATAATATTTTCAAAATTTAACATCATCAGAGACATTAGGTAAATTACATTTTATGTATTATTAATGTTTTTGTTAGCGCACGCAACCTGTGTGCAAGATATTTCACTGTAAAATTGTTTTGTTTTTTGTATTATGTTGAGAGAAGAAGTATTTCTATCTCACTTTAACAGCTTTTAATACTGCGAGCCTTGTGTCTGTTCATTAAGCACGTCAGCATCTATCGAAAATCATCTTTTTATTAGCTAAAACAAGCTTTCACTTGCAAATGATTCACTTGAAAGCGTCTTTTTGTATAAGAAATCAACTTCCATTTATGTAGGCCATTTTTGAATTTTGAAATTTGAAATTCAGACACGCTGAGGCGTGTTTTGACTAAGTTAATTTTTTGTTTTGGCGTTTTCTGTCAGATAGTTTATATTTTGACTGAACTTCAAATGTCAAGGTCATTTTTGAATTTTCGAATAGTTTTCATTGGTTGAATTTGGCAGTGCATCTCAATTTTTTTCAAATCCTTTGAAATAATACTCATTTAGTGATGTGCAGTCGCGAGAGTTGCGGTTCTCTGTGCATGAATTTTCATTGCTCCTATTAAGTTAGAATTCATCGTCGAGAAGGTTTTCAAACGCAGTGGTTTCCAACGCTACTCTATGCAAATAAGGATGATCCTCTGAAAATTGCCTTATCATTAGTTACGGTGCACTTGTTTGTTTGACATTCGTGGCAAGTTGTAGCGTCGTCAAACGTTCTCTGTGTTTATGCTGCCGTTAAATACCTGCTAAAGTCCCTTTTTTAATTGCTGAAAAGTAATTCGTTTTTCAACTTGTATTATTCTTTTTCAAAATTTTTTATACTTATTTTCTGAACGTTACCGTTTAGTTAAAACCAGTTAATTAATATATTTGAAAATTCAATTTTCAATTTGTTGTTACTTTTCTTACGTGATGAAGTGAGAACATTTTTGATTTAATATTTAAAATTTTTACAGATATGAACAATGAAGAAAAAAAGCGAAAACGCTGTCGACACGAAACAAAACGCGGACGGCACGAAGCAGAACAATAGAACAGAAAAGGTATGTGCGGTTTCTTGTTGGTCTTGATTCTGTAAGACTGGGCTAGGATACTTCGAAAGGGCGAAGTTATTCCTATGTTAAATTAAGTTTCTTAAGCTTGTTATAGGTAAGATGTAAGTAAGATATTTTTCACTGTGAAATTCCATCTTTTGTCTTTTATATTCTGTTGAGACTAAGTAAGAATTCATCTTTACATGAATTTCCATCTTGCTTAAACCACTTTTAACACTGCGCGCGTTGTGTCCGTCCATTAAGCACGTCAGCATTCATCGAAAATCATCTTTTCATTAGCTAAACAAGCTTTCACTTGCAAATTATTCACTTAAAAGCGTCTTTTTGTATAAGAAATCAACTTTCATTTATGTAGGCCATTTTTGAATTTTGAAATTTGAAATTCAGACACGCTGAGGCGTGTTTTGACTAAGTCAATTTTTTGTTGTGGCATTTTCTGTCAGATAGTTTATATTTTGGCTGAATTTGAAATGTCAACCTCATTTGTTTCTTCTTTCAAATAGTTCTAATTGGTAACAGTACATTTCCCCTGTTCGTATTATATCGCGGCGTAGGTTAGAATTGATCTTCAGCAAAGAGGCTCTAATGCACTGAAACCGGTTTCTAACGCTGCACTATGCAAATAACGATTGCCATAAAGGTGCCTTATCATCAGTAAGGGCGCACTCGTTCGTTTGACTTACGTGGNATGAACAAACAAGTGCACCATTAATGATGATAAGGCAATTTTCAAATGACCGTTATTTGCATAATGCAACGCTGGAAAACAGTTTGCGTGCATTGGAAATTATTCTCGATGATGAATTCTAATCTAACGCCGACGTAATACAAACAATAAAAATTCATATACAGTGGGCCGCTAATCTAGCGAATGCATCGCATTAAAATAGAATAATTTCAAATGATTTGAAAAAAAATTGAGATGCACTGCCAAATTCAACCAATGAAAGCTGGTTGAAAATTCAAAAATGACCTTGACATTTAGAATTCAGTCAAAATATAAACTATCTGACAAAAAACGCCATAACAAAAAATTGACTTAGTCAAAACACGCCTCAGCGTGTCTGAATTTCAAATTTCAAAATTCAAAAATGGCCTACATAAATGGAAGTTGATTTCTTATACAAAAAGACGCTTTCAAGTGAATAATTTGCAAGTGAAAGCTTGTTTAGCTAATGAAAAGATGATTTTCGATGAATGCTGACGTGCTTAATGGACAGACACAATGCGCGCAGTGTTAAAAGTGGTTTAAGCAACATGGAAATTCATGTAAAGATGAATTCTTACCTAATCTCAACTTATGAAAAACAAATAGTACAGTTTTACGCCAAAAAATATCTTACATACATCTTACATATTACAAACTTAGGTAACTTAATTAAACACAGGAATAACTTCACCCTATAGAAGTATCTTTAGTACAGCCTCACAAAATCAGCACACAGAAGAAATCGCATCTACCTCTTTTCCTCTCTTGTTCTGCTTCAGGCCGTCCGTGATTTGCTTCGTGTCGTCCGCGTTTTCACTTTTTCTTTGCTCAATTCTTTATACCTGTAAAAATCATATTAAATGAAAACTGTTCTCGCTTTATCATATTGTAAGAGTTACAACAAACTGAAAACTATTTTGAAATACAATAATTAACTGCTTTATAATTCAAAGGTAACTATTTACAAAATGAGTAGACAAATGTTTTGAAGAAAAGTAATACAAGTAGAAAAAGGAAATACTTCTCAGTAATTCTGATACGCCCTTACGCAG
>JYDO01000006.1:160244-228351 GCA_001447755.1 Trichinella papuae
GCCAACACAAGTAGAAAAATGTAATACTTTTCAGTGATTCAAAACAGACTTCAGTAGTTACTGAACGCCATAACAGAGAGCGTTTGACGACGCCACTGCTTGCCACGTAAGTCGAACAAACAAGTGCATCGAGGCCGATGCCAATTTTGAAATGATTATTATTTGCATAATGCAGCGTTGGAAACTGATTTCAGTGCGTTAGAAATTCTTTCTGATTTCCACCTAATGCGAATAGTGGAAATGCACGTACACCACACCGATTACTAATTTTAATTTTTTTTTTTGGCCATCCCACTCTACTATTTCAAACAATGCTCAAAATCAAGCTCTCTTATATTTGCTTCAGTTGCATATCTGATACACACATTGAATTTGAAAAATTTTTATATGCAGGTGAAAGTGTTGAAACATATTTTTATTAAGCTTATTTAACAGATGAAACACTATTTAACAATTTTAGAAAAACATCCGCTAAGTTGTAATAAGCATTTTGGAAATAAAAGCTATTCCACTTTTTATCTACTGAAAAGGTAATTTTTAATGGGTGTTGATTTGCATAACAGACAGACACTTCGCACGTGGCGCTGGAAATTCTTTCTGAAGATAAATTCTTACCAAATGTCGAAGCTATATGAAAAGCAGAAGTGCAATTTATATAAAATTGAAATATTTTGCGTATCTAATGTAAGTTATTGTAAAAATATAAGAGAAAGGTACGCAAAATGTAACTCAATAAATTACACTTGAAATGTTAAAATATTTTAAATGGACTACATATATTCTGAATACTATGAAACCATGCTGAAAAAACACCAAAAGAGACATTCTCACCGTTGATGAGCAGTTGGCATGAAGAAAATTATGAATGAAAAACGGAACATGAGAAAAATCATATTAAATTTTCACAATGCGTAACAATTGTAAATTTCTCAACATTCACATATATTCATTAATTTACTACAGGAAATGATAGTTACGGTATACAATTTTAGTAATCTTCAAACAACTGATAATAATTTAGGTAAACACTGTTTTAAAAACTGAAAACTAATGAGCAGATTTTCAGATTTAAATTTCAATTTTGCTATGACATAATATTGCAAATTTCAAATTTAGTCGGTTTCTTTAGATATTGGTCATTAAAAGAAAAAAAATATTTAAACAGTATTCAATATTCAACTATACCGGAAGAAATATTTTAACTTTATTTAAATTATTCATTATATTATTTGATAAAAAAAAATATAACTTTTACATATACACTAAAATCACTAGGTAGATTAAAAAGCACTGTAGGTAACACGTGAAAATCATTTTACTGTAATTTATAACCAATAATATAGGTCTAAAAATTTGAAGAAATTCCATTTAAATAACAAATAATGAAAGGATAAATTTCTTTTATTGATATCATGAAAATTTGTCATATAACAGTTCGAAAATTAGAGTAATCAATACGAACTATTTTACATTTTTTATGTAAAGTGTTTCACGTTATTGTTAATATTTGTACTCGAAAATGTAAAAGAATAAAATAAAATCATTCATTAATCTAACGAAATGATGCATAATTATAATGGAATGTAAAAAAGGTGAAAAGATATCTGTCTTGATGAAGTTCATTTAATGATGATAAACTATTATAAACTGCAAAGTTATGCAACATTTAATAAACTTCAAAACATTTGAAAATTTTCAGTAACTGAAACCTTGAATGAGGATTACTTCATATTACCTCAGCAGGGCACAATGAAAACTTTATTATTTTTGAAGAAAACGAAAGAATACTTTAAATTAAGTAAGAAATATCTATTGCTGTTTAAAAAGTGATCGGGAGCATCACTAAACGAGTTTGAAAATTTTTTATACCTTTTTTCAGCATACTGTACTGCTAAGAAAAACTTATTTCATTAGTAATGAATGTATTCTTATTTGAACGAAAATTGCACTTCTTCAAATGAATTTGTTTCAGGAATGCATTTCGCAAAGCTCTGTTTAAACTACAATCACATCCTAGTACATAAATGAACTTCAACATTGCCTGAAACGTCGCCTGCATGGATGGCGCTTAAAGTTACAATATGTGTAAAAAGAGCAAACAAACTATACTCCCTTTCCAAATGTTTTAATATCTAATTACCAAGTACAATACGTAACCTCTAATTTATTTAGTAATGACCATAACAGTGTCTTAGCCACAAATTCATACAGACAAGCACTGTTCACGCAAATATATGTTCCGTTAGATATATAAACTACCGACAATGTTTAAAATAATTGGAGGCAATATATTAGCCATCATCCTCTTCTTCTTCTTCTTCCTCTTCATCTTCATCATAATTATCGCCTTCTCCCTCTTCTTCGCTGTTGTTGTCCACAAGCACCACTTGATCATCCGTTTCTTCCCCATCGCTATAGCTAAAAAAGAAATCACCTCTTTTATTAAAACACTAGCGTTAGATGGATTTGCAACATATGCAAAATTTTGATTTTATTTACCTATCCCCTTCCGCGTTGTCATTCATATCAGATTCTGGTATGAGATAATATTGCAGAGGATTCGGCCAAATGTCATCTTTGATTATCTATAATTATATATATATATATATAAACATTTCAAATCATTCATTGTTTATAAAACTGACAAATATACCTCCGCAATCTCGTCCGACGATGCATCAGCATTATCCAAGAACCAACCAAAAAATGTTCGTGGTTCACTGTCCAAGCTTCGCTTTTTTCCCTTCTGCATGGGATGCGCGATTTTCGTCAAATTCATATTTTCCTTCCATTTTATTTCAGTAGATGTCGAAACTGGATCTAAAATTCAAACAATCAAAATTAACAACAACAACAATAATAATATTAATAATAATAATAATAATAATAATAATAATGTTTCCTAATTTACCAATACGTCCCAGCTGAAATTCTTTGATTAAAACATCATTTTCGAAAAATGGATTTTCTTCAAAGTAAAACTTTAGTCGATAGCCAGACTTTATGTCTTCACATTCTTCAACTTCTAGCTTAGTCAAATGATGAAGACATTCTTCTTCGTCTTCGTCAAGTATAGGCGCAATTTGCGGATGGTTGACAAACTAAAACAGAAATTAAAGTAAAATTAGCATTTCAAATGCAATGTGATTTGTTGAACATATTCAGCAAGAAAACATGAGTGACATTGTAAACATTATAACAACAATAACAACGGAGTAAAATTCTCTCAAGTGCCTTCATTAAATACGAAAATCTGCAAATTCACCAAGCCGACCTTCATTCAAAACCATCGGCAGGTGACGCTACCCATTGACCTATTGGCAGCCAGAAAACAGAAGAAACAGAACGCTCGTGCGACCTTTCAACCAAATAAGTGAAAAAAACAAATCAAGAACAATGGAAAAAGTAAAATGCAAACGTATTCAGCCAAGGATGTGATATAAACTTTCAGAATGTAAGTAAAAACCACAATGCGTACGTTGAAAGTGTACTGCTTTCTTCAAATTTAACAGCTCAATCGAGACAAACACCAACTAATGAAGTTGAGTTAGACGAAAACTAAGTTCTAATCAAATATGCCAAATGTAACTAAGAAATGCAAACATTCTGTTTGAACAATAACTGAATAATAAAAAGCTTCAGCAATGATCTGCTGAAAATAAAATTTTGCCACTGAAATGGCTGAAATTGTGAGCCAAACATTAAAAAAAAGGAAAAAATTCACTTACGGCAGAAACCCAGAAATGGGGAACTTTTTTAATTAATTCATCCCGACGTTCAAAATGCGGCTTTCTTAACTTGTTGTACTTTTGTTCAACTTTCAGAATCTCTTCGCTAGCTTTCTCATTCAGTGCATCAATTTCATTTTGACAATTGTCAATCTCTTCGAGCGCCTTTTGCGTAATGTTGGAATAGTTCACGTCGTCGCCGTCGTCATCAACATCCAATTTTCTAGCCTTGCGAGCAGGACTGCCAGGAGCGGCGGACATGTTGCTACTAATGTTGAAGCTTAAAATAAAAGAGAAAAGCACGTTAAGTTCACAACTGAACAGGCACGCATTCAGACGTGTGTCGTCCAATAAGCTCGCCAATATAACAGACCGTCCAACGCGCAAAAGCAATTTACATCGACAGAAGTCGCCACAATCGCGGCAACTGCATCCAAACTACTGCGCTCCACCCACAAAGCGGGAAGTAACACCGCGTTGAACCTGATTGTGCCATACTGTATCCTATTTATTTATTCAATGTAAGATGTAAAAAGGGCATTTTTAAAAGATTTAAAATTTGGAATTTTATTACTATATAATTTTAATTTAATTATCAAATTTATTTCTGTATGAAATATTTTTTTTAATTATAAAAAACGAATAATAATCTAACTACAATAGAGTTGTAAAATTAGCATTTAAAACATCTTCGTGCAGAAATAGTATTAAAAATAAAGATTTTAAATTAAATCTATTTAAAATTTAATTAGTTTTATATGAAAAAACAATAATAAAATTCAAGTACATTCACAACTTTTTCTTACATTATGAAGTTTATTTGAAAAAAACATATTAATTTTTAAAATTATTTTAAATTAAATTTAAAAGCTGAAAGAAAAAAGTATGTCTAAGTAAATTAGCTAAGTAAAAAAATTGTACAGCACCTTCACTTCGAACAAAAAAAATACTTTTAACCATTCACTGTAAATTTTTAATAAAAAAAATTTATATATCTTAAAAATTTTACAGATAGAATCTTTCTTCATTCATTGAACTTACTTGGGCATACACCGAAATACTTGAAAATCTTTCCAAATTGTGTATTTCTTTTAATCTGCATGAAGATTTGTGAATAAATTCTTGAAAATGACTTGCATACATATATATGATAATTGTTTTTATGAAAAATAAGTTTCAGTTATAAAAGGACATGGTATTGTAAGTAAAAGAGTAAATTTTCAGGTAATGCTTTTACAGTTACGATTGCATCCATTTAAAACAGTACAATGTACAACGTTGAAAATGACAAGTGATAATTTCACTTTGACTAAAAAATTCTTTGACTTTCACTAAAAATCGATGAACTTTTGCAAAAAGGTAACAATAATATTTTTCCAATATAATATAAAATTGAATACAGAACTTCTGCATTCTGTTTTGTATTATCTTTTCACTTTCTATAATAAATTTATATTAGTGAATATTACAGATAATATTACCGAATAATGCTCAAAAATGATAAAACACAATTTGACCTTGGCTCGACCAATAAAATTCTGATCAAGTGAAACCAATGATTACGTAGATCTGTGCAATCATTTTAATGTAGAAAGTTATAATTTAGCACAGTTCAGTGTAGTTACGTAAATAAATAAATACTATTATAAAATTGTTCTCATTATAATTGAAATGTTGACATACCTAGATCACAGATTCAGCTTTACATGCAAAGAATAACATGTCCTTTTTGCTGTTTTTGCATGCCCAATGAAATTCGTCTATATTAAATCAAGTTATTCACGAATACAGATACAAAGATAAAATATTATGCATGCAATCATAAACAAAGTAGAAAATTTCAACAATGGCAAATAAACAAAATAACAGACCCTCCTTTCTAACGTTGCTGAATAGCGAAATGAAATGTTAATGCGACACGAACATCGACAATATTACTTTAGCTGTGATACATTTGTTTCCCTAGAAAACTGAACATAAAACTTTTATTTAAAAGAATACACTTTGCTGAAATAGTAAGTTAAGATAACAAATGAAAATAAATAAGGGGCAAATTTTATTAAAATTAAACTAGAATGATGGCTGCTAGAAGTCCTCCTCTTCCGAGTCAGAGTCCAGAATTCCTTTTCGGCGAAATTTCACTGTAACCTTTTCATTAGCAATTTTTTCGTTGATCGTTTGCAGCAACTCTTTCAATTTTTCATCAGTTATTTTCGCATTCGCTCCACCGAACCGTACAAAATTCAAAATGCTGTTCTCGGCAATTTTCGCTTTTTCCGGCTTCGCCTTTGCCAACGTGTTCAAACGAGCGAGAGCATCCTGCTCAAGCACTTGAGTTAGCAAACTGTTCCGCAGTTCTTTTTCCCGTTCTTTGGCTTTTTGCGCTTCTTCAAGCTTGTCCCGTTCTGTGCTGCTGCTGCTGTTCAAATGATGCGAAGCCTCCGACGGATTCTTTCCATCCTGCTCAGTGTTCATTATCTGCTGCTCAGAACGTTGGTTTCAATTCTGAAACATTTTCCCTATAAAAAGTACGTACTTAAAACCGAGTGCAAAAACATACATGCTGCAACTAGGGGTCAAATTTCCTGGTGCCCATGATTTGCATATAAATGATAATAAAGTACGAAATACAGTATGATTAATAATTTATTCCGTCATTATTATTCTTACAAATAGTTGTTGTAGTAATTGTATTTACCTTTATCCATAATACCCGCAACACTGATTTATTTGTGATTGATTGATTGTTTTTTTTAACTTTACAACATTGCCCACTACCTCCTACCTCTCTACAATTCTACATTATCTACAACTCTGCATTATTACAAAATCAGTACAACAAATTTTCATCATTACCGTGCTGATTGTATAACTTCTTACATTCATCAAGTCTGAGTAATTAATTATCAATTATATTGAAAAAAAAAGAGACTTCTATTTGAAATGGACAAACGTCTAAATTTTTTTACATAATTTAGATTGATTTTCTTTAATTTTTTTAAAAATTGTCTTCACAATTGCTACGAAAGTTGTATTTTTGAAGAAATGCTTGCAATAAGCATTGTAATTTTGTTTGCTTCTTCAGCATTTTCAACTTTACTGTAACATACAAAACTGAGATGAAAGAAAACAAGCTGCTCGTATTGAACACGAACAGCAATAAAAAAAAAACAAATAATAAGAAGTAAACAAAAAAAAGATATAGTACGAAGTAAAGCGGTTTGCTGCCCGCCGCTGAAACACATCGTCAGTGTCGCTTGTGTTGTGTGGTGATGACAAGCGCAAATTATGTATTCTAGTTTGTTTTGGAATGAAAAACAAACAACGCGCGCTAATAATAATATGGCATAAAGGAAAAACATATTTCATCGGCAAAAATATTATTCGAATAATCCAACAATGTTAATAATCAAATAGCATTTGAAGACAAGCATTTATAGCTGAACAATTTTAGTTTGTACAGCTTGTGGAAAAGATAAAAATAAAAGGAAAGCCGCTGAAAATTGTCGACTTCTCACTGTGCAGAATAAGAGAACTCGGCAAAGGCAACAAAATCGGTTCCGTGCACCGCACAGCCCGTCAAAATGTTGTACCGTATACGTCGTGAGACTCTTCATAATCCATAATTTCCCGGAAAATCAGTTCTTTCCACTGATCCACCGAATGCTCTTGCTCATCAACAGCATGATCATATTTTGCTGGCGGTGGCTGAACGAGAGAAACAATCATTTTATTCAATAAAAACACCATCACATCAACATAAATTCAAGGCAAGGCACGCTTACGGCAAAAACTTCACTTTCATCGAACCACACGTTCACATACGGATGCTGTAATGCGTCATCAACAGAGATGCGTTTCTCCGGGTCGATGACCAACATTTTCGACAATAAATCTCTAGCTTGTTGCGCTGGAAATTCAAATTCATACTGTATATTCGACATTTGGATAATTATTAGCAAAACAAAGAAAATAATTCACACACACTGCAAACATTTCTCTTGACATCATTCTTTCTATCAACTTACGTAAATGTGGATGTATACGACAAATTTTCAAACTAATATATTAACATCAACAAATCAGAACAAAATTTCAGCTCTCATTTTAGTGGAAAAATTTTTTGGAGAAATCTTAATAAACTTAAAGCCAAACAGTTCATACATAATTATAATTATAATTATAATAATGCAGCATGGTGCAGAATTGACAAAGAAACGAGTGAGCACTTATTAAATAATTTCAGTTGAAAACTTTCGACAATACATGAAGTTAAATAGAGTAAAAAATTTCATTACTCTATTTACGTTATCCGATTTATAAATTGAACATTTTACATGCTTTAGGAATATATAATATACTAACGAGTAAATTAATTAGTCAATAACAACATTATGAAGTAATGCAATAAATCATTTATATTGATTGCAATTCGAAAAGTTTGCACACCAGAACAGTTGTTGTTATGTTAATAATAAATTTCATAAATTCAACGTAAGAATAAAAGTATGATACATTTAAAAATTACTCACCGGACAAACGTAAATCAGAACTATTTTTTGGAAACATGCGATCAGGAAAAAGCCGATCAAAAGCAAAACCACTATGTCGACTACGATTTTCTACAAAATGGCGAACTGTTGGCTGCAATCGTCGCATAAAGTCCGCAGATGGTGTGCCCAACTGTTCGGTAATCTTGCTCCACTGGTCAATGTGATCAGTGCCAGGAAAAAGCACATTTCCCCGGATCATTTCTCCAAAAATACAACCCACTGACCAGATGTCAACTGGAAAGAGAGGAAAAAAAAGAAGGAATCAAATCCATCAACTGGCTTAAATTAGTGATTGAATTCTTCTAAAAGTATACCATTTTCTTTGTATCCCATGCCGAGAATTACTTCAGGAGCACGATAATAACGAGTGACCACGTACGGAGTCATCATGAAACTGTTACCGGCCGACCTGGCTAGACCAAAGTCGAGAATTTTCAAAGAGCAATCGCTCTTCACTACAATATTACTAGGTTTAAGATCTCGGTGAATTATACCGGCAGCGTGCAGATGCCTAATGCCGCAAAGCATTTGATAAAGCAAATAGGACATCCTTTCATGATCAAGTTCCATTTGAATCACTTGGCAGAGATTAGCGTCCATCAGTTCCATCACTATGTACAGGTCGGCAAAGTCTTCGAGCATTTTTTGTGGAGTGAATGCATTCAGTAGACCAATAATCTTAAAATTAAATTACAAATGACAAACAACGTGCAAAAATTTAAATTATCGCTTGAGTTCAATATTTGCAATTTCATTTGAAAAAATGCAAATTGATTTATTTTCTTTCATCATTCAGTCAAAAAGCTGAAGAAGAAACAAATTTCAGATTATTTTATTTTCTCAATTCATTATTTTAAAGGAATATTATTAAATCAGTCAACTAACTATTTTGCTCGCTGAACCGACTTCCCTCAATCCTAGTATCCAACAAGCATGACTTTCATTTTTATATGCAAATGATAAGCAACAAAATTTCCAAGTATGAAATTCTTATTATTAATTAAATGAATAAATTAATTAAAAAAAATTATCAATAATTCCTTTTTTTACATATTGAAAGTTATACTAAATACTTTTTCCATGCTATCACACACAATATTGAAATAACAACCTACATACACATACAGAAGCAATTCTTTCTTCGGCAATATTACAAGCAAACTAATAATAATAATAATAAATCAAAAGAAATAATTATTTAAATTAATCAATTAAATGGAAAATATAAAAATGAATACATGTTTTTATGTTCTGTTTTCCAAAGTCGACATATACAAAGCAAATTCGCAAAAATGGAAAACATTAAAGCGCTTAAGCCATTAAATTGATTTAATTTAATTGATTTGTTGCGTAACAGAAAATTGCTGATCGATTATTTTTCAATTCGATACAGGGCATTTTAAAATGACAAAATCGTCAGGTCAATCAACGCGGCGTAAAGTAAGCAAAAAGCTTCAGTGAGCAAATTCTGACGACAATTTTAGTTAGCTAATCTCACTCTCTCTCTCTCTCTCTTTCTCTCGGCAAGCATATTTATAAAATGTGAAATTTCGTATTGAAAAATTACAACCAACTTCTCTTTCCTGATTGTTTTGTGAAAAGCGTTTGCGCATTTAACAGTCAAATTTAAACTACACGCTTCTTATTATTGCAGATGCTTTTGCCTCTTTAAGATTAGCTAATGAGAGAATAGAAGAAAAATGTATAGAAGGACCAACGAGGAGAATTCCATTTGCAGCTCGATCGAAGTTAATTAGTCAGACAGCATGCAAAGAAAGCAAAGCAGAAAAGACAGTATGCGAAAATGGAATGAAAAGAATAAAAATGAAGAACAAGTAAGCTTGTCACTTACATTCTTATGATTGACCAGCTTCATGAGCTTGAATTCACGATAGGCTCGCTTAGCATGCGTAACATTTTGAAACGGACGACTGAGTTTCTTGATGGCGACATTACGTCCACTGACAATGTCGTTGGCAGCGCTAAATAAATAAATAAATAAATAAATAAATAAATAAATGAAATTAAAATGCATATAATTATTTGTTGTTGCTGTTGTTGGTTAATAATAAAATTAAACAAACCAAACAAGTCCCTGAGCTCCGGAGCCGATCGCTTTCAAATTCTGGTACCGTTTTAAAATCAGCATCCTTGTGTCGCTGACTTCAATTTGGTAAAATTGGTCCTGGTTGTGATTGAGCCGTGCGGCCGACGACGCCGATGCCGACGATGCAGATGAGGATGAACCGTTGACGTTCGACATAGGTGCCAATCGAGGTGACCAATGACCACTACTACAAGCCGCCGGCTGAGTTGACTGCTGCTTTGTGTTTGTGCCGCTGTTACGCTTTTTCGACGACGTTGACAAAACCGAAGCAAACGTTGAAGAAGCAAGAGGCTGCGTTTGCGGCTGCTCCTTGCCTTCCCTGGGCCATCCGATCCACTGTGGATTTAAACATAAGCAGAAAGTGAGCTAGCGAGAATCGATCGACTTAATTAAAACGCGAAAAAACGACAATGGCCAGCTCTGTTTGCCATTTTAAACCTTCCAAAACGGTAACGACAAGTCGATTCTAAATAAAGCTTCCATTCTGTCCCCCTCTACTATCTATAAATCGTGTGTAGTTTGTCGCTTTGTACTACGATAGAAAACTATTGATCACAGATGTTGAATGTCACTGTTGCAATATTTCCGTCCAAATATTTAGTTTTACAAGAAGTATCTGCACAACTAACTCTGTACAATAGTATGAACTAACGTCATTCATGCATAATTGTCATTCTCAATATTATCCATCAAGTAAATAACAAAAAAAAAATGAAAGCAAATGGCACGGATGTAGTTAAATAGAAACAAAGTAAAAGAAAGAAAAACCGAAACAGACTGAAAGAAAGAAAGAAACCAAGAGGACGAAAAGGATGACAATCAGCTTGGTGATTGACAAATGCAGATGACAAAATCAGATAATAGTCTGCCGGCTAAAACTAGCTGCACCCGTACGTCGCCCTTTTGCAATCTTTGACATCAGCTAGCATTTAACGCAATTTCAAGCGGCAACGTAAAACGCCAGCCAACATATATGACATAATAGAAAAACAACGCGCAACATACTCAAAAATGACAAATGGAAAACAAGTAATTGAAAGTGTATTGCTGGTAAATTGGACAAAGCAAAAACGGTACCATTTCAATTGAAAATTTGGTACAATTGAAGAATTAAACCTTGTTGAGAAACAACGCAAAATCTAAATTCAAGGTTACTTCATCATCGTACTGTAACTTTTACAAACAAACCTGCAAATCATAAAATCTGTCACAAAGGAAAGGAAGAATGAATGGTCGGCCAGAGATGGAAGCGTTAAAACGATAACAGATACGCGCGTGTTTAAAAAGGAGACATTGACAATACCTGGTTGACGCTTTTCCAGAGGTTGGAAAAATGTCCGCGCGTTTTGAGCACAAGAGAATTGACACCACCGAACGGTAAGGAGCCGTCGCCGCTAGCTGGAACCAAGCCACTGTTTTTCCGCAACTGCTTTTGGTCTTGCTCTTCACCGGCCGAGCAGCTGTCACCACACTTTGCTTGGTCGACGGCGATCAACGTGGCGCCAGCTTTGTCTGTATTGGTAGTTTTGGTGCCGCTGGGCGCCGCTTCTGCCGCCGACGCGGTGTCGACACGGTCGTTGGCTGTTGACGTCAGTTTAATTTCGGTTCACTCGGTGAGATGGCATTTCAAACAGCTAAAAGATTCAACTGATGCAAACTGAACATTCCATCAACAGGCCAACGTCAACAACAAAAACAACAATAACAACAATGACAACAAGCTGCTGTTGGTTGGCTGTCGTTTTGGTGAGATGAACAAATACATTTTTGGAAGGAAAAAAAAACACAATTGCGCATTACAACACTGCGGTGAACGTGGAAACTACACAACTACACAACAGAACGACCACGGCAAAACATGCATGCACTGTAATACATACGGATCCACTTACAAAAAAGGCAGAAGAAAAGCGACACTAGATATAATTAATACAGGATCGATTTTACATTGCCGACAGAAAGACACAGGAACTGATCAGAACAGAGATGAAATACGTCGACAGACGTTGCTCAAAGAAGCGGCTTGTTCACAGAAGCAGCCACGTATAAGCAGCAGCAGGCAGGCGAAGAACGGTCAAGCAAACAGAGAAAGAGAGAGAGAAATAGAGGCAGCTAACAACTGCGGCACACAATGGCCAACATTCCCTGAAAAATTGGCGCACAAATAGTAATGCTTGCTCACATTTTCCAAAACCAAAAGCAAGCAGTTTAAACAACAATTGAAACAAAGCGATCAACTAAAACTAGCTATTATTCCCAAAGCGAAACTCGGAAACACAATTTCAGCCAAGCCAAGCACTGATCGGCTATGAATCAACGCGATCTTTCACATCTGCCAAAAGTCGGAATGTCCAAATTGGAACATATTGAAAGAATCTGTCCCCTGAGGCCGATGAAAAATTAACAAATGAGACTAATATGAAAAATATTTCAACTTTGAAAAAACAAAAATTTTATAAATTATTCCTTTGAAAAATTAAACACAAAGCCGCGCAGTATTCTACGAATGAAATATGCATTATAAATGCATCTTAGAAAATGCCGCTGGAAATAGTATGTCAAGTTTGAAAAAAAAACCGGTTTCGTAACAATACGCACACATTGTCAGCAAACATTGGCCCAAATTTGAAGTGAACAAATAAAATTTATTAACGGGGGTAGATAAAGAATTGAATAAAATAAAACTGCTCAAACAGATTATAACCATGCCAAGCAATTTATTCAATCGAAATTATTTATCATTCTTCTTGTAAAACTGTCAATTGATCAGTTTAACAAACAATCAGCAGCTTGATGAAAAAAAAAATATTTCAATTCAATTTTTCTAATCTAGTATCTGATAATAATAATAATAATAATAATAACAATGAGTTAAATTAAAATAGAAAAAAAACATGCGTGAACAAATTACACTTTTGTAAATTGATAAACAAAAATAATTTTTAAGCACAATTAATACTTATTTTACAAATATAATACAGTATACAAAATGATGTTACCTACAATCATAATTTAACTAGCAAAAGATTATGTGATTTTGTTGATAAAAATATTTTAAAAAAATGAAACTCAATTTTTCTAATTTCTATAACACTGGTTTAAATATTTTTTTATGTAAAAGAAGAGAAAATGTTAATTAAAATGAGAAAATCACACATCAATAAGCAGTGGAATAAATCAATCTGAACAATATCAATTCAAAAAATGTACAACAAATAATTGTCATTCTTTTGTAAATTAATGAACATTAAAATACTGACTCTATCAAGAAGAATTATTTGATTAATTTCTTGTCACAAAATAGAGAATCACTAACGTGAACAATAAAAATAACAACCAATTAAGCAACACTATACCAGTTGATTATTATAGTTGAAGCTGAATGCTCAGGCTGATTAAACACGTTAACGTGAAAGCAACATATTTACATTTACTGCTTCTTAAACAAAAGACGTATGTAAGGGAAAATTTTCCTGTTCCACAAATGGGAATTTGAAAAGTTGGAATTTCAAAATTCAAACTGTGTTTATCTTTTACTTAAAATGCAAATGTTCTCAACTGACATTGAAATATACCAATTTATTTAAAACATTACTAATACTATCGTCGGTGGCTATTTAACGAAGCAAATCTCAACAAAAATAATAACAACAGAATCTTTTATCTGTATATGCAATTCTTGCCTCGTGTTGCAGTTGTAGCCTGAGTAGAAGAAGAAAGTTTTATTAATCTCGTATGTGCCAATGTGGAAATGAGTCTTTCTTCTAAAAATGTGAACGACTAGAAATTGTAAAGTTGAAAGAGAACAAATAGCACCGGTGAGGTGAATAGAATTCGATAAAAATGATCACAATGGAAGAAGATGTAGAAAAAAAATACTTCTCAGCCTGAGCTATAGAAAATTCAGCTTTGCAAAGCTGTGAACTCCACAAGCCCACGCACGCCATTTTAGTGACAGATCCATTTAGCGGAAATAATCAATGCATGCTGCCAGTAGCCGTCAGTTAGAAAACGATTTGAAAGCAAATTAGTACAGATCGAATGCGACACGCCAATCAATAATCTGGCGCACAAATGCTCATTGCAAACACAAGCGTAGATAAAAATTCTATGATAAATAATTACATCAACATTCACTTCTAGATCATCTGTCTTTACAAGAACAAATTTTCATAAATTCTGGTTGAGAAATTGAAAAAAAAAAATTTTTTTTTAATAAATAAATAAATAAGTTATATTTATCATTTTCTTAAATTTATTTTAACAGTACATTATTAATACAACCAGATTTACGTGCTGATGTAAATATTCTAGAACTGAAAAATCACTCAACCTAATAACTTTGTAAATATCAATTCTCAAAATCATTGAAACATTGTAAAGTTGAACAATTCATGTATAAAATCTTCATAAAATTCTTCAAAATTCTGTGACCGTAATTTTGAATTGAAAATAAAACATTGCTGCTCATTGTTTGCAAAGTTGCTTAACCAATTTAAATTACAAAAATTGCCGTGCTTAATTATCTTTTACACGTTGAATTTACCGTAATTAATTTTTAAACAAAAACCAGTTTGCAATTTCTTTGACTACAGAATGACATATCATTCTGTAACATATGAATTTCAGTGGAGAAAAATTGAATGAATTATTACCGAATGAATTCAAACGGCCATTTCTACTACATTAAGAAATTCTATTTAAATAAAATTTAACTGAAAGGTTGAATGTGAAATAAAGACAACTTTCAGCAAATATGAATTGAAAGTTTTTTTTCTACTTATTAAGAAAGTGAAATCAATAAAATAGATTTGTGCAAAAATTAATCTACTAATCTTCGGTTAAAACTTATTCGTCTTGTGTATTCAAAAAAAAAATCAATTAAAAATTTGTAAAATTGCTCAAGGAAAATGCTTACCAAGTTTGATACCACTGAAGCAGCAAGCGAATTCAGCAGACGTTTCATTTACCGACGTATCATATAGTACAAATATGTTTTAAAGTATAGTAAAAGCAATAAAATAACAGTTTCATTTTCTCTGCAAATTCTGCAACAGTGAGTAAAAATAAATTCAAACAGTTAAAACTTTCTTCAAATAGTGACCAAAATAGCCACTAGATATCGACCGCGCTTGTATGCAAAACAAGAACTACATCATCGTCGATGTTGCACTGAAAAATACAGATCTTCTTTACTGAAATTTATTTAAATAGTACTTCCGCAATAAAAAGTATTGGAGATCATTTCGCAAGGCTTACACAAAAGAAGCTTCTCTATTAGTACATATCAGAAGCTCATCTGACGCATCGAAGAAATATCAGAAAAAATTTTGCCCTGCTTCAGCAAATTCGATTCATTCGCCATAGTTGACATTAAAATCGAAAAATGGTTGCACGTAACAGCGGCATACTGCAGGTAAAACTTGAATCAATTGACGACGCAACCAACGACACAACTATTCAGCATTCATTTCCACAAAACCAAATAAAGTGGACAACATTACAAACGAATCCTAACAAGACAAAAAATTACTTTCGTTTTTTATTTTCATTTTTTGATGAATATCTATTTCTGTACATGTATAGCTGAATGTGGCAAGCAATTCAGAAAGAAAAAATGCAACTATGAGAAAAATCATTCTTCGTTTTTTAACATTTTCAACGTCTAGCTGACAAATTTCGTCACGCTCAACAAGGTAAGGTTGTATTAATTCAAAATAGATGCGATAGCATTTTTCGCTCTCGCCACACATGCCAGTGCTGTATTTACATATAATATAAATAAACATTAAAACAACTTTTCAGTCATCTCTAATAAGCATATATTTCTTCAACTGTATTGCCTAAACTTATGAAAGAATGCCAGGATTTTTGCAATTAATGTCCCTGCATATTTATCATTATTATTTTAATATTCACATTACTCATTTATCGTTTCTTACAAATAACGCATGCATAACGACTCTATACACGTGTTGACACAGTATAAAGAAAATGCAGGTGTTAATTGTGATGCAATCTACAAAACTTAAAATTTCGATTACTTTTGCTTCAAATTCAAATAACAAAAACTTTATTAAAAATTCCGCACACGTTTCCATAAATTATTTTCAATAAATACCTTTATTAAAAACAAAAAACTGCCGAAGTTTCATTTCCAACAATCTGAGAATATTATTAAACTCCGGCCGCTGCTCGAGTTTGTGCACGACGCGTAGTGATGGCCTGAAAGCCAGACTTGATAGTAGCAACTGAACAACGGCTGCCACAAGTATTACACTGCAAAAAAAACAATCTTGTATCCTTATCCAGTATAGTATCGCCGGATTTACACGTGTGACACGTGACATATTCTTCTGCAATAAAGTACTCTTGAAATAAATAAAACATTCTCATAACTTAACATACTTATGTATTTCCTTAATACACTTTCGATATGCTTTTGAAAAAAGCGACCTTTAATTATTAGCTGATCATTCCCGTCAACGGATCCACTAGTACCCAATTCGGCCATCAAAAATGCTAAAACATGTCTAGGAGCACGTTTAAGCAACCGGCATATTTCGGCAAAATTTGTGAAGGCCGTCTTTTTGGAACCTACGCGAACCACTTGCGGAGGTTTCATGATAAATTTCTTCTTTTCTCCAGTAGCCAATTCAGGATTCTTTTCACGCATGATGTTGTAAATTCGAGTAAGCAATTCGTCATACGTATAATCGAAACCTTGGCCATCCTTTTCCACCGCTGTTGTAGATGCACCATCTGCTTGGTCAATACTGTCCAATACTATCTGTTGTTTCTTCTTCTTCTTTTTCAGTTTACTGAAATCTTCAATAAGACCTAATTCGTCGTCCGGGGCAGCCGGCTTAACAGTTTCCACTTTTTTCTGAACTTCTGCTTCGGGAATTACACCTTTCTTTTTCTTCTTCTTCTTCTGACCCATATCAAAAGGCATAACTTCCTCTTCCGCCATGATTAAATTCTAAAGTTTAAAAATTACACACATCAACATAGTGAAAAATAAACAACGACGAAACCAAAAATTGCTGCTCATTACTAAATTACAAAGAAAAAACTTTCAATTTTGATCAAAACTTAATAAATTTTGTAAAATTTTTACTTACAATTTTAAGAAAATTTACAGTCTATCAGATAGCAGGTAGCGGAAAAATAATGAACGCTCTCAAATTAACCAATCATTAAATACGTTTATGTTACCATATGAAATGAATAGTCAAGTTTAAATTGAATAACAATACTGTAAGTCGCATTATATGATCAATGTTTAAGATGTCATCAGTATTATAAATAAATAAAATTTTAATATGTTTAAACTTGAATCAATTGATTATAATTGCATTTTTTGAATACTTGAAGCGCTATTTTAATATAAATACAGAAAAGTACTTGATCACAATAATTCTATTTCAGCAATCAATAAAATCTAACAACAATTACTATAAAAAAATTAATTTTAAGCTTATTTTTAATTTTCATATCATTTCCAATATTTAATATTTCTAATAATGAGTTGGAGTTATTTTTTAAATTGCAATATTTTAAAAACTTCCCATTTTAATAAATCAGTTTTCATAATAATTTTTTTTTTTGAAAATACATATTTATATTATTTGTCATGGTGATGAAAAGATGCAGTCAGATTCAATTATCCAGCTTTGCAAATATCAACTGATCAATGAATAGTGAATATGAATAAGCAGTAAGAGAAGATGAAGTCGCGTCAACAATGCTGTTGATCTGCAGCAATCACTTCGCGCGTTCTATTAAACAACTGCGCATTGTTGATAACATCAATTACGCTCAAATATTTTAATTTGATTAATTTATTGAACTATTTTATTGCGAGATATTCCAACTGACTAAAAGTAGCAAAATCGAATAGATTGTATAAAACTCGGTGCTTTTCAAAGCTTTTATCTAAATCAAAGCATGGATATGAATCTCCACAATCGAGAAGCGGAAAGTAAAGTTCTCATGATCTATACTGGCGGTACTATTGGAATGCGATCAGAAAACAATGGTAATAGAAAATTCAATTTTAAACGTAATAAAATTATATCATTCAATTTTGTTCTTTGCGTTTCAGCATACGTGCCAGCTGAAAATTATCTTTTGCAAGCGATTCAGGCGGATTCTTACCTGAATGATGAGGCTTATGTCAATAAATATTATTCTCACGTTGAAGATAAGCCGTGTGCATTACCGTATGAAAGAAACAATAGTAGGAAAGTAAATGAATTTTTTTTTGAAATTCATATAATATTTCAGTCATGTCCAATTCGAAAACAAACGCATTGTCTATTGGATAATCGAATATCAACCGTTGTTGGATTCATCAGATATGTCGTTTGAAGAATGGATAAAAATAGCAAATACAATAAATGTGAGTTATTTCACAAAATTTCGAAAACAAATTTTAGCAAAGATTTGAAGAACTTTATGCCAAATAAGATGCTTTTGAAATGTAAAAAAAAAAAAGAAACATTACTACTGTTCATCATACTTTTAGGAAAATTATGAAAATTATGACGGTTTCGTCATTCTGCACGGCACTGATACACTGTGTTTTACGGCCAGCGCGTTGAGCTTCATGTTTGAAAATTTGGGAAAATCAATTGTGCTCACCGGTTCTCAAATTCCCGTATGCGAAGTGAGAAGCGATGGTCGTGAAAATATGATCGGCTCGTTGATCATTGCTGGAAATTATGACATTCCTGAAGTTTGTATCCAAAAATTCCAAAAAAAAATTGAAAAGAAAAATATAAATTATTAATTTATCAGGTAACTATTTATTTCAACTCGAAACTATTTCGTGGCAATCGTACAACAAAATATGACAACAATTCTTTGGATGCCTTCTGCAGTCCCAACGTTCCACCATTGGCTACGATGGATATTCGAGTGAATGGTGATAATTTATTATAATCATTTCAAAAGTTTATTAATTTTCCATTTCAGTTCACTGGGAAGCGGTGTTTCGTTCTACAGAAATGAAAAAAATGACTGTACAAGTTCAGATGAATCCCAATATCGCTTTGTTGCGTATTTTCCCATCCATCTCTTGCGATTGCGTAACATATTTTATTACTTTTCTTTTCATCATTTGAAAACAATCTATTTTTACAATTTCTTCTATAGATCAAAGCCTTCTTTGCTCCGCCGATGGAAGGAATCGTTTTGCAAACATACGGCGGAGGTAATATGCCAGCTAGACGAAGTGATGCATTTGCTGTAATAAAAAATGGTGTAAATAATGGTCAAATTGTCGTCAACTGTTCCCAGTGCTTAAGAGGCCAAGTTTCACCACTGTACAGAACTGGCCAGGTAAATCAAATCTGATGAAAATGTGAAAAATTGCATCTCTATTTTAAACTTGAAAAATGCTTAGTTGCTTTATGAATGTGGTGTCATCTCGGGCTCGGATATGACTACTGAAGCAGCGCTGACAAAACTTGCCTATGTACTTGCTAGGAAAGATCTTACTTTGGAGGATAAAAAAGCGGTGATTAATTCTTGCGATGTATTTATTGGACGAGGTTAAATTAATTTGTCTATTTACAGCTAATGGGACAGAACTTACGAGGAGAATTGACCGTTACTAAAGAGCAACATCATCATTATCGAGATCACAATTTAGTGATTGAATTCGCCAAATATTTAAACATTTCTAGTACTATGGAGTTGAAGAAGCTGAGAAAACTGCTCTATCCGACCCTATTATGTCAAGCAGCCTGCGATGGCGATCTAGAACTTTTGAAAACTTTAAAAAAGAATGTGAGAAAACAACACTTACAAGTTGATTAATTATTAATTATTATTAATAGCTGTGACTTGCATTTCAGGGAGCTTTTTCAGTTGGCTTAGATCATCTGCATCGATCACCGTTGCACTGCGCTGCCGGTAGGGGTCATTTGGAAATTGTTGAATTTCTACTCACTTCCGGTGTTTCTGTTCACACAAAGTACAGTATGATTGTTGTTGAAAATGAAATAATAAAGTTCAATAAATACTTACTTCCAGAGATCGAAATCATAGCACACCGTTGATGGAAGCGGTGCGTAATGGTCATATGGAAATAATTGATTTATTGCGAAAAACAGGTGCCCATCTCAGTTTGAATCCTCTGCAAGTGAGCATCTATCTCAGCATGTAAATAAAAAGCTTGATTGCAAAAAAAAAATTTTTTTTTTAAATATTTTATTCGCAAAAAAACTCATCTTTACTAGGAGTGCCGTTGCCAACGATGTCCAACAATTGAAAGCTTGGAAAGCGGCCGGAGCAGATTTAAACTGTCGCGACTACGATGGTAGATCAGTCCTGCACGTGGTAAAATTTTATAAATCAGCTAATATAAATTTGCATGACTGAAAAATGCATTATTAATGTGTTTATTTTCAAAGGCATGCAGTCTTGGTCGTGATGAAGTTGTAGAATTTCTTTTAAAAAATAATGCTGATCCGTTTGCGGTGGATTCGAATGGTTACAGCTGTTTGGATAAGGCGTTAATCAATCAACACAAAAAATGCGCAAAATTGGTTCGATATTATATGGAAAACAAAACAATCAGTAACAGCAATAAAGTGTGCAAAAAAGACACTGCAGAGAAATAGATTGTGGTCTTTATAAAAATGTATCTTACATTTAAAGTAATTCACAAAAAAAACTATACCTTCTTAAAATTATGTACTATTAAAGTATTATACGTATATTCATGTATGTTATTATAAATAACGTTATGCAAAAGTTAAATTAAAAAAAAAAATATATATATAATAATAAAATCAAAAACTGTATTGTTTAGATTAAAAAGAGATGAGTTGCATTTTAAAAAAGATATTCTCATTTAAATTAGCATATCATCATATGATTTCAGAACATTAGAAAAACCTGCTAATAATTTTCTGCGCTTTGTCATGTTTTGAGCATTCAAAAGACTGCTGTATCAAAAAAATTTTTTGTTAAAATTAAAAAGCATTAGCACAAAGACGATTTAGCAACAGAACTTAGAACGGTCGTCCAAAAGGCAATGCATCAAAGCTGAACCCAGAACGCGGCTGCGGACTGCTACTCTGAGAATTTTCATGACCAGAGCCGATCGGAGGAAGACTTCTAGGATCTTCTACTGTGGGATTAACTGTAAAAAACAATTTGAAATAAATAAAGTAATATTGAATATAAATTTATAAAATTACTTGGTTTAAACTGATCTGCTGTCAAGCGTGTCAGCATGATACCAGTGCCTTCAAGCATTGCAAGTATGACACCTCCTATAGAAGCACTGCATCTGTCAACAATGTTCAAAAAAATGAAATAACAGATTTCACCCATGATTGCCGAACCTATCATCGTACCAATTCCATTTCGTACAGTAATAATTGCTCCTGTAATGGCGCCACTAGCAATTGAATTCCATGGATCTTCTTTGCGACGTAGTTTAACTAGAGTGCAATCAACAGCACTGAAAACTCCACCCCAAATGGCAAACTGTCCTGAATTTTAAAATAAAACGCCTTCACCCGAAACATACGCAAGTATAAAAACAGGCACCGCTAACCTCCAACAATGGGTGCTCTTTCCTTTAACATTGTGAAACCACTCATAAGACGCTTTGAAAATCCCTAAAATAAAATTCATTAAAATGAAATGAAATTATAAAAATGTTGTCAAATAAAATAAAAAATAGAAACAAAATACCGCAGGTGAGTGTTTTATTCCTCTGATGTAGTGAAATATACCGCCACCAACTAAACCCATAGAGAATGCACCGCCACAGTCATCAACAATTCTCCATGGACTAAATATACGCGATTTTCTTGTTTACTTGAATATTGCAATATATACTCATATACATAAATATATATTTACTTGTGCAGAAAATGGCAAAAAAAAAATAAAACACTTACCAAGGTTCCCTGGCATATTCTTCCATTGTAATTGAGATTGAATGCACTGGCTTTAAAATGAAGAAAAACGTCAAAATAAATTACATATTTTAACGAATAAATACAAGTAATGTAACCGAAGAAAACCAGAAACCGATAGAGGAACAACTACTATTGATTAAAAAAATTACAGTAGCATTTAGAAGGAAGAAACTGTTCATGAAAACGATAAATCAATAATAAAAGTTATTAAATACTCAACTGCAAATAACAAATGTAAAATGAGCAAGGATAATTGTAAATATACACAGTGTTATGTCTTCTTTCATAATAACGTAAAGGAACTATTACATGAAATTCGGTTGTGTGAAATTCAGAAAAAAAATCAGCTTCACAAATTAATTAGGTACATTATAAATAAAAATTAAAAAGAGAATATATTTTGTGAGTTTGAAGTTGTTATAACTTAGAAATTATAATCACCAGTTTTTAACAATGAGAATATATTCTGAAAAGAAAAGATAAATTTTAAAGGATAAAAACTTATAATAAATATCTTCGTTGAAGTTGAAATTTAATTACAAAAGACTTAATTCAAATATTTCAAAAAAACCAATCAAATTAACAAGCTACAGTAACGTTAGTTGAAATTCAAGGCTAAATCTGAAAATAATGAATAACGAAATAAAACGCAAAACAGACAAATGCTAGCGGGTGAGAGAATTCGCGAGCCTAATGCACAGTTTGATTCGTCAGTAATCATTTCAGGTTCTGCTATCAAATCTCCGAAGCCTTTTTTCGTTATTTCTCTGCCTGGCTTTCCTCTGGGTGACTGTCAATTGTTCTCTCTCTTGCGCTACTGATACTGACCTACGTTTATCATATTCTACGCATTACCATAATTTAAAAATTATAATATTGGCGATTATGATTATTACAAAATATTAAATTAATAATTTCAAAACATGATATACATTCCTCAGAGATAATGTTATAACTTCTTGCTATAAGTAACTTTCCGTTATAACTTGTTCTGCTTTTCAATGTTATATAAAGATGCTTTATTGAATGATGTTGATTTATACACACTAGTAATGTAATATTTTAAATGACACTTTAATAGATAGTTCAATGATAAAATTATGAAATGGTAATGTTTTGTTTGGCATCATGGAATTTATTGTTCGTCTTAAATTATTCTTACTTTATTGTAAACGTTACGTCAAGAACTAAAGAAATGTTAAATTTGAATGCAGAAATTTCTTCAGAGATAATGAAATGTAGAAGTTATCTATAGATAGTGTTGGAAATTATAGTACGACCCATCAGTGCCTGAGCATCAGGATGGTGTGGAGTACCGTAGTTGGTGACTTTGCAAGTGTATGTAACGAAGAAGTGACCGAAGTTACGTGTGTGTATATTGATAAGTGCTCACTTTCGCTGAATAAAACTGGTTTCCACTGTTTTGTCCTATTTGTTGACACGTTTGTTTACGAACGTAGCTCGGATCGCGGTCAGTTAATCATTGTTGATTTTGACTTGCCGCCGATTGAGAATACAGTCCATTAGCCTGCAAGCGACAACGGTTTTTGTTGCTAACAATAATAATAACGATTTAGTATTTGCAAACGATAAATGAAAATCAATATTCAATTCAACAAATTTAAAAACCACACATTAACACAAAAACAATTTATGATGTTTTGCATTAAAAAATTTTTTTTTCAAACTTTATTAACGCCATAAAAGTAAGCATGCATATACAACAACGGTATGTGAATGACTTAATAGCATGTGTGTAAGTGACAGCTGAAAATAAAAATTTTAAATTTTAAAAATACAAATAAATTACAAGAAATTGTTTTTTCATTTACTTTATTGAACATGCGTGAACTAATAATGTCAATCAACACATATATCTTGAGAATATTTCATACTGTAATAATATTAATTAATGGAGATTTTTTATTTGGTCGCAGGTTTTTTTTATTATTTCTGCTGCGTTAATTGTTATTTATCTTTCAAAAGTGGACAAATATAAATCATCATTATTATTATTGTTGTTGTTATTATTATTATTAAAGGCAAACCTTTTCAATGCGGTATGTATTATTTATTCTACCTAGTTTATTGAAAAATTAGATATAAATACGTTGTTAGCACGATAAAATTTGCCATTTTTTATTGCAAAACATAATTTTAAATTGTCTAATTTTTGTCAGACATTCAACATCATTGCATAAATATGCACTGCTTGTGATCGATATGCAAGAAGAGTTTCGTCAATGTGCAGTGAAAATTGTTAATCAACTGAACAAGACGATTCAAATTTGTCGTCAAAACAACGTGCCAGTAATTTTTACCCAACATGGACATCGTCAGCCGTCTATTGATGCTGGTCAGCTTGTAGAACAGTGGGGATCGGTTATTGAGTACGGTTCCAAAGAATGGCAAATGATGCCGGAAGTGAACCTCTTGCCTACTGATTATATAATTTCTGAAAAGCGACGTTACGATGCATTCTATGGAACTATACTCGGCGAAATGTTGCGCAAATTGGACGTACGTATAAAAACAGTTCATTATCACTTGGTGTGTGTGTTTTGAAAAACCACTTTCAAATTCGCATTCATTTCACTTTCGACAACAATTTTCAATTGATATAATTAATATTCAACTTTAGGTTAATACTTTGGTCATTTCTGGAGTGATGACAAATCTCTGTTGCGAAACCACTACCAGAAGTGCGTTTGTACGTGACTTCCGGGTGTTTTTTTTAAGTGACGGAACAGCAACTGTTTCTGAAGAAATGCACAAAGCTTCTCTGTTGAATATTTCTTACGGTTTTGCGACTGTATTAACGTGCAATGAATTTTGCAACATTATTCATAAATAAAAGCCTCCTTTAATGGCTTTTTGTATTTTGTTGAAGTAAGAAATTGTAAATTTGAAATTTTCTTTTGATTGAAATCTGTGTTGGGATGCTTTTATTTAGAACGCAATAATATTATTTATCACTGCAAGCTCCGACAGCGAAGAGGTTAGGCAAAATTTATCAAATAATAAAATCGAAACAAATGCAAAAAAAACGGTATGTTTTCCTTTTATTTTTACTTTACAAAATACAGCAGTGTTCATCGACAATTTTCAATGGGTATTTTTGTCAATTGAATAGTTTTCCAAATTCGTCGTTAGGTACATTTTCGAAAATTACAATAAAAATGAGGCTATTGTAATTTTAAACAAAATTTATGTTTTTTTTTATTTATTGAAAAGAAAATCAATTGTACTATACTAACTGCTGTTAATAAACGAACATGTCTTATTAAATTCAATATTGAATGATTAAATACTAATTCATACTTTAATATCAGTTTTGTTCTACAGTAATTTGCTCGACAGTAGAAAATTTCAATTGGAAATAATTTTTCAGTAACTGTGAACGTTTTTCTGACGATCTGAGCGTTGATCAACGATTTAATTTTTTTTTAACTTCTGCAGATTGCCTTACTTTTGTTTCAGATTCACTACAGAAAATGTAAGCAGTGTCATTGGCTTTTTCTCCTTGCGAATAGTTTTAAATTCATGCAAACAGTTTCTATTTTTATCGGTTGATTTTCATTTCAAGGTTGTTCACTTGTATGGTTTCAGTGTAGATTTGTAAAATTTAGTGTAGAATTTTCCAAAAACGAATTCAACGCTCTATTAATAAATTTATTTTAAAATCGTTCCGTTATTGAATTTGTTAAATGTAGACACTTGCTTGAAGCAGTTGTTGCTTTCACTATGAAATGCTTTTTATTTTAATTTCCCCCATTATATTGTTCTGTTATTTTTTTTCAAAATTTAGAATGCTAAAATAATGTTGATAAAATATTGATATTTTTTGCTCAATTTTATCTTCAAGGAAATTATTAATTCTTTTATAAATTTTCTTGCAATTAAAATTGGTTTATTTTTAACGTGCTACGTTTTCTGTTTTCCTTTAATACAGCTGTTGATGTATTGCTGTTTTGGAATGCAGTTTTCATAAATGTCATATTTGACCGCATCATTTCTTAGCATGCTTTCATTTCAACTTGCTCAATGCTTTTTGTCTCTGTTGTGACGTTGTTTGTTCCTGTTTACTTTTGCATACTAATAAGAGCATTATTAATCTCATTTTTCTTATAGAAATATATTTAATGTATTTTTATTATTATTTACATTTATCACGTATGTAAAAGGTTAATCAACGTGAAATTTTGAATAAAATAATTATTTGCTAAAACGTTAATATTGAAATGTATGTGCGTATATAAGGTAAATGAATTTAATTGGAAATTTTCATAATTTTTAGTTGTTTGTTTGTTCTTACCATAGTTTGTAGTTGGTATGCTTTTGTTAATCGAATTTAGAATTTGTTTTTCCTTTCGCAAAGTGCGACGTTTAAATTACACACGAAACGTTTATAATAAAATCACTTTAGGAGCTTTTCTGGCAATAATTCAATGAAAATGACTGATCCACTTTGGAATTCATCCCGACCAGCTGGTTCACATCCTGTCAATCCTTTCTTGAATAATCCACCTAATTTTGCGATGCCTTCTGCCCAGTTAAAGCTACCACCAGCAAATTTTTTACCGCCACCTTTGCCAACTGTGAATACGGCTGTACCGAAGTCTACTCCTTCATTGGGGCAAGGATCAGTGCCATCATTTCCAGTGTCTTCTGGTTTACCATCCATGAATGGACTAGTACAGCCTCCTAATTTATCTACTTTTCGGTCAGAAGATTTATTTACGGATGTAGCATTATCTCCTACTGTAACTGCTGCACCGGTCACAAATGTTGCTCAGGCAGTATCTAATTTTTCTTCTTCAACTATTGGCCAGACCTGTCCGCCTTTGCTTCCATTGCCGGAGGATCCGTATTTTGTAAAGCAATATGTACCACCTCCGAGTGTGCAGCCATCTGGCAGAAGTATGAGTTCTGTTTCAGGTCATGGAATTGGCAGTTCACCAATCTCGGAAGTGCAGCACAATTTTACAGGTTTACAATATCCGATTTCTTCACCCATCAATTACATCGTTCCTGATATGGGAAATTTGAACTTGAATGCAGTATGAAATTATTTGAACTTTCATTTATGAGTTATCTTTTGTGAAAATTTAACAATTCGCAGGCTTCACCAACTCGCACAACAGTAGTAGATCTTTTGCAAGAAAAGCACCCTATTCCATCGGAATGTCTCGAACCTCCGGTTGTTACCTTGCCTAGACCATATGATATTGATTTAGTGAGCAGTGATTCAAGGTGAATTCTTGTTGTTGAAATTGCGTCAGTTGTGCATCATATGTATATGTATATGTTTTTCTTTTTCTGTATTAGCGTTTTACGGTGCACACTTACTACAGTGCCAGAATCGCCTACAGTTATGAAAAAATGTCGCCTACCATTGGGTTTAATATTGCATCCTTTTAAAGATTTGAAAAAATTGGTAATGGTCGAAACGTCAATAATTGTCCGATGTCGGAGCTGTCGGGCTTACATAAATCCGTATGTTCGTTTTGTGGACCGTAACTGGAACTGCAATATATGCGGTCGCGCAAACCGTTGTAAATAATAGATTTTCTTTTTTCAATTTAAATAATATCACAAACAAACAGTAATAATTTTAAAAGAATTTTTTTTTTAAATCTTTCCCATAGTACCGGACGAATTTTATTATAATCCGCAAACTGGCAAAATTGGTGATCCTAGTCTGCGTCCTGAAATTCAGAATTCATCAATCGAATTTATTGCCCCTGCCCATGAATATGAAGTAAGCAAATTTGAAATTGCAATTATTTGTGTTCATTTTTTGATCTTTTCTGATTACAATAGAATCGACCTCCGCAGCCTGCTTGTTACATTTTTATTTTGGATGTTTCGGCACGCGCTGTACAATCAGGTACATGTTTCTTTTCTACAACATATGCATGAGATAATTTATATAGATGTTGGAAAATATTGTTTGCAATAATCTAAGCAATTTATTTTTGTTCATTTATTTAAATGAAATTATGTTTTGTTATGTAAGTTAACGGTGAATTTAGGAAGTTTAGATTAATCAATTAGCAGTGTGTGAACAAGGCAATATTCAAAAGAAATTCATGTATAGCATGTATAGCGTAAGTGATGCACATGCTGCAGTGCATGTTAGATATCTTTCATTCACAAATCTGTATAGTGATGATGAAAATATGTTTATAGTTTTACGAAAGTGAATTTTATCTTGTTGGTAGTGAATTTATTTTATTAATTTACTTGTTTATTTTTAGGCTATCTTGTAATGTTTCGAGATGTGCTTTTGGAAAGTTTACGGTTGCTTCCTGGAGATAATCGTACCATAATCGGTTTCATTGCAGTTGATTCCTTTTTGCATTTTTTTCAGCTGAGAGAAAATTTGAAACCCAAAGAATTTGTCGTTTCTGATGTCGATGGTTTGTAGGCATTTGTCATTGATGGACTCATTTGGAAAATTTTCTTTATTTTAATTTTCAAATCTATTTTTACAGATATCGTAATGCCATCCAAAAGTTTTCTTTTATTTTACCTCGACGACTCAATGAATGTTAGTTCGTTTGTGTGCAGATGTTTTAATTTTTAATTATCTCTTCTTGTACACTTAGGCTGTGGAAAGCTTTTTGAACGACTTGCCCGAACGTTTTGCTGATAACACTGATCCGAAATGTGCTCTTGGTACAGCCATCACAGCCGGATTTGAATTAATCGTATGAAATGAAAAATGGCTATTTCAGAATTTGCATTCCATTGGAATGTATATATATACATATATTCTGATATACTGTACCGCTTTTTCTTTAGGCTACAATTGGCGGTCGTTTGACTGTTTTTCAAACAGTTCTACCGGACATTGGTAATGGTTCGTTGACAAGTCGTGAAGATCCCAATTTAAGAGCTGCAAAAGTTTGCTCTTTTAAATTTTCATTTCACTTCTACATACGTTAAACATAAGTCCATTATTCAGGAAGTGACCAACATGAGTGCAGCGTCGGATTTTTACAAAAATCTGGCTTTGAAATGCACCGAAAGAATGATCGCCGTGGATCTGTTTGTTCTGGGCGATGCATACGTCGATTTGGCTACAGTTTGTAAATACAATTTCATCAGAATGCTTTCTTTTTTTTTTTTGAATTCAAATTACTTTTGTGATATGCTTTCAAGGTGATGTGGTGTCATACAGTTCGGGTAGTGTTTATTATTATCCAAATTTTGATTCTTGCTCCAATACTGTGGAAATGGAACGTTTCCGATCCGACTTTGGACGCTATTTGCGTCGTAAAATTGGCTTTGAAGCGGTGATGCGAATTCGACTATCTTACGGTATGATTTGATAAAATTGCGCTAAAATAGAATCCACTGCTGATTAGCGTTTTCTCTTTCTTTGCTAACCAAGGTTTGAGTGTGCATTCATTTTTTGGAAACTTTTTCGTTTGTTCATCCAATATGGCAAAGTTGAGCAATGTCAATCCTGATTCCGCATTCGGGGTTCTTCTCAATTTGGATGACAACATTGACCAGCCGGTTGTTTGCATTCAGGCGGCAATACTTTATTCTACATGTCACGGTATGCATGCACGCATAACTATCCACTAGTAGTGGTGCTATTTAAAATTATAATGAGAAATATGCAAATGATGTGAGGCTAATTTATTAGTATTATTTAAGTCAGCGATAAGAAATATTTGAAAAAATTTCTATATACACATAAAAATGTTGTTCAGTGAATTATTATTATTTTTTTACCCTTATCACAGGGCAACGTCGAATTCGCGTGCACACGATCTGCTTGCCAACGTCGGAATCGATTTTGGAAATTCACAACGGAGCCGATTTGCCGGCTATAATAGCATTAATATCTAGAATGGGTTAGAATTCTTTTTAAATTTTTATTGAATTCTTGCGTGGTAATGGAAAGGAAAGTTGTTGTTTGTTTGTTTGTTTGTTTGTTTGTTTAGCTGTTGATCGTTGTTTGAATCAACAAGGGACAATTCAAATGGCACGAGAAGCTTCAATTAATGCCGTTGTCGACTGTTTGTACGCATTTCGATCCGCTTCAGGATCCAGAGAATTTGGAACACTGCTTTGCTCAAGAAATATGCGATTGTTTCCAATTTTCATTCTTGCCTTGTTGAAATGTGTTAGTTGAAAGAGAGAAATCAATTTGCTACAAAAATTTCTCCACTTTTGCTTTTTGATTTCTCTTTTTTATTTGTTATATTATTTATTAATTTTTTTTCTTCTTTTTTAGAAAGCATTTGCTCACGGTTACAGCATCAAGTTGGACCATCGAATATCTGCCATGTTGCAGTTCAAAATAATGCCCATATCGAACATGATTTTAGAGCTTTATCCTAATTTGTATGCGTTGCATGCAATCAGCGAAAGTGTGAGTGCGGATATATATATATATATATATATATTTATTTATTTATTTATTTATTCGTTAATTTCATTGATTCTAGCTCATGATTTATTTATATTTTATTTCAGAATCCGGCTGCACCTTTGCTGCCATTGTCTTTTGAAAAGATCGATCGCCATGGTTTGTACCTGATGGACACCGGCAGATATATGTACCTGTACGTTGGTCAAGGTATCTCGGACACGCTTTGCAAGAGCATGTTTGGTGTCAGCTCTTACAAAGAGATAAATTCTATGACGGTTAGAAAAAAGAATTAATTATGTTTTTTTTTCTCGTTTTTCTTCTGATTTTCCATTGCTCACTTTTGTTGGTCAGTAATTCAGGTGGATTTGGAGGACGAAAACGGGAAAAATGAACAAGGCATGCTAATATGCAATTTCATGAGAAGCATAACCAGCGATAGACTTCAAAAAGTTCCAGTGCGAATCATAAAGTAATATATTATTAATTTATCAATTAATTTGAGTTTCATTTTCTCATTTAAACATATATACTTTAATTATTTCACTCGGTTTAATTTATCGGCTGTTTGTGTGTTGTATTATTCTGTCTATATATGTTTATAATTTCAGAGAGGATAGTCCATCCAAAGAATTGTTTCTAACTCGCCTGATCGATGATCGATCTGAAACATCTTTCAGTTACGTGGAATTTTTGAATTTTCTTCAAAAAGAAATTTGTGGAAAATGAAAAATCCAGAACAGAGTGCATTTGTTTATTGTGCAATAAAAGCAAGCTAATGGCATTATGCGAATTTTACAATGCAAACACGAACAAAAAATACATATATATTTATGTATGTATGTATGCATGTATGTATAATTAGTATCGAATTTAGCAGATGACTTTCAGCGTTGGTACTGCCTTTCCTTTTCTGTGACTACACTTTGCAAAAGGAGGAGATGAAGAAGATGAGCTTTTTCTTCTCTCAAAACTACTACTGCTACTGACTATCAGGAAGTCCACCGTACCTTCAACAATTCAAGATGGAAGAATTGAACATTCGAAATATTTGTCATTCAACTAATTGAACAACAAAAACACACTTACTCAATTAAAAAACGCTCTACATCTTCAACTTCGAATTCATCTCCGAGGTAATCGATGATGCGAACAAAGTTCAACACCAGATCTTTGTTCTTGTAGGCTTGCAAAGTAGGTAGTCCTGCTTTACGCTTAATTGAAAAAGAAGTAAGAAAGAA
The DNA here is from genome assembly GCA_001447755.1 of Trichinella papuae. Lineage (NCBI taxonomy): Eukaryota > Metazoa > Nematoda > Enoplea > Trichinellida > Trichinellidae > Trichinella > Trichinella papuae. The sequence goes on from JYDO01000006.1 coordinate 192,208, forward strand.
ATTAAGGTTCTTTTTTATCCGAAAAAACAGTTATTTGCTTCTTACAAACTCTCTGCTCATGCCAACGGCTGAGGCACGAAGACGACAGAATTTGAACTGCGGATAAGATTCAGCCAATGCTTGGAAGCACTCGTCCATGGCAGCACAACCTTGAGCTTCCTGATAATCATAATTGAACATTTCGTCAGTTATATATATATATACTATAAGTGAAGTTGTTCTTCTCGCTAACTTACGTTCTCATATATGTGGACAAATATCGTCGTCACGGCCGAATCCACATCCACAGCATTCAACATATCTTCACGATGATTCAGTTCAAAGACTTGACCATAGGAGGCGCTGAAACTGTCCACAATTATAGTTCTGTTCTTTTACTTTTTTCATTTGGTGTTGTGTAAAGTTTGCAAAAAAAAAATTTTTTTTTCCTAATTTTACCTGTTTTGATGACCATACTTTTGGCCAAGTTCCTTCATACGCTTTTGTGCAAATTGCTTCAACAGGTCGTTGTCGTTTTCCAATTCGGCGAACACTTTTTCCTCATCTTCAACCTACAAAAGAGAACAGTTATATTATAATAAGTGAAAGATTTCGATCATTGAAAATTAGCATGCATGCATCTACACTTGCTACAACTTACTGGCTGTTGGATGATGCATAATCTCTTGGCTGCTTCGACCAGCTTCTTATCCCGTTCCAAGTCTTCTTTGCACTTCATCTGCTTGTACAAGCGCCAATCTTCGAGAACTCCTTTGGGACCGGTCTTAAATTCAATAGTGAGTTTTCACTTTATAAAAATTCAATACAAGCACAATGCAACAAAGCCATCAATGATGTCGTCAAAAAAGAGAAATAAAAGCACTAGCGACGAATTTTTCGCTTTTCACTCGATAGTGGTAATTTCTTTTTTTTTCCCACATTTTTTTTTCAATTTTCTTCTTTTTTTTCCTCTCCATTCTCATCATTTAAGCTTTAATGGACTAATAATAATGGACAGATTAGCTAAGCATTGTCGGCAGATCGATTAGTTCTCAGCTGCGTGAAAAACACTGCTGCACAAGGTCAAGTGGAAAAAATCCATCATTGGGAGGCCTAGATGGATGAGGCGGAAATCGATAAGTCAACTTCCGTTATGGAACAGAATTGCACGCCACACTGACTGATGACAACAGTCCTGATGTGTAGAATTGGCGTGAAGTTCAGGAAATTGGAATGCATTAATAAAAGAAAATTTGTTATACAATTAATTCAACATTTGGCTTGGCTGTTCAATTTGATCACTTTGAAGAGCAGAAATGCAAATTCATACTCAAAAAGTTGATCAATTTAAAATTTAATCATTGTCGGGTCGAGCTGGTGCTACATTGTGCCTGTAAGCTGTGGAAAAATCGATACCATTCCCTCTCGGTAAGTTATCTAAGCCGTTCACTTCCAGCAGTATTATGCACTTGTTTTTTTTTCAAAAGAAAGAAAATCACCGATTCGTTTGACAATTATTAATTATTGATAAAATTGTTTCTATTTAACCTCTCGGTGAAGATAAAACTTTGTAACTTGATTAGATGCGACTCGAAATGCAACTAATCAGTTTATGAAAACAGCATTCTGAACGAATTGCTCCAAACTGGCAATTCTTTATTGCCAGTACTCACAAACAACCAGCTTAAAGAAAACAAATCTCACACTGGAGTAGTATTTCAGCTTGAAAAAAACAGCTGCATACACTGAAGAAGCGAAAATGAAGAAAACAACTGATGCCACAAACGTTATAGTAGATGTCGAGATGTTGAATGTTTAGACAAGTGTGGACGTGATGTTTGGAATAAAGCATAACTTCCGATTTCTACACGTGCAGGCTATTATTACGTAGAACGATGACGTGCGTAAAAATTGAAGTAAAAACTTTAAACTTTGTTGTACTCAACTGGAAAGTGATGATCTTAAAGCTTCGTGATGTTGAAACAAGTATGTATCCTTTATCTTATGTTTACAATGAAGAACCTAACCATTATGAGGGCAGTGTTTAACAGGAAAGTTGTTTTTCAAGAAGAAAAACGTAATAACCAATCTACATTGTACAGTATATATATATATATATATATATTTATTTATTTATTTATTTATATAAGTATGTATGTATGTATGTACCTATACATGTTGCATTATAGACAATTTAGAAAAGGTATTTTAGAAAACATACGTTGACTGAAGAACCTCCGTTGGATGTCTCAGCAGTTCGTGGTGGAAGTTCCGTTGAAGTTGACACGGTACATCCTTTGTCGTCATCATCACCAGCTTCATCGTCGCTTTCACTGCTGCTACAGTAATTATCTCGCACGTAACCAAGTATTTTATCTTCGAGAGAAACCATTGACGAAAGAAAAAATAAAGGAAAATATGTGTAATCAACTACACCAGTGCTGACTACTAACGAAATAGTAAGATGAATTATTACAGTATGCAATGTTAGACGGCAGGTATAAATTTGATACGGTAGATGATGAACGATTTTTCTCAACGATTGCATAAATTTTAAGAAATGAAATTGAGAACTCATATAAGTTTAAATTTACTTATAATTTAACAAAAATTTTTTCGGTATTGCTTATTTATAACATCAGTAATTAAATTTAAGCAGTCGTTCAAAAGTTGGATGTAAATAAGTATTTAATGATTAATGTTTATTATTCGTTGAAGAAATTTTCTCTACCTATTCTGCATTCAGAATATGTATTTTTTGGTAAGACAGAAGATTAGGCATCTTCAGGAGTACTCTTTTCAGTTTTAAATTGCCATATGAAATGAAGTGCTTAATCGAATTTTAATGCAGAGTATAGTTTTAATTTGATAAACTTGAATAATTTTATCACAGTAATTTATAAATTTGTTGATGCAGAACAGTTACTAATGTTACTATTCAGACAGCAGGAGTAAATTTTGAACATTTATTAAATTATTTTTCGTGATGAAGTTTACTATTAAATTATTTCTTTATTTTTTTCTTTTTATTTTGTTGCACAATTTTGAATTTCTGCTATCTGTATGTAACGTAAACTTGATTGTCATTATTATTAGAATGATATCGATGATTTTTAAGAAAAATGCTGTTTTCAAAAAAAAAGAGTTAATTAAAGTTTTTCACTTAAGAGCATATGAAAATGTTTACCTCATTTTAAAGTTTGAAATGTACTACGCTATAACTCCATGCATAGAAGCTTAAAGTGAAATGTTTATCATTATATATTGTTTTTCAAAGTGTAAAATATCTGGTTTGTAAAATTGAAAATTCAAAATAATCTATGTAATGCTTTTAGCTTGATTGAAATAATTTCATTGATTTTACTGTTTTTATTTTCATTACTTCATCGTTCCACTTACCAGTTCATCTGTATTGGTAAAGTAATTGTTTATTGTACTTTTGTTTTTCTTCTTTGGAATACGTTTTTCGGTTGAATGATTTTACGAGTCTTTCGAACCCTGTGGTGATAGAATTTAAAAAAAAAAGCAACAAATTTTCTGCTGTTTACTTGTAGATTGTTGTGCTTTGGTGCACACTTGAAATGATGCTAATTGGCTTGTTATAACGTCCAGTTGACCAAGCTCGGCGAATAACAATCCGCATAATTTAATCATCTGATAAATTGCGGATAATTTTGCTTTGAAAAACAAAAATCAAAATATAACCAAATACCATTTTACTCGAATAAAAACAGAAATGGCAAAAAAAGTTCAGTTCGATTTAAAACGTTACTCATAATTTATGAAGTGTTGAAGTGGAAAACTGTGCAGCTGGCAATAAATATGTAATGAATAAATAGCTCGTGCAAGGTGGATTGTTTTGTTTTCGCATATGAATTTAGCATCAGGCTTTTCTTGCTAAACGATACGGTAGCGGAGCGGGTCGTACCATAGGTGGTGCTGGTAATGGTGCTGGGGCTGGCGCACATCCACAAGTTCTCTGTCGACAGCCGCATCTTCTCTGCCGACAACCGCATCTTCTCTGTCGACATCCGCATCTTCGTTGCCTACAACCGCATCTTCTCTGTCGACAACCGCATCTTCTTTGTCGACATCCGCATCTTCGTTGCCTACAACCGCATCTTCTTTGTCTGCATCCACATCTTGGCTGACGGGCACATCCGCATCCTGCCGATACAGGAGGTTGCATTGGCGTTGCTGCATACTGGTGCATCATGGGCGGTGCTGCTGCCGGCAAAGGCATCGGTGCTGCTCCACATCCGCAATGACTTCGGCATCGAGCACAGCGACGATTGCGAGGTTTTGCTTCGGACACTGTGAAAATTGTAGTTGAAAAGAAAGAAATATTATGATGGCAATAATTATAATAATAATTATTATTATAGTAGTACCCGCGGTTTCGGTGGCTTGTTTTTGTGCACAGTGGCTAGTGTCACCGTTGAGATCAGGCACACATGGTGTCTGCTCTTGAAGTGCAGCATTTCTGACTACCAGATGATGTGCGTCAGTTGATTCAGTTTGGACATTAGCAGCTGAATATGTTTGAAATGAAAAATATAAATAGCGGACAGTTGGTAGAGGAAATATGAATATGGAATATGAAATATTATTGGTTGAATTGAAACAAGAAAAAAAAACATACCTTTGAACAATGGATCAAATGCCCGGATGAAGCCAATAATGGCAAATAGTAAACCCAGCCGGACGTGCATGCTTCTGCAGCAGGGCTACCTCTCGATTGGCAGTGATCAGTTGTAGGAAATTTGGAAAAATGACGCTCAGCCGGTGGTGCAAGTTGAAAGCTCCTGAAATAGAATTGTCAACTCGTTGACCGAAATTCAGTGTCCGCTTAGCAAAGCGCGTCGGTTTTTTCTTCTCTGCCCGCCGCGTCGGCTTGTTGGCTAGTTTTTCGCCGCTTTAGCGCCGGGGCGCCGACGGCGCTACCACGCCCCTGGGGCTTCATCATGCCAGGCGCATGTCCTTTCCAACCCATTTGCTGTGTCGATGTGCCGCCTTAAGCGAGACAAGTGCCAATGAAAAAATCATCTCACGGCTTTGTAGCTGTACATGTGTCGTCAACGCGTGTGTTCTTTTCTTTCCATTCTGCAATTGCAACTAATACTTACCTTGAGCTCTGCTAGTAACACCAGTACAAAATTGTACCATAAGCTGTTGGACAGAATCATTGACGCATTAATTCTAATATACTGTAACAATAGCAGCAGATATTCTTCGTATTATTATTATTATTTTGACTGATTATTTAGATATGTTTATTTGTTTGTTATTTTTACTTGTATTTTCATCATTTTCTCCTTTATATAATGCAGAGTGATCTGTTTTCAACGCGGCAAGTAGAGCGATCGTAGAACGTGAAAATCACTGGGCCGGAAACTCGCCTATTTAGGAAACAAGTGAAACAATTGATGATAATCCGGCGGCTTATTTTCTTCAACTCGTTCACGCACTTGAACACCTTATCTGACCATGTGAGAATGGAAAAAATCTGGACTTGATGCTATTGAAACTACATAACGGCCTGGACGATCGACCATGTTGATGTCGAGGTCGTCGTCGTCGTCGTCGTTGTCTTCGTCATTGCCACACCCGGAAAAATTTATTTACCCCAATCATGCATACATGCAATACATGCATACATACATACATACATACATACGCATACACATACACATACACACAAACATACTGGGTTTTCAAAGGTCGTAGTTTAGAGAGGCACGTGTCTGCTAACCCAAAAATCAACCTCTCAAAATCTGATTTTTTTTTTTCAAATTTTTCATCTTATTATTTTCACCAACTTTTGTCTGTTGTTTTTGCATTTTATTTTCTTGTTTGCACACAAATTTTAATTTTAATTCTGTTTTATTCACTAAACTTGGCATTCTCATTTCTCCAGTCTACTTAGCCCAAATTTTGACAAAGCCCAACCAACAACACTTCATTCCATTCATCTTCTTGAACTTTTCATTTTATTAATCAACGTAAATCTTGCAATTATCATCAAAACTTAAAACTTGCCGTTTATTGAATATGAATTTCAAACTGACCGAATTTTTCTTTTGACAGTGGAAATTTTATTGCATAATAATACTAAATTTAAATAATTTTTTAAAATAACACATTTTTCAATATTTTCTGTTGTAATTAACAACAATGCAGCAACTTTGATTTAAGAAATAATTGTTTTGTTCTCGTAACAAAAAATTATAAAATTTATTAATTTTATGACAATCCACGAAAACGATTTCCGCTCAACTTGAACGTTTATTTTATTTTTACAAAATTTGATTAAAAAATTTTTTTTCTCCTCTACGGTTTTAATTTCAACAGTAAATGAAAAATTAAAACATATTCAAACATCATATGCCAACTGTAAAAAACTTGAATGTTTATTTTTTCACACTGTGCAATTTGATTTTCATGAGCAATTGACTTATTCCACACGATGTTTATAATTTTTTTGATGTATTTTAAAAACTGGTTGTATTAATTTTCAAAATTAAGCATATACGATAAATATTAATAATAACAATTCAAATATATGATTACTTTTTATTAAATATTATAATAGTACTTGTTTTATAGATTGCTTGATCATTCATTCATTCATTCATTCATTCATTCAATGAATGAATGCATGAATGAATAAAGAAATAAGTTTTAGTTAAAAGTAATTTTCGTTTTCAATTTGAATAAATTTTTGAAATTAACATTTCAACGAGATGAAATGTGCTTTACTTATTTATTATTTTCACTATCTTACAGTTTTAATCAGAACGGCACAAAAGAACACAAACACGTTCTGTTTTTGTTATCTGTTAGTGCAACGTGAATGATGACGAAAACGTCAAGTGAAGTTTCCAAACCAGGTTAAAGTGTAGTATTTTTGGAAAATCCACTTTATCAATAATTAATTGCAATATATTTTTCATTGTGAAAAGTGAAAATATGGGAAAATATTCCACATTCATAACTTGCAGAGATCAACAGAAGAATTTCGATGCTTCAGCAATGCGATTCTCTGTTCTTAATTTCTGATCCGGTAAACGTGGCCGTTTATAGGATAATTCTGTGCACAAATTCCTGACGAGGAATTTCAATTTTGACACTTTCAAAGAATGCATTCATTGCCCACGCAGTGCGTGGCAACGCTTTAATTTGGTTTTTTCCATTTTTTGATTCCATTTCCAAACAATTACAGTAATCATTGTTAATCCAGCACGTTGAAAATAAAACTCGTTTCAACAAAACTATTATATTGTTTACAGTTTTGTTTACAAAAATGAAAAAAAAAAATTTCTTCTTCATTTTTCATTCATGATTGCTAGAAGAAGGGGAAAAAAGTTGTTCTGAGAGAAATTGTTCGTACATTTGAAAAGATGTTTACTGTAGAAGTGTTTTTGCTTGATCGAAAGAATTGGAATGAATTGATCGTTAAATCAGTTACGTCACGAACTTGTTATTAATGAAAGAAAGTTATTGTTTTTTCTTTCTTTTGAATTAACGTGCAACAATGACGTCATTGATTAAAAGTGACCAATTTTATTAAACGTTGCATAAATCGTCAAAATAGGCACTTCAGATGTGTGTTTCAAAGTGAAACACGCTCATTCTCAAGGATAGATAATTATAATTCAGGCCACAATAAATAGGACATTAATGCACTCTGCTCAATGGAAAAATTCTATCAACAGTGTATCAGTTACAAAGTAAAGACAGCTTTAGAACAATGTTATCAAGTGTTGAACATAGAAAGGAACAGTTGTTTAAAAGAAAAAAAATGCATCAATTTATCTATCTATATATATATATACATGATAGAAATTTTTTGAAATGTAACAAATAATGCAACGCTTAATTGTTCATGCAGAATTTGTTGAAATAAAAGTTTAAATAACATGATTGTTGTTCAATTTCAAATATCTACCCTGTTTGATTTCACAAATATTGAATATTTTTAAACTACCTGCTGATCATTATCTTTTGAAAAGTAAATGAAAAACATCTTTTTGAAGAAAAAGTATTTGAAAAAAAAACAACAACAGCAGTTGAATTAAACTTCAATTTCGTTGATAATTTTCATTTTTAATTGATTGTAAAATTTGAAATAAATTTCGCTTGATTCAAATTTCAAAACAAACTGCAATGATGAAATTTTAATTTCAATTGAAATAGAAATTTCCATTTTCTTTTTCAATCACTGCTGCTATAGGATAACAAAAAATGTTGAACAACGAACAGATAAGTGAACTCACTCCACCTACCGCCCGATTGTGTAATCACAAACAGGCAAATCAGCAACAAATATGCAAATTTCAAATCACTACGGCGACGCATTTCTTATCAGAATTGTTGCTTTAAAACCGATTGCACTTTGCCAATTCTGCCATTGTAGAGTATTTTCGTTTCTCTGTAAACGAACAAGTAGATATATTTTACGAACGTATTTGCGCACATTTTGGGTTTTTCTTGAAATATTCAATTTTGAATTTCTTCGGCAAATTTGACGGTGAAAAGAAAAATACTCTTTATTCAAATTCAAATTTCCATTGGAACAGCTAGCCACACAGCCACTCATCACACCCATTACAAAACTTCATCAAACAACGGTAAGTAAACTTTAAACTCTTATTTGATTAAGCATGCAAAACTGTGTTGAAGTTAATCATTTGCCCGTCAACGTTGAATTCAGTTGTTCTCATGTTCAATTGTAATTTCTACAGAAAAAGTCAACTTGTCCAAATGCGACAGTATATTACACGGTTGTAGCTTTCTTTGGTGGGGGATGAAAAATCGTTCAACCACATCAAATGAACTTCTTTTCACTTAAGATACCATTCGCTTTGTTGTTGAAAATTGTTTATTATTGTCGTCCTTGCAACTTTGTCAGACAACAAGTCATGCTTGAATCATTTTGTACATTATTGTTTTCACCAAAAGTGAACCTGTTTCATTCACAGTAAATTAGCAAACAATTTAAATTCAGATCACTTTGTAAAAAGTTGTTTTCTAATTGCCATTCTGATGGCCGGATGCAAATTGAAAGGTTTTTCAATATTTGTTCTTCAACAAAATTTTGAATCGGTTACAGTAATTTTACAGTGTGAATTGGATTGCTTTTTCTCCTAACAGATCCGCGTATACAACAACAACAACAACCTTCTTTCTGTACAGGATAAAGCAGACGCTTGGAAACGCGTGACATTCACTTTTTTGCTGTTAAGTTGAAAAATGCATGTGATATTATTTATCACAAGCTATTGTTTATTACAAAAATGAAAACTTTCAATTCAATGTTAACGGTACGCTTTACACCGCCATTCACAAAACATAAAGCAGAAATGCTTTTTTTGTTGTTGAGCTCTCCAAATTACTTGAAAATTCTCTCGAAATCTCTCTACTAAATTTGTCACCATTTTAATATGTATTTTTAACAAAGTTTTACAAAATTTAAGAATTTATTTTCAAAGATGACCATTGTTCAATCAGGCGGGATGTACAATGTCAAACATTAAACCATTAGATGGGTTTGTATTTGTTTCGTGTATAAATTATTTTATAAAATGAAACCGCATATTTGTGCATTTTCATTTTTTAAACTTGTACAAAAACTGCACTATTTGATTTAAAGAGATTTACCGTAATATTGATAATAAAGTTTGATTTTTTTTGTAAAAGCGTAAATTTAATTTAATTTCATCTCACACAATGTTTCTCATATTTGTTTGCTTATGAGTGACAATTTATAAATACAAAAAATTATTTACTTAAATTTTTATTTCTGATAATATCCAGTGCATATATTTGTCTTAAACATTTAAAATTCTTCTTTGTGAATGCAGGAATGGTTTTTTGGTCACTTTATTACCATTTTATATGTTTTTTAAAATATATTTCGAAAATAAATTAAAATTGCACTTGAAATCTGAATATCTAATATAAATTGGAACTTTGTGCAAAAGATTCGTTGTAATAATCAAGATCAAAATTATCTGTGTTGAATTGATGTTTGTTTAATGTGATTTCTTCAATGAGAAACAAAATTAGCTGTTTTAAATTAAATTAAGCAAATGTATAAGCTATGTGGTATTGTTTGTTTGTTTTTGCTTCGAATTGTTTGAATATAATTTTTAGTTAATAATTACTAATTGAAGTGAGCTTTTCAATATTTTTCATAATATTAAAATTTGCCCTACTGAGCAACTTGTGATCAGTTGCAAATTATTAAGACATGCAAAGCAAGATTGGCAGAACTGAAACATACTGAATTAATTACTTGAATGATAATACGAATAGATTAAATTACATCATATTTATTATTAGATATTTCATTTTACTATTCTTTTTTGTTTGACTGAGGAGTGATGCTCACCATTGTTGAATCATTTTAAGTAAAAAAAATTAAAGATGCAAAGCGAGATATAAATTCTTAAAATTAAATTATTTTATTTTTTTTCAATTTGAAATTTAAATAAGCATTTCACGAAAGCTGAAAACTTTGCTATATTACACAGGGTAAATATTCTCCATAACTAAACGTGATACTTGTAAACGATGCGCAAAAATTAGGTCTAAGTTGGAAAAAAACAGTGCACTAATATTGTGCAGTGTAGTAAGTGACAAAGTAGTCTGTAGTGGATTTAATGGACCATAAGCTGGTGTCTCGACCAATTTCATGCCGTTTTCCAGTTGGCTGCTTGATGTGTCCTTGCAAAATGAGTGAACTGTAGTTGAGAATAGTGAATTTCAAAAAATGCAGTGTCATTGGCACACAACATGCTCACGGCGTTTTTCATTTTTCATTCCAACCCAAGCAAAGGTTTTGTCTAGAGAAAAAAAACAGCAATGGGGCAAATTGCATTGTAATGCATAAAGGAGTAAACAGTTCAACTTGTGAAGTTCTGGTAAAATTGGTGGTGCCCAAGCACGACATGACTGCTCGTTATGATTATCCGCTTGGTCGATGCTCGATGGCTTGGCCAGCAGGTGGAACAATGAAAACGCACCAGTGTCCTGTTGACATGTGGAGAATTTAAATTGTCCCTTCAAGAGGTGCTAAGACAACTTTTTCGTTGGCCATTTATAATTTTTCTCTTCTATTTAATCGACCATGTTGAAGCATACCAAGAAAAAAAAACAAAATTATAATAATTTTCAACTTCAAAATCTATTCAAGTGAATATCAGCAATCTGGAGCAGTCGTTTAAATTTCCCCTGATAATTTTATTCTCAATGTTTTTTTTTGTATTTTATTATATTTTATTTTTTCTGATCACTTCTCTCTTATTTTTTTTCATCGCTGCGCAAAAGTTAAATTTTTATTTTATAAAAATTTCAAGCAGCTGGATAAATAACTTAAACTTTGATAAACTATCAATAATAATTAATTATATTGGAACATTTGTCTTTTTTTTTAAAAAAATCACCGTTTATTTATTTTGTCAATTTCAATTGTGAAAAGTTTACATTATTTGCCAGGCAAACCAATTTATTGATTATTTTTCATTGGTATAAAGCTATAAATTATTTAACACTGAAGTAGATTGTTTTAGTTGTATAAAACATTTTTTTAATTTTAAATTGTACATACATATTAGGCTGATTCGTTTACAACGTTCCTTTTGTTGAATTTTTCTTTGCATTTAATATTATTTTAATTTCCACAAAATTATTTGTGTACTCATAAAAATTGTCCTACAGTATGATGATTTCAAATGATACATTCATTTCAACAATGTATTATCATATAATTATTTTCAATTTATTACTGCAAATTTTTTGTTGTACAATATTGTTGTACATTTATGAAAATTTCCAAAATGATAAAACAAATGCATAATGAGGCACAGTTTAACAACAGTACATGATGCTTATTACATGTTCGCGTAATCTCTCCGAAATATAAGTGTTTTTTCATGGTAAAAGAAAGAATTTAGCAATTTTTAAATTTCTTATATAAAAATGAAATTGGCATCATTCTAGAATAATAATGAGTTTAGTGATTTTGTGTAGTTTGGATTAGAAAACAAATTGAAGGAATTGAATTGAATGAATATGAAAGCTACTTCTTAATCTTGATTGAACTGATAAGTATGCTTATAAATAGCATTTTTTGACAATTGTCACGGTTGGTTAGTTCATTTCACTGTTGAAGCAACTGTCTTGAATAATGGCACGCATTGCATAATTGTGATTTACACTTTCGGCGGTAAAGGACGCTCGATGATCAATGTGCTTCAATTTCGTGTTTTTTTCAAACATTAATCAGCTAAGTTAACTACTACCCCCTGCTGGATAATTGGCTTGTTTGTGGCGCAAAGTTGCCCTGACCTGATAGAAATCTCCCTCACCAGTACAAATGCTCCCTGACGACACCGTTGTTCCAGTTAATCTTGACACGTTTCCATTGAATTTTACAAAGCCGACTGATCATGGTGCCAATCGGATTACGCGTGGCCGCTGACAGCTGGCGTTGCTTTTCGCTGGCAGAGGCCTAGGCTAGGCGTTCTCCTTGGCCCGGATTACGGTAGTGATCCTCCGTTAGACAAAATAGACCCTCCTTCTGTCGCTTCTACTTGTCCTTGGTGTATAGAAGTCAAAAAGCTGAAATTGCAATCATTTAGCTCAACAGCAATGCATTCAATTTTTATTGGTTCACAAATGACAGTGTTGCAGATAATATAATTTTTTTTAAAATTGTGCAAAGATTAGTAGTCAAATGCATGATAAGTTTCCAAACTACACTTTCAAATCATTGTGACGATGCTTCGAAAAACGCTGCTTCCGGTACTTTGGTTTTCATTCTCTTCATGAGATGGCTTCACACGTTCGTGTAACTTTCGCAAATGCTTCTTCAGATCAAAATTTCGACAAAATCCTTTACCACAAATATGACACGTAAATGGCTTCTTTTCCTGATGAGTGTGCATATGAAATGTCAAATTATACACCTGGTGAAAAGCTTTTTGGCAAATATGACACTTGAACGCTTTTTCACCATTGTGAGTCATTTTGTGATTTTTATAATTGCCTTTTTGATGAAAACCTTTGCCGCAAAATTCACAAACAAATGGCTTATACCCTAAAAATGAGGATGAAAAAATTTTTTCCTTTCAAATGACTGTGCATTTACCTAGATGAATGCGAGCGTGGGTATTCAATGTAGAGCTTCGATTGAAAGCTTTGCCGCATGTTTGACACTTGTGCGGCTTTTCATGGGTGTGAATAATTTTATGACGACACAATGTGCTCGCTTGACGAAATCCTTTGCCACACATCTGAAATGTAGAATTTTCACGTTTAACAACAACCATGCGTGTTTGATAATGATTTCAAGATATCACTTGTGTTAAAATAGCTGAATGTTTGTGTAAGCTAATCTGACAAAATAAGTGAAATGAAAATTGACAATAATCTACAATGTTAATTTTATAGCATCTGTAAAGTAATATCAATTAATTTACCAGTGATGATTATTTTAACCAAAATGTTTGCTACATTTTAAGCTTTTAATTAACATTTTGACCTTTTTTTGATCAATTCCATGATCAATATCAATATTAAGCAAAGACAATTTTTATGCTAAATGCCTGTAGTGTATTAATATTATTATCAAAAGTATATATTATAACAAAGTGAGCAAACTCATTCATCAAATTTACGATTTTATTACTGCAAATAAAGAGGGTAAAATATTCAATGAGGTATATTAGCATGGCATATATGTGTTATGTTAATTTATAAATTATATAACTAATAGAAAGCTCATCATTATTACTTCTTGACAGAGATGTTAATGGATTAATCATCAGTTTATTTCTTTATTTAATTACTGACTGAAATATTGATGAACTTGATAAAATTCTTGAAAATATTAAATAGCATAGAGTAATGCTTTAAAGTAATAAATAGCATTTTCATTGAAATAAGGAAGCAAAAATTTACCTTGCACACAAATGGTCTGGCGCCAGTATGCACTGGCATGTGACGCATCAAGTTGTAATGAGCGTTGAAAACTTTTCCACAGTCAGGACAAGCGAATGTTTTCGTCTTTGCCTGTTGCTGCTGAGTAGTTGATGGACTTCTCTTCGGTGATGCTTTGCTCGTTGAAGCAACAGATTTCTGCTCTTGAGAATTTTCAGTTTGAATTTCGACTGGCATTTGGTTCGATTCTATTTGTTGATTTATTGTTGCATCAACTTTTGGTGAGCTCAAATGTGACTGTCTTTCTTCTAATTCTTTTGGTCCTTCTATGGCTAATTGTAAGCATGGATGAAAACCGGTTGAAAGTATCGGGATTGGTTTTGTGCCAGTAGCGGCTGCTACGGCTGCTGCCGCGAATACATTATTCATCACCCACAATGAATACAAAGCATCTGAATTAGTTGGGGATGGCCAAATACCAGGCTGAGGAACTGTAGGATTCCAAAGGCGAGGAGCTATTGCTTGATTTTGACTGTAAACAATCCACTGTTCTTCAATATTCCTTTGCTGTTGAAAATGTACTTGGTTTAACTGCTGCTGGTGAAGCTGTAGTTGTAACTGCAGTTGTAGCTGTTGTTGCTGTTGCTGTTGCTGCTGTTGATATTGTTGCTGTTGATGCTGCTGTGTAGGATCAGGCTGCATGAGTCTTGATACAGAAAAAGATAAAGTCTCGTTCATTTTCTCTAACAACTCACAATCCAACTCACACGAGCGTTGCCACGACCATATGACGATCAAGTGATCAGACCTGAAGCAGCGCAGTGTGAGGCGGGCCATCATGCAAATAACTGACCAATCAGCGTTTGCGCTGTGTACAGTAGGAGGCCGGCTGTGGAATAACCAACGAGGAATCAGTGTCGATCGACAAATATGAAATATGATTCTCTGGTTGTTTGAGGTCTCCACGTGACCATTACGTAAACATTACACAGCAGGTATTTTTCAATATTAGCACTTTATAAATTACTTGAAGACTTCAATTTTCAAAAGCTTTTTTCAAGAAACAACTTCTTTAAAAATTTTTCATAGCCATTACTTTTCACTTGCAAAAGCAGTTGATTGAGGTTATATTTTGATTTAATTTTTTGTTTAAGAGAAAAAAAATGACAAATCTCTTTACATGACGTGAAACTTCTATCACACGCAATTTCCAGTTAAATCATAATATGACCGTTCATATATAAAGGCAAAAATGAATTTTGTCATCGTTGACGAGTAAGTTTATGCATATAATGTATTTCAATTATCTGGCAGCAAAATGCCTGTTAGCTTCGACATAAAAATTTGCCGCTTATATGAGCAAAGCGAAAAGCGCCCGCGTTCAATGAAGCGACTTTTCAGTCTCGCTGCTTATTACGCAGAAATAGGGAAAATTTGTGATGACTTTGCATAACGGTCGATTATGAAACGCTCCAACTCTTTTGCGCAGATGGTCGGATTTGTTCAGCGATTTCAAAGTAACTTGGTTCAAAGTAAGCTGGTGGGCGTTTTCTTTAAATTTAATTAGCAAAAATGTCCATCTCAACAGCGTCTGTCATTTATTGAAATTCCAATTTTATTGGAAATTTTAAACGCCACTTAATTATATTTAAAATTAATTAATTAGCTGAAAAAACCGTTTTTCAAAAAAAGCCTATATAATTTAAATAGCATTTTAATTGTATTTTACGTGAATGCAAAAGAAATACTAGATTTTATTGCTTTTATCTACAACATCAGGGCACAGTGCAGGCAGATAAGTATAACCGCTAGTGTTATTCATTGAGATGCAGTTTTTATTTTGACTGATCATAGGAAAAGCGCAACAACGAAAATGATGATTGAGGTTTTATTCTTTGAGATAAGCGTAAAGAGGGAAATGGCGGTTTATGATGATTCCAATGGTTCAGCGCCTCTTTTGCATCTTTTTCTGGATCCGCTGTGGCAATTGAACGCGTTTACTGAACCGAACGATTTAGTGGTCAATTAGCGGAATGAAAAGCGCGCCGGCGGCTTGCGCTTGACGCAGACTTGACCATTAGCAGATTTATCAGTTCCGACCTGTCCAAAGTGTGCAGACAAAAGCCTGTGAAAAGGTGGCAGTTGATCGCTGAGGCGCGAAAGTGGTCGGCCAGAATTCGCACCTTGACCATTGTTCAGCTGATGGTCAATTACAGTCCAGCGGCACCTGGAACCATGACGAGCGTTAATCTCAGCTACATAATTATCGCCGACTCCCTGTGGCCATTGTACAAAAGGGGGCCAACGGACAACGAGATGGCCTTTCGCCAACGTTTGTTCTATACAGACAATACGGCGATGCTGCGCTTGCCAGCTTGATGGCAAGCTGACTTTTCAAACGCTCATGAGTAGATGATCAAGGGCTTCTCTGTTTCACCGCTGACCAGCGCTGGTCAAATAGTGACAACTTTTAGGTCGGTTTTTTCCACTCACTGACCGATTGACAGGGCTCATTGTACCGCCTTTTTTCCTCACCAAAAGCTTTCACCACAGTTTGATCACTTTGTGACATGCTGTTTGTCGTGACCAGTTCTCTTCAAACATATCCATCACCTATTATCCGATGTGCTATTGTTGCAAAGTCAGCAGGTCGACAGTCAACTATCCTTTCACAGAAGCTTTTCCATTGTTCACCTGTTCATCCGTATCCGTCCGTCATTCGGGCAACTGGCTTCACCGCATTCTCATTATTAGTCTCCTTGAAACGACTAACTCAAGCAGTTTCTTAACATTTAGTTTTCATTTTTGAAATTACACTTTACATGATTGAAATCAATAATTTTCAATAATCCCTCGTCATACTTTAAATATTAAAAATAATCTAAAAAACTAGACATGTAAAAGAAAATTCAAATGCAACCTCCAAGATAATTGCACACGCTTATACAAAGTATTTTAATTGCGCGCGCGCGCGCGCACACACATACACACACAGACACACACACACACACACTTCGAAAAAAGACGTGGCTAAGCGATGATCATTCACTGACCAGTCATGATGTGCATGCAATTTAAAATTCATATTTTCACGCAACATTAGCAACTGTTGATTAAATTTGCTTAAACAAACCCACTGCGTTATTGGCTAAAAACACGTTATACGTGCAGTTGGAATGAATTTCCTGCATAAGTGAAAAATGATATTTACACCTGAACTATTATTTCAAACGACTGAAAAATAGTTTTTAAGTGAGTAATTTGTATTTTTATTTTCGTATAACTTTATCGCTTTAACATGTTGTCATTACTATATCATTTGTTTGATGGTGTGAATTTCAATTTTTTATTATTATCATCTTATGCATTTTAAGTTGACGATTTAGAAGTTGAAACAGTGTTTTACTTTTCCTAGAAAGGCCTGTGAATTTGGTCAATTTTTACAATAATTTCAATGATAACAAGAGTTCAGCTTACTGTGAACAGATGTCATTCTTTTGGTTGGATATTTGTAAAGGAGACAAAAAAAAATAGATAAACATGTGATATGCCACATTAAGTCAGATTACGCGAGGTCAACAATTTTGATTTTTCACAAGTCAACATCCCTGTATGTCTCAGACCCAGCGGCGAAGATTATCGTCAGAGCTTTCTCTTTTAGAGGTCGAGATCTCACTTGTGACCTGCCAATTAAACTTAGCCTGCATTGTTTGTCACACCCACACGGTTCAAACAGACCGTCTGGATCAAAGTGGTAATTATTGGCTTTGTCATTGCATTGGTTCGTTTGGAGTGGGTCAGTAGTCATTCGTCTTTTTCCACTGAAATCCATTGTCCTCGCTTGGGCGTGATTTTTTGCCCCTGACCATTTGTAATTCGTCGCCTTAATACCACTGCACCTCCTACTGTTCAACTGTGGCGGCAAACCGAGAGAGAGCGAGAGAGAGAGAGAGAGAGAGAAAGCAAAAATTGACAATCCTTATTCAATGAATTTGTGCTCAGTGTAGAAGAGTTCACCAAACTGGAACTTTAACTTTTTCTTTGTTTTCCATATTTCCCTTTTCTCATTTCACTTTTCACATCTTATCATCATTATAACCAATATTTAGCAAGAAAAATTGTGTTCATTCATTTTGATTTGATCACTGAAATCAAGGATGTGTTGAAAATTATTCTACATCGGTGATTGTGCGTGCGTGTATGTCAGGAAATTAAAAGTATGAAATAAACCGTATCACTCGTAGAGCAGTGAAAATATTTTCACATATTGCAATGATAAAAAAAAAACATGAATATAAATGAAATTGAATTTATTGTTGTAAAATGAATTTGACTCTTCTCTTCGACCGCAAGCGGACAGTAGAAATTCTCAAGAAGATTTTAATTGTTGTTAATTTGACAAATGAATTTTTCAAAAAGCCACATTAAAAATTTTCACCATTGTGAAAATTTGTGATTTGAGAGACAGACACTTTTGCAAGTTTCCGTTGTCTATTGCTTTCCAGTTTGTGATGTTTTCATGGTGGTGACGAGGACGAATTTTGAGCCACGACGCCGAAGCACTTTTCAGACGATTAAGCAATAACGAGAACAATTTAGCGGCGACAATTTGCCAAACTGAAAATGCATCGGAATTTGACGAACAAGCGAACGAAGCTGTTTTTTCAGGATAGGGAAATAGGCCAATTGAGACTACCTGCCTGCGACAGGACAGGCGGGCGGGCACCCCACCTTCTTTTTCGATATTTGTGGATTTTCAATCAAGACCCTTTGCTGACAAACGTTGACAAATTGCTCAGCAGGAAGGCACACATTCGGACTCCCAAGTGGTTGTGCCCGAATGCTTTGCCCTTCGCCAAGCTGGCCAACCAGAAATGCTACCGCAGAATGTTCACTTTGGGGATTTTTCCAAATTTCTTTTTCTTTTTTCTTTTTTGGACAAAATTTGAACATCACTGCACGGCAATTTGTTCACTAACTGCTAAATTGAAATTTCACAACTGGACAAACCATGACTGAGATGACAACAAACAAGTTTTTCTTACTGTATAATTGAAGATATTAATTAAAAAATTTCCAACAACAGACAGTTAGTTGTAGGGTTTGTATCAAACAAATTTAAAAAAAAATTAAAAAAAAATAGGAGCATCTTCTCAATTTTTATGATCCAAAGGAATTTTACAATTCTTTTACATAATCCACATTTAAAAAATAACACTTTCAATGTCAATGTTAAAGGCAATGAATTATTTATTTACTTATATCTTGGTTTTATTATTTGAATTTTGATGTTTTTCAGTTATTTTTTTGAAATTTAAAAAAAGCTCTAAATTCTATCATGAAAATTTATACAACAAGCAGTATAATGAACTTGGTTCCTTATCTGAAACTGATAATTCATTCACTCATCAAGTCGAGAAGTGTTCTCATCTTTCTATGAAATTTTACATTCCAATTTCTGTTATATCTGCTATTTGCCATTTAATGTGATTAGAATTTTTTTTTAATTTTGAATGAAATCTTTCCTACTATATGTGAAGCGTTTTGTATGTTGAAAAACCTGGACAAATATTTGTAAAAAATGCATATTTTGTAATTTTGTGTGTGTGTGTGTGTGTAATTTTTTAAATTAATTATTTCAATTCCATTAGAGTTGGGAAAAATATTATTTTCAATTATTCAGCTTAATTATTTTCAAGAAATATGTTTTTACCTGACTTTTCTATCACTAATATCACAAATATATTTCAAGGTGATTTTTTCATTTCCTGCACATATACATTTTTAGTTTTGCTTACTTAATTTGTACTACGAATAATTTCAGCAGTTAGCTTGTCATTTCAATGTTTCATTTTTCCTATTGTTAAGTTATACTTGTTCTGAATGTTATACTTGTGATGAGAAGCATTTGAGACGTTTTCGGATAGCTTTTTATTTGAGCATTGCTTGGCTTTGTGACTCTAAAGAATATGCTACTAGAATGAGCATTGAACAGCTTTACAAGGATTAGTATAAGTGAATCGTTTGTTTCTGATTACACTCTTTGCAACTACTTGGAAACGACAACAACAATCGGCCAACTAGAAGCTAAGTGGAATTTCTTCAAAGCGCCTTGATGTCTGAAACTCTTTGCGATGTGCAATTGATGCGAATTCTCAGCAGTCTACTTTCTTAGGTATACTGTAACATTTTCTCAAACAGCCACACTTTATAATCCTGCCAAGAAGCCAATCGTTATTGACGACGCAACGTTAAGTGTGACGCGTGTTATTGATGAAGAAAAAAAAACGGTCACCTCTACTGTAATGAATACTTCCTTCTGCCTGACGGTCATCAACAGTTCACCAAATAGCAAATTTTCAGTCAACTTTGATCACGAATATTCAATTGCATAGTCTGTAATAATTGAGGTTTTAAGAGTTTTATTTTTAATTAGGAAAAAACAAAAGCAACAAATACAACACACTCGACTGAAAATAATGTTTAAAGAAGCATATGAAGGAAATTTTTTAAATCAAAAAGAAATTGGCATTTTTTAAATAAAACTTTACAGCTCATGTAAGTTTATATATGTATCATGTTTAAAATTCCTCTTCGAGTCATTCGGTGAATAATATCACACTGGCAAGTTTATTTATTATTCATAAATTTACAACAGCTCTGTGAAGATATATGCATAAGATTTTTTTTTCACATTTCTTATAATTTTAAATCTCAATGAAGAAAAGAAATAGATAAAGAGAAAAATATTTGCATGTATATATTTTGCGTGAAAGATAAAGTGATGTAAAACGGGCTTGTTAATCAAATGTAAGTGAAAATTTGATTTTATCATTGAATGATCACTTTAGCGCATATGTGCTTTCTTTATAATGATAAGAAAGCGGCTTTATCTCTTGAAGCGGACAGAATAGGTTTGGTCGATTGAGCACAGTTTTCAAATATTTAAGTGCGTTTCTAGAACAATGTTTTCTATGAAGAAAAACAACAAAAAGTAGGCAAAATTTAGTTTTTCTAATTTATACATAAAAATGCATCATTTTGTAAACGCTGAGTGGAAATCGTTAAATGTGTAATATTTTTTTCTTCTTCAAGCGGTTTCCTTTCGTATTGCTTCGTAACCTGTATTGCTCTTTATTAGCGTATCGATCAGCTAATGGGAAGCACACAATGGGGTTACCGGAAACCGGCTCCATTTGCTAGCCTCTGCGACAGCCATTTAGGGCGACAACAGGAACGCATCTCAGCGGGTGCGCACGCGCCATTTCACACCTTTGCCTTTCAGAAGCGCTGCGGGCGCGTCCAAACGGACCCGACTGGGTGCCTGGTGAAAAGCTTGACCAAATCCGCTAATTAAGCCGCTAATGAACGCCAGTTGCCAAAATGTAAGCGTCCCAGCGGGCGCCGTAAGCCAGCTTTGACATTACAGTATTCAGCTTGAAAGTGACGCGTTTGTTTTGCTTAGCTTTTGCTGACCCAGTAGAAACATGCTGATCACATCTGTTAGCACAGGCTACAGAGGTCATTACTACTTACTTTTTTCCAAACTGAGTTGAGTCAGTTTTGAGATAAAAAAAACAATATTAATCCAATGGTATCCATAGGTCTATAAACGCAGCAATAGCAGTGGCTGTTTTCTTGGTCTTCTTTGCAGAGCTTTTGCAGAGGCAGACTTTGATGCTACAAATCTTAAACTGTTTGTTTATAATTGGTATTTAATCTGAATTTTTGAAAATAAATGCAATTTTTGACTTTTTGGAAAGAAGTCTGTTTTAGTATCAGCTATGAGCAGAAAAATATGAAATTGTTTCTATCAAATAGATCTGTTGAAACTTTCTGAATTTTCAGAACCATAAAAGACATTTAATAATAAAATGGATGTGAAATAATATTTTTCCTTTTTTTTTCATTTACTAGTGTTAAATGTAGTTTTTTCTGAGTATGAAATCATCTTCGCTTTTTTGAATATTTATTTATTCAATAGTGCTGAAAAACTGTGTTTGATCCAAATTGTACAATTCCAACGGTACTACTTATGCACGGAAAGCAAAAATGTATAATCTGTTATGCACAGATGTTACAGAAGAGGAAAATTTTTTGTCAATTCAGCTTATTGTTGTGATGAAATTAATTTCTCTGAGCGCTAAGATAATTAATTGTAACGTAATGCTGAATAGAACAGTTAATAAGCACAAACCATTGAAGTCACTTAATTATTACGACTATGTGTGTGTGTGTGTGTGTTTATGACTGATTAAATTTAACTGCTTTTTAATTTATAAATTTCAGTGTAGTAAAATGTAAAATTTTGCCATGATTTTTATTTGACAGATTTGTATGAACCAAGTGGTCACAAAATCATTTGCATTTTTGCGTTGTGGTTAAATTATATCTGTATTTATTATAGTTGAATTATAAAATAATTTCATATTTCGATTAACCAGATATTTATTTTTGTGAAACATTTTGCTAATAATTTCTTCAAGCTGAATGCTATTAAAAGTTTAAACAGTTGTGTAATTAAAAAAATATTTATTTTTGCAAGCTATTTCAAGTATTTTTTTCTCAAATTGCGTTTCAATATTATTGAAAATGATATTTGAAAAGGCAAAAAAACGTGAAATATTGATGAAGAAGAAGAAGTAAACAGTGCGGCAGTATCATGATAAATGTTGATTTTGCTGCAATATTATTGAAATCATCAGTGAAGTTTTATTTAAAAATAGGACGTCAGCTTATTATTATGTTTTCCTTAGTTTGTTAAATAATATCTGACGCATGGATAAATAATATAGTGAAATTTTTAAATGAGCATTAATCTGTTTTACCAGTGCTATTTAAGCTGAAGTTGATGAGACTAAAATAAGCACTTTTAAAAACAAAAAGAAAATGAGAACCAGCTGCTTGCTGCCTATTCTTTTTTTTGCTATTTTTTTCACACCGACGATTGAGCAAAGCTTTGCAAGTGAAAAACTTTTGAAAAAAACATGCACAATACCTGATGTTCTTTCACGGATGGATGTTGTAAAGCCTTGTCCCGGTGGTAAACATGCGTAGATTTTTCTTTATGAATAAATGAATAAATTAATAAATACAATTAAATAAATAAATATGTATAATGGATGTTTTCTTTTTTAATAATAACAAAAGATGCCACATATCCTGTGAAAATAGAAAATGTCGTGCTTCATGCAAAAGTATGTAGAGATGGGAAAGTGCTTGTGAAACTTAATTTGAAGAATCCTGGAGATGATATCCACGATGTAGATATCACTGCCTCTGTAAAACACTTTGGATTTGTAAAGAAGGAAAATAAGTGTGACTGGAAAACAAGCAAAAAATTTAAGAAAAAGTAAGTGAGACAAATTTGAAATACACCACACAACATCACTTTAAAAGATGGCAGAAGTTTTCATGGCTGATAAAATTTACTGTTCTTTTCATGATGCTTCAAAATATGCAAAATTTTCTTTTAGCTTAGATGTTGCATCTTTCCAAGTTGTAAAAAGTGGATTATCGGCAAAATCTTTAACCGTTAACTTACAAGAATATTCAAAACACGTTCTTCATAAGAAAAAAGTAAGCTCGCTTTGGAAAATTTGCAATAATCATTGTTTGAAGCTTTAAAGTGAACTAAATTTTATAAGCATTGTTTGATTTTAATTTTTTATTTTTCTCAACTTTCATGAACTTAACCCATTACTTGTTGCTTTTTTGTGTTATCTTCACAATGACTTTATTCATAATGACAAATGTTGTAGCAAGCTTATGCCGTTGACCTGTATTTGTCTTCAAAATCACGTCCAGATGTAACATTGGCATGCGTTCACCTAGAATTTTCTCTCTACGATTTTTTGGAATAATTCACGTTACGTATTATAATAACAATTTGTCAAATGCTACAATTGTTTATTTATAACTATGTCATGAAATAAATTCAGTGTAACATTTTTTTAATCATTTAATAATTCTCTACTGCTGTTCGTTTTAAGAAATATGAATATTAGGAAGTGTAACTGGGTTTTCACTGGTGGAAAAATAATTCATAAACAAAACGGCTCTGCTTGCATAGTGTTGTCTGTCTAGAGAGCAAAGAATTATCAGAAAGAAATAAGTTAAGCTGGTTTGGGAAAATTCATTTTCTACTGTATTCTAGGAAATTATTATGAATGAAAATAATCTGCAGTATAATGATATGAAGAATCATTTGCAAAATTTTCAAATCATTAATAGAATGATTCATAGATGTGATTTGATAATTGAAGGATTAATATTATAATACTGTATATAATATGCGTTTATGAAGAGGAAAAACCAACGCGTTCATAGTGATTCAAAATCTTTTCAATTGCATTCACGTAAGCGGCTGTTCTGAGGTCCATGTCGAGATCATACTGTTTGGCGGTTGCAATGATTTCCTGAATGTCAAGATTTTTCTTAATGAATAAATGAAATTCTTTTTAGTTACCTTTGCAGATTGTTGCATAGTTTGACTCAAAGCGAATTCGACGATGCTTAATTCGTTGAGTGCCTATAAAATTGAAAAAATTTAAATATTTTAATTTTAGAATAAAAGAAAATATTTTAAAAAGCAGTTATTTTTCATTTAATAAACAGTCTTGGAGAAGACTAGCTTGATGCACACCATCATAGCTGATATATTTTAAATGTTTTAATATTTTAGAAAATATAATTTCTATTTCATATCTTAGTATATATAAGTGTTTATAACATGCATAGCATATATGATATTTTTAAAAAACCATGTACACAGTGGTGATTTACTTCTGTTTCATTGTCCAAAATTGTGCTTAATTTGCTCATCACTTCCAGAAACGATGCATCGTTTACTTTAGACAAAAGTGCTAGTTTTTGAATGCTTTCTAAAATGAAAATGATAGCATCAAATATTAATCAAAATAGTATATTTATTTATTTATTTATTTATTTATTTATTTATGCTTATTATAACTAAATACCCAGAAGAAGACGACTTGTTTCACCGCTGAGGTATGGTGTCATACGCCCAAATTGAACATGATTTAAATTCTTTAACCATTCAAAGTAGGATACTGTTACTCCACCAGCGTTTGCATATATGTCAGGAATTATGAGCACATTCCTTTCTCGAAGAATTCGATCCGCCACAGGAGTAACTGGACCATTAGCTGCTTCAACTATAATCTTAGAAAAGCAACCACAAAGATGTACATTTAAAAGTGTTTATAGAAAAATTATTTTTTTAAGTTTTACTTTCGCGTTTATTTTTTCTGCATTTGAAGCATCGATAACACGTTCAATTGCTGCCGGAATCAGCACGTCACAGTTTGCAAACAAAATCAGATCTTTTTCTTTTGCATGGCTAGTTTCTGCTCCATAATAGCCGACAATTGAACCATTTTGCTAAAATTGAATTCTTTGCAAAGTTCCCTTAAGCGAACATTAATTTACCTTTTTGTAAGCTTGTAGCTCAGCTAGATTTAGACCATTGGCATTGTACACTGCACAGTTTCGCTCAATTACGCCCACGCAACGGGCACCGGATTGAACCAAAAATTCTGCGGCATTCGAGCCTACATTACCAAAGCCCTGGACAAACAACATTTCATTATTTTTTCAAAGCAAAAACAAAATTCATAAAAATAACCAACTTACTTGAACAACGAATGTTTTATCCAAAAAGCCTGTGTTTAAGGAAATTTTTTTCATATACTCTTCATTGTGTAAAAATATGTTCAAAGCATTCCAAATCCCCTAAGTCCATACGGGGTAAAGAAAAAGTAATTACATATATAAAAAGCTTACTTTTCCTGTAGCTTCTTGACGACCATTTATGCCACCAATATTAATCGGTTTACCGGTCACGCATGCGTATGCATCCTGATCCACGTGACCTAATTTGCAGAATGCAAAATATTTCAATTTATTTTAAAAATAAACATTGCTTAAATGCAATAAGTTCAAAAAACGACAAATTTGCCTTTCGTAAAAGAAACCAAACGCGCAACATACAGTAACGTAAAGCGATGTGAAACTGAAATTAAAATTTAGAACTTAACTCGAACGTTAAGCATTCAAAATTTGCCGTCAAAAGTTGTCTGCTATTCAACGTCAATCACGAAATTAATAATTTACCGTTTTCGAAACTGAAATTATTAAATATAATCGGGCAAATTAAAAAAAAAAAAACTGTACAACTCATTCATAGCAATAAATAACATTTGCCACTTTGAGTTGAAGTATTTGTTCATGAAAATGTTCATGTTCATGAAAGTAACTTTACACGCAGTTTTGCACAAAATACAATAAATAAGTTTTATTGGAAATGTATAATATATATTACAATTATGAAGGGAAAATTTTTAACTTGTTAAATAAAAAAATATATATGTTCAATAATGAAGTGAAGTGGCACTCTAGTCAGATTCAGTAGTTAAAACGAATTTCGAAAGTAACTGTTTTTAATAATGTTTCAAATTGAAAATGGAAAAAGCATAAGCAATTTTTTATAACGTGCTTATATTGTGAATATTAATTTTAAAAGAAGTTTCATTTGACAATAAATGAAAATTGAAATCTCAATTAATTGTTCATTCAATTACCACCGAAAATAAAGATATTTCAAAGTGAAAAGCATTGAAAATGTTTCTTTTTGATATACGTTTCAGAAATGCTGACAGTTTACTAGACAAAATGTTGATCAACGTAAACATGTAAAATTATCGTATGTTTTACAAAACTCTGTATTTCTCATATTTATTGGTTAGTAAGTATTTACAAAAGAAAAATTACATTAAGAAGTTCAAAAATGATTCAACTTATTAAAATAGCATCACACAACAGAGATATTCATTTCAATTTCGAACAACAAGATTCTTAATTTCATGGTCAAATCTAATATGTACTTGAGCATCGTTGACAAGTGATGTTAAGGTACAGTACTAAGAACAGTTTTTTACTTAATTTGTTGCATGAAATGTAATTTTTAAATGTTACATAAGGAAATTTGCTTAAGATAAATTTATTTGTGATTTCTTGTTGGTACAGGCAATTTTGAAAGGAATGTTGTTCATGTGTGAAATGGTGGTCAATTTTTAAAATAAACATTCAACAATAAAACGCGTGCAAAGTGTTGAAGCGCGTGAACTTAGCCTGTTTCGGTTACCTCGTATTGAAGCGTAAGTGCTAGCTATCCATGCCATTTCTTGTTCACCAGTGCCCATGTCTGGTGCTGGTACATCGCATGCCGGGCCCAAGTATCCTTTGTTGGTGAGTTCAGTGGCCAGCTTCCTAGTTATACGTTCCAGCTCGCCTTTGCTATATTTGGACGGTTCAATTCGAACACCACCTTTGGCACCTCCGAAAGGTACATCCACTACGGCACATTTAATGGTCATCAAGCTGGCCAATGCTTTGACTTCATTCTCTTCTACGTCAGGAGCGTAACGAATTCCTGTATAGGGGAAAAAGCAAATATGAATAAAACAGTTTGATTGGAAGCAATGGAAAGAATTGTTTGTTTGCCTCCTTTGCAAGGATTGAGATGTCTGCTGTGCTGACAACGCCAAGCGTGGATCAGTTCCACATCACCGTTGTCGCGTACAATTGGAAAACTGAATTTTGTCACACTTTCTGGCATTTTGATTTTTTTAAGCACGCCCAGACGAAATTTCAATTCAGACAATGAAAGATGTTTCTCTCCTCTGAGCCGACGCTCTACAAGCCGAGAGCTTTTGTCGATGAAGTGTTCAACCATCTCGAAGTATGTTGGTTCCTGAACACTGCTAGCTGTGGTCGCTCTTTCGACATTGCTGATGACTTGTTTCAGTCCTGCCGTCGTATAGAACTGTCGACCAGCTAACAATAATTTGTTCATTTGGGCAAACGTCGCACAAGCAAAATGCATCATTTATTCAGTTATGAAGCTGATGAAAAGAATAAACTGACCAACTCTGCGCTGTTCAACGGCAAGTGAAAGCTGGGCGTGGTCGCGTCATTATTGACAACGGGTTGAAGTGTTGGAACGTTGCCAGTTAAGTTATTCGAGGGTGAGCAGCGCTCGGTTGTTACGTCAGCAGGATGAAACGTGTTTTGCTGTTTGCAAAGGGAAGGAAAAGAGCGTCATCAGCTAACGTAGAAGCGACAAGTTTGCGACGAATGTCAACGTCCAACGAAAGAAAGAATCTCTCCAAGATCAGTGAGTTGTCCTGATTTTTGAAAGGTTCTGCTAATTTAAAATTTTCTCAAAAAATTCTTTTCTTAACAAGCCGCATTGCCACTTTATATATACTTACAAGGATATATAGCAGCAACGGCTGTTTATGTGCTTTGTGAACATTGTCAACATTAATCAGGCTAAATTGAAGCATCTTGTTTTTCTTCTTTGAGATAACAAGCATCTTTGAGTTTTAGCTAGCATGTTGTTATGAAGCAAAAGTTGTTGCTTCAGTCGAATATTATATTTTATGTATCAAATTATTTTTGCTCAACTGTAAAAATTTAAATAAGAATGAGAAAAAACAAAATACTGTTCAGTCATTCAATTCCATTCAATGCATCGGGAAGTATGTATATTTTGAGTCAGTGTGTTTGTTTGTATGTAAAAAAATACAAAATATTTCTAACTTTTATGGAATTTTTCAAATTAAATATTACTCTCACCAAATTGATTGATTATTTTAAGTCATTGCATTCGAAAAATCTTTGATTTACAATTATAATTATTTGGAAAATATTTTACTTATAGGTATAAAATAAAAGTTTTGTTTTACACCGGAAAAATTCACTAAAAATCTACAATTCTAATTAGAACAAGTTGCATGCAAAAAAAATCCATCAAATAAACATGCTAGAAGATGGTGCACTGGAACTCAGCAAAGCTGCTCAGAATGTCATTCTGAAGTACAAATATGATACGTTTAAACACCACCATGAATTTTAATTGTTAAAGAGTTTTAAAGTAAGTTGAAAAAAAAATTTTTTTTTGTACTTTTCTGATATTGTCATAACTGTAAAATATAAATTGTCTTTTAATTCATTTTTATGAAATTTTTTATATAAAAAAGCATATTTTGAAAATAATATTAACTCAATGTTGAACATTTTGAAATTGTAATTTGTTGAAGTTATTTTTGGTTAAGCTCAAACTTACATTCTGTTAGAATACTGTAATTTCTTTTGTAACTGTTTTTTTACTTGTAATATTTCAATATTATTCTGCCCTAATTTGTTGTAAAGCAGACCGGGAGCAGTTGAAAATAAAAACAAATAATAAGTAGACAAGATTAAATAAGAACAAATCACAATTAAATGTTCTTGAATAAGTAATCTTGGTGTTTTACTATCTGAGAGGCGTAGTGTAGTGTGTTAAATTTACTAGAGGCACGAGAAAATGTTTTTTTTTTAGCTTTTCACCTTTCTTATCATGCCATTTAATCGATTGAGTAGTGCACTTTCAACACATCCGTGTATTATAAACTTTGGTGAATGCGGAGCCGAAGTTGGTTCTTTGTTGCCCATTCACTTAATTTATTTTGCTTCAATCGTTTGTTACTCAGTTGTTGTTTCAATGTAACTCGTTCGTTCAAACACAGTTTGCAAATTATTTTCAATCAAATCATGTAATGTATATAACACGAAAATCATTGGTGTTGGTGCCGGAACATCAAATATTTAATCAATTTAATAAATCTCATTTAAGAGGACTGAATAATTGGCAACGATATATTTACACTTGTCTATGAGGAAGTGAATGAATTTCCGTTTGAAAACATTGCAGCGAATGTTTTGCCGTAATTTAATTCATTAATTATATATATAATTTATTTATTTATTTATTTATTTATTTATTTATTTATTTATTTATTTATTTAGTTATATGTTCAGTCCTTTATTTATAATAAAAAAATGCTGACAACTAAGTAAAGTAGTTCCATTGTTTCTTCAGTGGCTTGTTTTTTTTTAATACAACAGTGTACTGTAAGATTATATATTAGCATTGCTTTAAATTATTTAATACATATGTTTGGAACGCGAAATGACATTTCAGATACTTAAACATTGTTAATAGGTAAATATTTTATTTATTGAACTTCATTTCAGTTTTCTGATTATTAAAGTATTTTAATTGTTTTAATTGTACCTGCATATTGGTTACTGTTAAACACTCAGTGGCACGGGTTTGGAGGACGTGTGGTAAGTTCCTTAAATGATTATTTGTTCGAGGATGAATTATTTCTACATGAATATGAATTGAAAAATAATAATTTTTTATATAAATTACTGTTTATCAGCGTTTAGTTTGCATTTACACATCATTTTTTAAGATGAAATGTGTTGGTGTTTTTTTTTAATTTTCAGCTAGATTTTTAGGCTTCACATTACGAATTGAGCAAATAATTATTGGTAGCTGGTTAAAGGAAAGAAGTTTAACTTCAAGTTTTGGTTTATAGCTTTTCGGAATGGTTGAATAGCAGATTTCATTGATACTCGGATTGCGTATGTAGCAGACAAGTCTGCTTGGCGTAATTTTCAATGAATGCTAGTTGGGTATGCGGATGCAGCGTTTGTTGTTAAAATGTCGCAGTCGACGTGTTATAAAGCACGGCGTATGAATGGCTTAATTTCGAGCATCATTCCGCCGACGCCGGGCAGCGTTGCTGTGCCCGCCACCATCTCTGCGCCGGTCAGTGCAACTTTGGTCAACATTGGCACGCTTCAACCGCAAAAAGCCGGCCAAATTGTCACCTCTTCATATGATCAACATTGTGCAGACCAAGAAACCCTTGCTCTTGCCAACAATAATGTCATCACATCGCCAACGACGGCAGATGATTGCTTAGAGGATCCTATTGACTTGCGCATCCGGAATGTGGTGACAATGTTCAACGTTTGTTGTCATCTTGATCTACACCACATTGCCATGCACACTTGCAACGTTATTTATGAGCGTTACAGAGGGGTTCTGATATTTCAAATAAAAAAGCCCAGGTGTTATGTGAAGATGTGGTCGTCAGGAAAGATAACTGTATCGGGTGCACAAAGTGAAGAAGAAGCGCGCAAGTCGAGCAGAAGTGTTGCGCGGATTGTTCAGAAAATTGTTGGCCCTCGAGTTCGCTTTGCCGATTACCGAGTGACGAACATCATGGCTACTTGTAAGCTGCCCTTCGGCATCCGTATACCGAATTTAGCTACCGAATATCCCCGTGAGTCTAGCTACGAGCCGGAGTTGAGCATTGGTCTAGTTTGGCGATGTGCTTCACCGAAGGCGACGCTGAGAATCCATTCTACGGGTAGCATTACTATTACCGGAGCGGAATCGCAGGCCGACATACTAACAGTGATGGAGTCGCTGTATCCGATTTTAGTTCGGTTCAAGTGCAGCACAGTGGTTGCCCGTCAGCTGAATTTGCCGCCCGGATCAAAAGTTTGGGAAAACGATCTCGATGACGATGTTTACGACGACTGCGACCAGGATGTTAATTTTTGACAATAGCCACCGGCTACTTTCTCGCATTTGTTTTTATCTCCTAGGTTATCCTTTGTCAGGTATATATATATATATATATATATATATATATGCTTATCTTACACCAAAAACAATGGCTTTCATTATTTTTGCTTCACGCTCATTGACTTTTGGATTTATTTATTGCGAATTGTCATTCAATCTATGTTTTTCACGTTCGTACACACCTATATTATACATTTACATCCACACACGCAAACACACACACATACATGCATGCATAAATATATGCATATTTATTTATTTATTTATTTATTTATTTATCTTTGTTAATTTACTTTTTTCATTTATGAAAAGTTACTTGGCGTCCTGGGAACTTGATAATGTTTACGTTTCTTCATCAGTGTCTTTTTAATGCTTTTTTCTTCAAATTGTGAAGTGAGAAAATTTAGTAAAACCCTTTAGTAAGGAAGGATCGTTTGTGCACGTTGCGCTCATTATATACATATATGCACATTGTGCTATTTCAAATATTATAGATGGTAATTATCATGCAAAGTATTTTTATTTATACATTTAGCAATGCTATTTTGCAGGGAATTTGAATTTCCCTTATTCTTGTCATGGCTTCTTTGTTTGTTAAATTTTGCTCGAAAGCCTTGGCTAGTGGACTTGCATCGGCACAAAATGCAACTGTTCAAGGTTGAAACTTATAGCTTCCGTGTAGTTTTCAGCATAGTGTAGCATTTAATTTGGAAACTGCATTACATCCATTTTAGAAAAATAAAACCACTGACATTTTATAATTGAAAATAATTTTACATAATGAAATTAATAACTGATTGCTAAGGTAATTCTTAAAATGGATGTATTTTTTGTTTGTTATTATTAAGTGATGTTTGTCTTTTTGTGTTTTAATTAGCAATGTAAATCATGAAATTATACGGTAAAGCAAACTGAGGAAACTCTATGTAAAATAACATTCTACATAACAAATCAAAATGTAAAAGCAGTTGCCATAACAACATGATATATTTTCATAACAATATAACGATCGATGATACAAAAGCTAACCGCCGGTGACAAAATTCATGGGACTCATTGGCAATTTGATTGGTCAATTTTGATTATTGGTTCCACCTTTAAGTTTGCAAAGTACATTAGGTCATTCTCCGATCTGGCTTCATCTGTGCGGCTGTCAATTGTTCTCGCCAAGGAAATTCAGTTTTCAATATCAATACAGTTAGCCTAAGTCGAATAGCTTTACATGTAGGTTGTTTTTCAATTATGCTAATCAATTGCTATCGGTACGCCGGTGTTATCAGTAGCAGTGCGCTTTGCTGACGTGGCAAACAGTAGCTCCTGATTACTGTTACTCAGTGAGTTTTATTTGATGCAATTAAAAGCTAACAGTGTGTAGTGGCTAAAGACAACCTTTTNCAGAAAATGCCACAACAAAAAATTGACTTAGTCAAAACACGCCTCAGCGTGTCTGAATTTGAAATTTCAAAATTCAAAATTGGCCTACATAAATCGAAAAAAACTTTTCAATGTAATTTAAGCACACTAGTTGCGCGCGCTGACAAATGAAATTATCTAGACGAGAAATATAATTTAGCTAATGTCTTTGATGATGAAAAATTGAAAAAGCAACATGCTAATTCATAATAAAATTAAATTACGAAAAACGGCAGATTGCTATGCGTGACAACAGAAAACACTAAGCGCCTAGTGATATTCGACTTGATATGTTCAGAATGAAATTCAACGCTATGAACAAATAAAAACTGGAAAATTAAACGTATTCTACAGTTAATGATACACAGCTACGCAAAATAATAAATTAAAATATGAATTTTTTCAAAACCGTCAACGTTCAATTATATGAATTTGTGAATTCTGTATGAAAAGTACCTCAATTATTGTGCCTATTATAATGAAAACCTACGCAAATACATAAATATACTAATGTTCATGAGGAAAATAACTTTTAACATTAAATTTTTACCTGAATACAGTCTTTTCCACCTGCACTTTAGTTACGCACCGCCACCGCCAACCGCACACCATCGAAATGACTTATTAACCATGCATACAACGCTTGCTTTTCTCTGATTGGTCTATTACTTTCTAACCTTTTTGTCAGTGATTTGGCAATTATTATACTGTGTATTACTCTATTTCTAATTATTAATTATATTCCTATGATTTCATTTTTTAAATATACTTTAATTAAATTCTGAAATTATTTTATACTTTTCCTTATTTTATGTGCTTTATTTTCTGATTTCTGCTGTTTCTGCCATAATGCTCATTGTTTTCCTTTCAAAAAAAGTTATTTGAGGGCTGAAAAAATTAGTCTTGAGATGTAGATTATTTGAAATTTCTGTTTGTAGTCTGGTTGTTTAGGTAATCACAATTTATTTGCGCTTTATGTTCTTCCTTATGTAACAAATCCAATGACAACAGTTGAGTAGAAAATTACAGTGCTACAATTTGTATGCTGTTCCAAAATTTATAAACATGATTCATGAATGCCAATCAAATATGAAAATACTTTAATGGAAGAATTGTGAAAATTCAGTATATTAACCATTTGTTAATTATGTTTATGAAGACTCCTCAATGAAGAAACTTGGTTTTGCGTAGTAAAACGGAATTTGAACGAGTTTTTTGCATCCTGCTGAAACGTTATGAAGAGCCTTTTTTAATACAACTGCAGTAACACAAATCAAATATTGTAATATGATTACGTGCGTTCAATTTCCAGTGAATACTTAGGTTTACGCATGTTGATCATATTTCAGAAATGGTGGAAAATAGTCGTGTACAGGAATTATCAGACAAGACAAAGCCGGTATACGAAAATTCACATTCACGAAAATTGTTTACTGTTGTTTTAATGTTATCCAGGATTCTTCTTTTTACTCTTCTTTATTGTCTCATTTGTGAATCCACCACCCTACTTAACGGCGCCCCTTGTAAATTTAGTGAGATGTCAAAATTTTTTTCTTTGTTAAATTTTTTCTCCTTTTGCTTCAAAACAATTTCCTCTTCCTCATCGATAATAGTAGTTGTTTTGTCATCTGGTAATGCTTTCATCTGCACATATATACATTGGCATACTAGAGAAGTTTCTATTCCGCTTGCCTTCTCCTTCCCTCTCTCTTTTATCCATCTCTGCATACAGTATGATATGAATATATTATTTATTTTACAAAAAAGACATGTCAATTTGACAGTGTCATTGTTTTTTTTCATTTGCATAAAAATTGTTGAGTGCACAAATCATTATTGTTGTCGTTTGTTTTCTCCTGATCTTAACTGACTATACAATTTTATCAATGAGTAAGTATATTTTAAATTTTTATTTATCATATTCATGTTCACGTAAGTTAGCTGCTGTAAACGTACAACAAGAAGACGGTAACGGTGCTAAGATATTATTTTCAAATACTACAACTACTAGCTGAATGTTTTGAGTGAAACGAAAAAAAAACAGTACTGGAAAAGGATGAGGCAGCATTACAACGTAGGGGTAAGTGAATTTAAAAAAAANAAATGTCAAGGTCATTTCTGAATTTTCAAATAACTGTCATTAGTTTACTTTGTCACTCTATTTGAATTGCTTTTTCAAATCATTACTTTTTCTGTCTTCTTCCAACAAGTCAGCATTTAATATAAAATCAGTAAGCATTTTATTTCTTGTATTTATATTATTTCTAGTATTTAAAATATGCGTAGTAATAAAGATGAATTGGGTGTTTCTGCAATGAGAAATGCTTTTATGTTTGGTAAAGCTACAATTAAATTTTCTCCTCAAACAGAGCGCATTAGTTTATTAAATGAAACGCAATTAAAAATATTAACCAGTGCTATTTATCAGCAGAAATGAATAAAATAAAAATTTGCATGCGAGTTCATCTGCTTCATTGCTCTATTGGAAATAATTTTAGTTTGAGGCCGGCCGTGTATGAAAGCACAGCGTTTTCATTGGAAAATGACTGAAGACCAATATAAAATGCCAAACAATTTATTTGCTTTTTATTCATTATTATTTTTTGGAATAATTTCTGAAAAATAATTTCTCAATCAACTTCCAAAGAGCATGAACATCAACAATGAGAAGACGACGCATTTGGCAGTAAGTGCCAATTTTTATCACTTTTATGTCGTAATCATTTAACAATGCAATTGAGAATGCAACAGAGTGAATTTTATTGAAATTTCATGTGTAAGTTAATTAATAAGCATTTTCAATAGACTTCCACCAATTAGAATAATGTATTATATAGTAGGTGTCATTTATGAATGATAAATTTTTGAAATTATATTTTCCATCTCGTTCCATGTTTTGTCGAGAAGATAGGTGATTTAATAAACGTCAAATTTCCATACAATTGAGCCTGATTAAATAACACCCTGTGCGCATTGTTTATCTAATATTAAAATATGGTTTTTTAAAAATCACCTTTACGGTAGCTAACATGCACGTTCAACTAACTATAAACAAGCTTCTGCTTGCAAGCCGCTCACATAAAATTAGCTTCATTTGAACTACGTGGTTTTCCTATTTAAGAAAATTTTCAGACATGCGAAGATGTGTTTTCACAAACTAAATTTTTTGTTGTGGCGTTTTCTGTCCGATAGTTTATATTTTGACTGAATTTTAAATGTCAACTTCATTTGTTTTTTCTTTCAAATAGTCCTTATTGGTAGAATTTAACAGTGCATTTCCCTTGTTCATATTATAT
>JYDO01000006.1:228390-330661 GCA_001447755.1 Trichinella papuae
AAATTCTTGTAAAGATGAATTCTTACCTAATCTCAACATAATGTACAAAAAGTACAGTTTTACAGCAAAAAATATCTGACTTGCATCTTACATATTACAAACTTTGGTAACTTAATTAACACAGGAATAACTTCACGCTATAGCAGTATCTTTAGTACGGCCTCACAAAATCAACACACAGAAGAAATCGCATTTACCACTTTTCTTCTCTTGTTCTGCTTCGTGACGTCCGTGATTTGCTTCATGTCGTCCGTGTTTTCACTTTTTCTTTGCTTCATTCTTTATACCTGTAAAAATGATATTAAATCAAAACTGAACTCACTTTATAACATAGTAAAAATTACAACAAATTGAAAAGAGAATTTTCAAAAATATTAATTAACTGCTTTATAATTAAAAGGTAACTATTTACAAAATCAGTTGACAAATGTTTTGAAGAAACGTAATACAAGTAGAAAAGTGGAATACTTCTCAGTAATTCTGATACGCCCTTCCGCAGCTACTTAACGCTATAATGAACTCAGAGAACGTTTCGCAACGCTGCCACTTGCCACGTAAGTCAAACGAACGAATGCGCCCTTACTGACGATAAGGCACCTTTATGGCGATCGTTATTTGCATAGCGCAGCGTTAGAAACCGGTTTTAGTGCATTAGAACTTCTTTGCTGAAGATAAATTCTAACCTATGCCGCGATGTAATACGAACACGGGAAATGTACTGTTAAATTCTACTAATGAGTACTATTTGAAAGAAAAAACAAATGAAGTTGACGTTTAAAATTCAGTCAAAATATAAACTATCGGACAGAAAACGCCACAACAAAAAATTCAGTTAGTCAAAACACATCTTCGCATGTCTGAAAATTTTCTTAAATAGGAAAACCCAAGTAGTTCAAATGAAGCTAATTTTAAGTGTGCGGCTTGCAAGCAAAAGCTTGTTTACAACACGCAACACGCTTGCAACCTTCACGCAGTGTTATTCAAGCTAACCTATCTAGATTAAAAGTGAAAACGAAATTAACTTTACATTCTAAAAATATTTTTAATCTTATTTCTATAATAATGGAAACAAAATTAAAAAATGGATATGCTCAATAATGTAAAAATTTGAAACATTTTACATAAATGTAAATCATTTATTGTACATGGCTATATTTATGGAACATGTTAAAGTATCTACTTACAAACTGTTCGTTATGCTAGACGTAAAATTTCTACACATAAGATTTTATCACTTCGTTCTGATAGAAATTAGACATTTAATGTATATTCTGAGCTATACTTTCAGTCAATTACAGAATAAAGAAAATAAATGCATCTTACTAAAATAGATCTTGTCGGGCTTTCCAATAAAAAAGGTTGTCTTTAGCCACTACACACTGTTAGCTTTTAATTGCATCAAATAAAACTCGCTGAGTAACAGTAATCAGGAGCTACTGTTTGCCACGTCAGCAAAGCGCACTGCTACTGATAACACCGGCGTACCGATAGCAATTGATTAGCATAATTGAAAAACAACCTACATGTAAAGCTATTCGACTTAGGCTAACTGTATTGATATTGAAAACTGAATTACCTTAACTTTCTTAAAAATTATTTTACTTCTGACCTGACCAATAATTTAAAAATCGACGTTAATATCCTCAATAATGTAAAATACTAAAACATTTTACATATATTTTATTCGTAACAGGTAGCTGTAATTATGGAACATCTAAAATTAATTACAAACAAACTATTCGTTAACTTAAACGTGGAATTTCAAAAGTTCTAATCATTGTCAAAATTCTAATCAAGATCCATGGATTATTGTATTATTTCGTCATGCTATTAAATTGTAGAGTCTCAATGCGTACAACTTTTTGAATACAGTTTGTTACACTTTCAATCAAACGTACAATTACCATTAAGAAATGCAACTTACTAAAATAGATGTGTCCTCTCATGCTTCTTTTTTATCTTCTGCATACGTTTTCCAAATGTAGATGAATTAATTCAATGAAATAATGTAAAAATCAATAAAAATCAAAGCCATGTTTAATGGTATTCTTCATCCACCATCGCATGGAAAATGCCATTGCACACGCACCGCACACCGTACGCCAACAACCATTGAAATGAAAGCCACGTAGGCGTACACATCTCAGTAAAATAAAAATTTGCATGCATTTTCTGGTAAACAAGTCCTACTGTGGCTGCTTTTCAGTACGTTGAGCAAACAAAAATTTTCACGACTGGTAATCTAAAATCACACCAAAAGGATTATATGAGTTAGAACTTTACAATAATAATAATTATGTTTTTCTCAACTACTAAATACCATCTAATTACTCAAAAAAAAGCAATTCAAATGAAATTTTATAGATATATTAAAAGTTCAGGCTGATGGTGTGCTATAGCTGCAAAGCAAACAAACATAAAGGCCACGGTTAAAAATTTGCATGTCAACGAGACGACGCCTAAACAATGATGAAATAATTGCACCTGACCTCAACTTCTGAATTAAATTAACAACTTTACTCATTTTGCTTTATTTTAGCTATCTAATGTTATCTAGATGCGAGGAGTAATATAATGTACACTTAATGTTGTACACTTCTATCTCATATACTGCTTGCTGTTAATGTGATTTTACATTAACGGCCGCGAAAATTATGTTTGCTCAAAGAAATGAAAAGTAGGCGTTCTACTTGCTTACTAGAAATTTCATGAAAATTTTTATGCGTCCATTTTCCGTTTGTTTGGTTTTGAATTTTTGAAATCATCATAACACATAATGCAATTGAGTGAAAAATATTTATAATTCTTACACGCCCTCTATTTTCATTTGATAGCTTTCGATTCTCTTCATTTCGATAGCGAAAAATTGTAGAATTTATTTCTAAATCATCCAAATTTTAAAAGTGACTGGTAATCGTAAATATATAAAAATTGCATACTTAGCTGTTTGTTTGCTGCAGTGAAATACAGAATGAAAATATCTAAATGGTATCTAAAATTATATACTAAAAACTAGAAACAATCGCAGATTCCAACCATCATATTAGTAACTTCTATTCACTTTATTAACATAAAATTTTCTTGAACTCGTTTGTATTTTTATATATGATTTAATATATTAGCACTGAAGATTAGTAATTAATGTTAACTAACATCACCTGATTCAAAACAATCACAAGAAAGTTAGATTTAAAGCAGGACACTGTTTTGAATACAATTAATAAGCTTCATTGAACAAATTAAAATTTAGAGAATATATTTACATTTTTTGTGCTGTTGATTAAAATTCACTCATTCATAGCAACATTCATACAGATTATACACGCATATATTCACACTGAAGAAAATCACGGAACATTGTCAATAATAAAGGCAACAAGAGAGATCAATGTCATTTAAATAATCTGTTAAGATAATGATGTTCCGATGCATTTATATGTCTGTGACGAAAGCCGTAGAACTACAGCGGATCACTTTTCTGACATTTCTCATTAGCTGGGCACCTCAGCTTTATTATTTAATTCTTCTGAAACTTACAGTTTAGCCGTGCAAACTAGTAACATCTGCAACATGGTATGGTATATGGAATGTTCAAAAGCCAAAACCAACTATTCTTAAATACTGAAGCATCTTACTAATTTTTCAGTACAGTAGATTACACTAACTACTGTACATCAACAAATTGCTCAATACTTACACCTGAAAGTCAACATTTAATTTTACAGTAATTACGACCTAAGAGTAAAGTAAAATACGCTGACCTAAACTTGACGGAACAGCAAAGTTTATTATATTTAAAGGAACACAAATCAGCTATCAGTGAAAAATCGTTGACAATGCGACTGTATCCTCCAATAGTTTCGATACTTCATTTTCGTAGAAACTCTGGATTAAAATAAAACTAAGAAAGAATAGCGGACGTTTCTAAGCATAAATAAAAGAATCAACTTTAAAATGTTGATGAAATAAGAGAATCTCAACATGAAATTTGCAAATGTAGAAAAAATAATCATGCAGAAATTTTCACTTCTGTTAACTAGTGGCGTTAAGCTATCTTGTTGTTTAATGATAAATCTATCTGTTATAAATTGTCTTGACAATCTGATCGTCAAGTTCGTCCCGCAATATTCAATATTACGGGAGATCCAAAAACAAAGGTAGCTGATCTCGCTCAGGCAAGCTAATGCTCTTTGCGCAACAGCAAACAGAATACTGAATATGGAACTTTATTCCAACGATTGAAGTCAATACAGAAATATAAACAACTGCAAAACAAATCAACAGCTCGGAAAGTGACACACAACGCTAAGACTAAACGGAAACTCTGACTCACGCAAAAACACTACACACACACACACACACACACACACACACACACACACACTTTTTCACTCGCGTTCACTCGCTGATACGTCACCACAACTGCCAACCGACGGTTACGGTAGCTGTTGCGGATCTTCAGGCTCAAGAGAAGGGAGTTCTCAACAATTATCATTTCAAACATTATCCCCATGTATATATATATGCTTTCGTGTACGATGCTTTTGCTTTGGTTAAACAATTTTAAATTAAACTTTAACAAATGTTTTGTTCGTTTTCTTTACTTTGCTAGCAAGAGAAAAAACTAAACACGAATAATATTTGCTTTATTGATGAAATTGTTCATTCAGAGAGAGACTCATCAGCGTTGAATGAGCAAAATCCAACTTTTTAAGTATTTCTCACCTTGATGCATGTAAAAAGGAAGACTACAAAAAGAAAATGCAAAGCACAGTTTCACGTTGGTTTGTTTGTTCGTTCTCCACCTTTTTTATATCTTGTGTACAACAGCTTCACAAGATATCAAGCAGCAGCAGCAGTCAGCTTGGTTGTTGTTGTTGGTATTCAGTTTAAGCAGCAGAAGTATCCATGAAAAGAAGAGACGAACAACAGTAGAATTGCCAACGCTAACTGGCTTAGAAAAAAAAACCAAAAGATAACTGTATATATGCATTTTTAAGAGAAAATGGGAAAAAACGAGAGTTGAGGGGAGAAACATTTTTGTGCACATAATACTCATATGAAAGTAGTGCAAGTAAACCATGATAATAGTAATAATAATGATAATAATAATAAATAGAAAAAACAGCATAAAAACAGTAATAAAAACGGTCAAAACAGGCCCGCCTGAGCTGTACAATAGCTTACACACAAAATAGCAATCGAAGGACGATTGATGAATCACACACGACGCCGTTAAGTCAACAGTGGATATTATCCGTTTAAAATGGATAAAATATGCAAAGTGAAATTCATAAAATAAATAAATAAATAAAAACGAAGACAATTTGGCGCCAAACTTGCTATTCAGTTGGCGGACTACTGTCCAGGCACGTGAACTGCATCATTTCACCATTTCGATGAAATGATGAACAAGAAGTACTGGTGAAGAAAATGAAAATATGGTTGGCATTAATAATTATTCTCTAGTCGATAAAATGAATGAATAACAAAATGGAAAGAGAGAGAGAGTATATCGGCTAGAGAAAATTGATCAATGCAAAGCCAGAATAATCGCTGAGTGTCGACGGCGACGGGTGACTTCTTTGTGTTATATCATATTATTCTTCTTTTTTTTTGGTTTATTTGTTGCCTGCTTGTCATATTATTTTGTTGATGATAATTTTTTTTTAGTCGTCCAGACAAGTGCTATTTTCTTTTTCTGTACAAATAAAATTCAATGAAATGAAGAAGACCCGATTTCAAAGCATCAACTTTGAAGCAAGGACAAGATGTCGTCCATTTCGCTTGAGCTGAGCAGGGTCGGCTTTAATGGATCATCGTCGTCACCGGCCATCGACCGCTTCTCCTCTTTCAAATGAGTTTTCTTTGCATTAGCCGTTTTATGATCGTCCAGCAATAATTTGCTTGGGTTGGAGGAAATGTCGTCCAGTATGCTGCTTTTCCGTTTCCCATCTTCCAAATCGAACAAGGGAACGTCAAGCCGATCAGTGGACAAACCGAATTCACCAAAATTTGTGCTTTCAAAATATTGTATAAATTCACCCGGATCTGGCATTGTAGAGTCGGCGAAAAAATTCTGCAAATTGTGAATTAAATAAAAAATTTGATTAAAACAAAAAAAAAACTAAATTTTGAAAATTACTCCTAAATTTTCTGATGCTGCATCGCCAGGCAAGAGATCAGCGGTGTCAAAGGTCAGATCGCTGAATTCCGTGTTGCACATCTCATTCGAAGCTACATTCACACAATGAGATCCTTGTTGACTGCCAGCACTGCCGACTGAGGCTGGTGTGTAAGGCGCAGATCCTGATTATAGAAAGAGAGAAAAGAGAATAGAAATTATTATTATCAGTAGTAGTAGGCTTAAATTAATTGTTAAAAAGTCAATTTTACATACAATGCAAAATTAAAAAAAAAGTCTACTAACCAGTAGGATTACCGTCGATGTTCAACTGCAAATTTGCTTGCGTTGAACACTGCTGCATCATAAAACCACTACTACCACCACCATTGCCGCCACTACCTCCTTCTACAGAAGGTGGATTGCCGACACTGCGAGGACCGCCAACAGAAGGAGGATTCGCACTGGGCGTGGCCGGTGTTGGTGGGCCATACTTTAACATCTGCTTTGGCGTTGAAGGCTCTGCAATCAAACGGTTGCCATTCTCTACCGATCCTGTCGGATGACCACCACTACCACCACTACCAACACTGTTCATCACTGCTTGTTGCTGTTGTTGTTGTTGTTGTTGTTGTTGCTGCTGCTGTTGTTGTTGTTGTTGCATCATTTGCTGCTCTGGGTTCAACTAAAAATTGAAATACGTAAATTTCTTTTCACTTCACAACAAAACAATAATAATGTTGAACTTACGTAATATTGATACTGTTGTTGCTGATGTTGTTGCTGTTGTTGTTGTTGTTGTTGTTGCTGCTGCTGCTGTGACTGCTTCTTGACTGTATGATTCGGTGGAACTGCTGGTTTCATGTCCATAATTTGGGAAATGCTAGTATTCGGAACCCGCTCAATAGGAACTTGCAAACCAGTAGCGGCAACAGGGTTATTATTGTTGCTCGTTGATGCATAGTTTCGGACTGAAGTCATGTTCGCCTGGTTCCAGCTGCATACGGATGGGTCAGTACTACAATTTGCTTCAGACGGTTTCGCCCGTTTCGGAGGATTGCATCCCACTAAATCTAATTAAAAAAATAATATTAAAAATTATTCTTATTCTGTAAATGCAACAAAGTCGTGTTATTATTATGCATGCTGTATGCTAGTAGCAATATCAAAAAAAAAATGTAGTGTTGTTATTTACATGATTGCTGCTGCTCTCTGACATTCGAAGTGTGCGCTTTCCACGAAGCATTTGAATCAATAAGAACTTCGCCCACTTCAGGAAACTTTACCAAATTGGTCAAAATACCCCAAACATATTGGTCAATTTCTAAATTGTCAA
Organism: Trichinella papuae; assembly: GCA_001447755.1. NCBI lineage: Eukaryota > Metazoa > Nematoda > Enoplea > Trichinellida > Trichinellidae > Trichinella > Trichinella papuae. Next base: position 235,851 of record JYDO01000006.1, read on the forward strand.
GAATTGCTGGACGCCTAAACAAACCTGGTTAATCACAGTATCTAACGTTTTCATGCAAAAAGCAACTAACTTACCCGCAAAGTGGACATTGCCAATGCAAACGATCTTTGTTAAGAATTAAAAACGCTTTCAAATCAAAACACTGAACAAAATAATTAAAAATTAAAAACAATAAAAACAAATAATTCTCCTCAATTTATTCACCTGTATATGGCGGCAGTCTTGACATCGAGCCGGAAGCGTTATCTTGCCCATAGTGATTGGACATTTCAAAGAGATCGTGGTTGACATCCGTTCAATGTCACCAACCTGACCGTTGCCCATTTCAGCCAATTGGAATGACCGTTTGACTTAAAAAAAAACAACAACTTAAACATACAGGCAGCAAGCAACTGATGTGCACAAATAAATTATTGAAAATAATAAGTGAAAAATGGACACAACTAAATGGAGAGGTACAATTTAATTAAATCTGCATTTTACAATGAGAAAAGCACACGAGCTGACAACCAAAGCAGGAAATGAACGTTTTTTTTTTGCCCACGGTTACGTCACCATACTGCTCAGTCAAAATTTTCAGACTAATTAAACACTCACAACTTCCCATTTCACAGCTTCTCGACCATATAACCCAACTTATAAACATAATAAACAACTGTTTTATCTATCAACAAATAAATATTGGCTCAACTTCAAAGTTCAAATACATAAAAAAAAAGTACGATGTGTTACGTAAAAACAAATGAATAAATAAAATAATAAAAACAAGGAAAAAGCTACAAACTCAAAATTTACAAAGCACACATACTAAGATTAAAATTAACATAAATTACATCAACAATAATAATTATAGCTTACTTTTATCAATAGCATTGTCAACCGATAGCAGCTTGCGACGAACTAAGTTGCTCAATACGCGTTCAACTGGTGGTCTGGTTGTCAAACTTAGCATGAAAAGATGTGACTAAAAGTACAACAACAATGCATATAATTAATAAAATTGTACATGTATACAATATTGCAGTGTAAATTTAATAAAAACAAAATTGCATACACAACAGCACTGCTGGACGGCAATTTGCAAGGTATTTTTGTTGGGTTGGCAAAGAGTTTTGATGTACAATGGACGATCTATATGGCGAACCACAACCGGAGTATTGTTAACAACAATCTGCACGTTGGCATTGTGTGGCCAGTTGTTGTACATCAGCCGATCATCAGCGTGAAAGCATTTCAATTGAATATCCAAATCTGGGCTAAAAAACAAACAAACAATTGATAACACCATATATATTATTCTTTCGTCCAATTCCTCTATATTTCTTGATTGATTGACTTACTCTGAGCAAAGCAAACCAAACTGTTCCGGTGTAATGAAAAAAGAAATTTGTGAAACGGGAATGTTGTGTTCCAAGCGGAAGGGTTGCAAAATTACTCCATCTTTCACCGGAAACGCCATTCTTGGATCAGCGTCGTCGCCTGAAACAAACATATATACATACATACATACATATTTATATTTATTTATTATATAACTCACTTGGTAAAACTACAGGCTTGACATCAGAATAAATTGCAGGAACAGGAGTTGGTACTTGGTATTGATTTGCCGTCGGATAAATTGGCCTCTGATTTGGAGCCATGTTTGGTGGCACGATCGGCATTTGGTGCGTTTGGCGTACTGCTTGAACATGCTAAATGAATACAACAAATTAAATAAATAATAAACAAACAAAACAAACTAAATGTACTCACCTGATAACCAGGCGACATGGTATTTTGTGGATTGAAATTCTGATTTACGTAATTGCATACGGCTTTGCCTGGCATAGCAGCGGCTTGGCTGGCCGAACTTGGATTGCCATAATAGATAGTGTTTCTTGGCGGCATGTTCGGCGGATATTTCGCATATGGTCCATTGACAATTGGCGGTTGGGAGGCCGTACCATAGGGCGTTACGGCACCCGTAGTAGGGTCGACGACCGTCTGCTGAGAATGATGCAACGTGGCGCCTGTCTGACTAATAGATGGCATGTTAGATGGATATTGTTGAAGTTGAGACTGTTGTTGCGACTGCTGTGATGATAACGACTGCGGTTGTTGTTGGTGATGGTGGTGGTGTTGCTGCTGCTGTTGTTGTTGTTGTTGTTGCTGCTGTTGTTGCTGCTGCTGCTGCTGTTGGGCTTGCATAGTCGGCGTCATCACTGGAAGTGTCGTAGGCGGCCGTCCGCTATTGGTGACGCATTGTTGAGTTTGTTGCAGTGAATAACGAACTGCCGACGCCGACTGACTTTGACCAACGGTCATATTGGACGACTGAACGCGAGAACCGCTGTTCATGTAGCTAACCGGCATCTAGAACCAACAGTAATAATAACAATACAAAAATAATTCATATTATGTAATTAATTCTTGGTAAAATTACATACCTGCGAACGAGTCATAGCGTTCTGTTGCATCAAACGACCTTGAATTGGATACGACGGAGGTGGACCGTTTCCCACTGGCGCATACTGTTGTCCATTGTAAACGGGAATCTGAAAACAAGTACAGATAAAATGGGAGAAATTTAACAAAAAAAATTATTTTTTTTCTTCTTTTAACCTGCGAAGCAGATTGATGTTGGTAGGTAGTAGCAGCATATTGATTATGATCGACAGCAGCAACCGGCGGTGCAGCCACGCTTGGTGGACCAAAATCAGCGGCAGTTGAGCCAGGCCCGTAAACGGAAGCGGCCGTAGAATTGAACTGACCTGGCACCGGACCAGCGCCCATATCCTGATGCGGATAACAGGTATTGACATTCGGCGCTGGCTGAGTAACTGCTTTAGAAGAACCGTTTGCTGCAACAGTCGAATCGCCGCCGTAAACCACAGGCCCAGCAACATTTGCAGTAGCAGCAGCGGCGGACAAAGGATTCGAATTGTAATTTAGCATTGTGGTCCCGTTAGCATAAGCTGGTGGCATGCCTGAATATGTCGGAGTATAGGCAGACCCGTGTGGCGAGCCATTTCTCGACCAAAGTAATTCGCTAAAAATGTAACAAACGCACATAATTATTATTAAAATTCATCACATTGTACTGTTGCGTGCAGCTTTAAATGCAGTTACATATGAACGCGAATTTGGACTGGATAATTTTTTTTGGAAATAAGAAAAAAAAAAAAGAAAAAGTTTTCTATGTTCCTCCTTCTGATTAAGTAAGTTATTTGAGGAAGTTTCTCTAGCCCGTTTTAAAGAAGCTGAAAATGAAAAAAAAGGAAGTTCATCATCATCTTCATCACAAAAAATAAAACAAAATCTAACAGGAGAATAGAATGATTGCATTGCAAACATGAACAAAAAAAGTAATGCTAATGCTAATACTGATAACAGCTTGGAAAACTGCACCCTGAATGTTAAGAAAAACAAAAAAAAATCAGCAAACTAAAATAAATAGTTTTAAAGTGAAGAAATACATAAATAAATAAATATATATATATGAAGAAAAAACCAAATAGATATATAATATATAATTGGATGGTCAAAAACAACAAGAGACAGCTATCATCTGGGGAAAATAACCTGTGTCGTTATAAAGGCGTGAAAAATAGCTCGACGACAAAAGCATTGATTTTCAGGCTGTGCTTCTTTTTCTTCCTCTTTTCGCCTCCGCTTTACGCAATAGTGCATTTTTCTCAAGTCTACTACTCCTCTCATAAATTCAGCAATTTCCCTATAAAAAAGCTAATGCTTTTCTCTTTCAACATTTCGATCGAACAACTTTCACAAGTCAATCCATTCTCTTCTGAAAACTGTTCTCCACATCCGCATGACGAAATCAAATACAACAAATAAATATAAATATAAATATTAATATTTATATGTTGATGATGGAGGAAATGAAAAAAAAAATTTCCAAATGAAATAGCTGAAAATAATTTGGTCATAATCAAGACGTCATCTGAAACTCATAGCTTTTACAAGAATACATTTACACTGACTGTCGTCGGTATAAACAACAAAAGCAGACGACGTCACAGGCATTTGCACAGCAACACGGAAATTGCGCAACACGCCCGTATCGATGCTTGACGACTGACTAACTAACTAACTAACCAACCACCCATCAACCGACAGACCAACCAACCAACCAACTAAACTAAACTAACACAACACAACACAACACAAAATTTCTTACCTACATAAATATATAAGACATACAATTTCCTCTACCACTCATAAAGCAGAAAAAAATATATATAAACTGTAGAATTCAAATTAAATTATAATAAATAGCATTGTTTGTAAATAATCAATTTATAATTAGCAAATTAACAATCAAACAACAATAACAACAATAAAACCTATTATATTATATTGGTCTTTAAAATGATATTTTTTCATCAACAGTATATTGCAATAGACAGACAGAAATTTATTGAATTTAAATTAAAAGAAAAAAAAAAAGAAATTTACATATTCCTATGCTATTTTCACGTTGAAAAAATTTGAATTTTAACACTATATGTATAGATGTAATTTAAATTTGCTATGAAAGCGGCAATTTGATGAGAGGAAATGAGAAAATCTATTTCACCAGAGAAACATTCAATTTCACAGTTAGCTGGACAGCGTCAGTGTTGTTTATCTAAGTTGTACGTATGTTAAAAGCGTCAACAACAATTTCGCTTGCTACACTTTCAATCTTCTACCAACCAACCAACCAGTTCAAAGTTAGATAGCAAGATAGCCAGAGCAAGCAAGTAAGCAAGCAAGCAAGCTAGCTAGCAAGTTAGCCAGCTAGCTAGCTATTCTCATTCGTTCGTTCCTTCCTTCATTCATTCATCTCATCTCATTCATTCATTCACTCACTCAGTCAGTCAGTCAGTCCATATTTTGCGACAATTGTCGACTTGAGTAGCTGCTATATATCGATAGATCAGTCTGTGCCTGTGACCAGCCGACGATGCCCAATACAAGTGCCAAAGCCAGACGTTGAACGGCAAAAATCGATAAATAGTAGTAATAGTCGGAAACAGCATTGATGATAACAAGCTTTCGAAAAATACTTTGCCAAGGAAATTATAAGTTATTAAAAAAAAAACTTAACATACAGTACAAAATTTTTATATCAATTCAAAAATTCGTTCGATGAATATGTGAAAAAATAAATTGAACATAAACCTCATGCTTATGACCACACCAAGCTGAATTGTAAAAGTAAAAGAAAAAGCAGGTTACGTTGAACAATAGTTTGTGATAAATACAAAAGAGAAAACTGTCCTACTGTCCAAATTTTCATTCACTTCTTTTACATATATTGCACACCAGAGAAGAGTGGAAGAAAAAGACAAACAAGACCCCAGTTTAAAATGTGTAACACGGCCTAATTTTGTACATACAACACAACAAGCAACAGTTGTTCTAGCTACAAGAGATGATTAGCCATATATATATATATATATTGTATATATCACATCATGTATAATAGCATAGCGTGTATGTTATAATGTGTATTTTTGTGCTCAATTAAATAAATAATAATAATAAAATAGCATATACTTACTCGTACTGTTGAGTGGCAGTGATCATCGAAGGCTTTGAAATCATTTTATTATCGATCATCAGACACAGTTCTGCCAGCAGAATAGTGCTGCTTTCTGTGCAATTTGAATTTAATTCTTTTGAAGAAAGCTTTAATATTTATTTCACTTTTTTGTACAACGCCCGCCGAGCCTCGAGGATGTTGCTCTCCTTCTCTCTTTCTCTCACTCTCTCTTGCTTGCTAACCACAACGATCAACGTTGACAAAACATCCACAGCCCGTAATGGCGGCGCATGTCTAAAAACACAGCATATAGTAATTTTCAGTTAGTCCAAAAAAGTAACAAATAAATAAACAAATAAATAAACAAACAAACAAACAAATAAGCGAGCGAGCGAAAGCCGAGAATTGGAAAATGTAAACAAATTGAACGCGGTCGGCCAATGACGCGCAAAATTGTTTCGGAAACGCGATCTAGCGCGGCACGTCGTCGCGCCACAGAGCAGCAGCAGTAGCAACAGCAAAAGCAGCAGAAGCAAAAGCAGACAAATTAGAAAACGACGATCATCCTAAGAGGTATTATGATGATGATGATGATGATGATGATCATCATCATCATCATCAACACACGCGACTGTGGTAAATTTATTTCATTTTGTTTATTTAATTTTTTTTTAATTAATGAAACAACAACAAAATTAACATAATTGCTTACTATAAAATTGAGATACCTGAATTAAATGAAAAATCAATATTTTATATGAAGAATTGAATAAAAATATAACTATGGAAAACAACATGGTGATCACAGAGAAGAGGAAATGGATCATGGTATAAAAATGAGGAAGGATAAAGAGGAGGTGCAAAAGAATAAGGAGGAGGAGGAGGAGAAGAATGGGTTGGGCAAAACGAGACGAAATAATAGTCGAAACTGGTGCTAGTGACAGCGTTCGTGGTGAGGAGGAACAAATCAGAGAATTGATTTTACGTGAAACCCTTCTCTCTACAATCGTCGACGACCAATCACTTTGTGCATTATCCCGTCAATCTTGTGAGCGGATAACAAACAAGAAGAATTTCAGGAGAGGCGACAAGCGAAAGTGCAAGCGTTGCAGAAATCGAACGTACACCACCACCACAACAACAACAACACCAGTGTACCGATGATGATCAACACTGCTAGAATATGCCACCGCCCTTTATCTATCTATCTATCTATATAGCCGTGCGCACGTTTCGACGTTTTAAAGATAAACCAGACCTGCTTACTTGCAAGATAGAGAGTAAGCTTGTAAGGATAACTTGGAAATGTTGATTACTGACGTCGTGCAATATTGTTTTCACAAGCAAAGCTGAGCTATGTAGAAAAATCGACACTACCACACACACACACACAAGGATACACACGAGCACGTGATGTTTGCCAAGCACTACAGCTACCGCCAAATTTGTTCAACAACATCACACACAAACGATCAACAACTGAAAACATTCAAATTTCGAAAATTTGAATGTTTAACATGTTTCAAATTAATTAATACACTGATCGCTTGTGAATTATAAAAAAAAGTCAACTGACCTATGATGGAAAACAACGTGTGATCAAATGTTGCAGGTCTGAGTGATAGCTGCGTGGTCAAGGACTATTATTTTGCAATTCGTGATTTCATTTCGTCGTCAAATAAAGAACTATATCTATCTATCTATCTATCTTACTATCAGAAGAAAAAGAAAGATACTATCTATTATAGAATAAGTCTCCTACAATCATTCCTCGATTCAGAAATCACTTATCACAAATAATAATAACCTGATTAAAACAAAAGCTTATAAACGGTTAAGCGACAATAATGACAACAATCGAATCAATGAGCATTATTATTATTATTATTATTGTTACCTCAATTATCTTGTTTTATTTAACAAGGCTAATTTTGTGCAACGTGAACGCAATAGTGACAACAGTAATAACAAGTTGTCAAAAGTGCGCTAAAAAGTTCGAAAGTTGTAATCGTTATTGAACAAAAAAAAATCTCAAATTAAACAACAATAAATTAAAGAGAATGATATTAAAAATTAATAAATGAAATTTGGAAACAACAGCAAACCAATTTGTGTTGAAACTATTCGCCCAGAACAGTGAACAAACAGCGAAGACGAAGTGTATAAACATCACAATATTGGGTCGGTCTAAACATGATAATCATTAAATTGCCTACAGTACTTATCAAGAGAGACCAAAAAATTCGTCAAGCGTACAAGCGAGCTATCATCATCTCTTTACTATATATCAATCGACTGCGACTGCTGACCGACTTGATCAGTAGTAGTAGTAGTAGCATCGGCGCAAACAAGCAAGCTAGAGAGCAAGTAAGCAAGCAAGCAAGCAAGAAAGCAGGCAAGTGCGCATGTAAGCAAGCAATGGCTACGGCAATATAGTTGCAGCTATTCAGCAGCAGCAGACCAACATCAACCTAGCCTAGAACAAGTAGCTTTGAAAAATCATCACCTGCATGTGAAAACCTCTAGCGTAGGTTAAAATATGAAAAAAAAAGCAACTGCAAATTTGTGCCATCTGAGCAAGACAGACAAATAATGTGGCAAAAGTATTTTTACATACTAATGATGTTGGTCAAGTGATCAAAAGTACAAAATAAGAAAATAATGAAGCAAAACTATAAATTGAACTGCTAAAAATGAAAATAAGGATGTTGCATTATTGTTAATATCGTTGTTGTTGTTGTTGTTGAAAGCTAACCTGAAAGCCGGCAAATAAGAGAGCAAATAAAAAGGCACAGCGCGTACAGCAAACTAACGTTTGATTGAACTAGCTGACGGAATTAATCGTTTACTAACAACAACAACAACAACAGAAATCATCATCTCTTATTTTTATACATAGTATAAAAAAGTGAGATGATGTTCCACTTCCAAAATAAAGTTTGCTGAATTTGCATACAATACATACACATCTTTCCACGCTTATGATAAAATTGTGTTGTAAAAAAGCAAAAAAAAAAAGAAAATACAGACCAATTACTGTACAGGGTGATTGATGTGTGTCAATTAGCTCAGTTTACTCTTTCTCACTTTGAGGCAGATTGCATCAGCAACATTAAGCAATGTGAACAAAGATGAAAAGAATGCAACGTAATAAGCTCAATGATGAAAGAAGAGGTGAACTTTCTCTAAAACTATATAATACAGAGAGAGAGAGAGAGAGGAACAAAATTGTGTAAGCTAAGTATTAATATAAAAAAAACAACAACAACAACAACAACAAAAAAGCCCTTGTTGTTCGTTGCAGTTGGTTGAAAACGCTTGTCGCTTTGGTTGTGTGCGAGTGTGTAATAATTTGATGTCAATAAAAGAAAATCAAATCGAAAGCTGTGATCATCTCACACAAGGTGGCCGGCTAGAAGAAGATTCGGGCTGCTGTTGTTGTGTTGCCAATGCTCAAGGCGTATTTTTGCAACAAGTTGCACACATGCACCTCCAACCAGACTGATAGCCAACCCAACTAACTACAACTAACCAACAAACCACCCAACCGACCGACCAACCAACCAACCAACCAACCAATCAAGCTAACTAAAACTACCTTCGAATGCATACACACACAAACAAGAAGAAAGAAGTAGAAGAAAAAGCTAAGCTAAAAAGCTAGTTAGCTAGCTAGCTAGCTAGATAGCTAGCCTCCTAGCTTCAGATCATCATCATTGATCAAATTCAGATAAAGCTTAAAAAATAAAAAAAAACAGCAGCAGACTAGAAGAGAATAATACAAACGAGAGATATGCTAGTAGGGGTAGTGATGTACCAGTAGATAGACAGTGGCTTCAGTTGTTGTATCATCACCACACACAAAAAAAAGTCACATCGCACGGAGGAAAAAATTTGCCAAACTGAACCAAATGGTCAAAAATCGTGATTAGCTAGTTGAGTCAACTTAACACCGACATGATGATGACAATATGCTGAGAAATACAAAAGAACATATAGCGCAGACAATGGCGTCGACAAAACGATTAAGTAATTTCTGTCAAAGTGGCACAACAATTAAAGGATCACGTGCAACGTAGGCTTAAAACTGACCAATAGAATACGACGACGGCGACAACGACGACAGCAACAGCAACAACAACAAGCAAAAAAGCATGCAAAGACAAAGAAATAAAAAATGGAGCAACATTAAACAATCAGACAAATGAAATAAAAAAAAAACGTTGCAAGGCCACATCCGGCTTAGCTTGATCCTGGCGCCGACCTGGTAACCAAGTAAAAAATAAATTACAGAGCAAACAAACAAAAAATGACAATCAATTGAATTGAATAAATGCAAGTGCCAAAATATTATTACTATTCTCTTTATGTTTTTCTTTGTCTTGGATAAACGTGCATGCCAATCAATTTCTGGTGAACAAGCCAATCATCTATCTGGTCAGTCAGTATTGGAGCCGTCTAACGGAAAAACCGTTGCAATAGAATATGCACATATATATATATATATATATACATATATGTATAATAAAAGGAGAAACATTAGCGTTTTAGAAAATTTTGCCCAATCCATTCGGCCTTTGGTCATTGATTTTCTCATCTTTCGGCGCCAAATAAGAATCAATCAAAAGACGCAAGCGCACATGGTATTTTCTCTTAGCTTTATGAAGCTCTCTCAGATGAAAAATTGGTCAACCTCCACACACACAAATAGAAAGGCATATTATAAATACACAAAACACAAGCTAGGCTAACAGAAGAGAAAAGAAGAGAATCAATTTTCCAGACCTGCAATAATGCAATTGACGACAACTGATTGTTGTGTACAGTAGTAGTTAGTTGATCATGCATGTTCCTCAGCTTGCTTTTTAGCCAGCTGAACAAATTAAAGAAAAGCTGTGAATTTTTCTTCTTTTTTTTGGAATAAAAAAATGTACAGTAACAAAGTAATCATTCTCAGCCGACAACAACTATATATATGTATATGGTGATCAGAAATTAACAATTAACCCCTCAAAAAAAAAACAAGCATACATTATTTATAATATGTTGAAAATTTTCTTTCCCTTTTTATTTGCTTGAAAACAGGAAGCAAAATTATAAGTAAAATCAATAAAACCAACAGATGAGAATAGAAGAAGAAAAAATAACAGAAATAAAACGAAGGAAAAGAACAATCAAAGAATCGATGCTTTTGATTAGTCGGCTAGAAGCAATCAAATTTTTCCGCATATTATCATCATCATCATCATCATCATCATTGGGATTGACGACGACGATGTTGTGATGAAGAAATTCGATCGTTCTTCTTAAAGGTAGGTAGGTAATGTAAAATTATTAATTTTTTTTTTCAAAAATTACACAAAATTGAAGAAAACCCTAAATGTAAATGTGGTGATGTTCCTGGTGACGGTGTATATATATATATATCGATTTGAAACTCAACCCCAAAGGCCACGCTTATATTCAAAAAGTAAAATATGTTGTTGAATATGATGAAAAAATGCGCTTGCCTTTTTGCCAGCGTATAATTTCAACGGCAGGTCGGCCGTATAATCTACCCCGCCCATCTTGTGGACCAATGAAGCTAATTTCCGACGCGATTGCCGCTAAAAAGTGGGCACCTCAGATTTATCAACACAGACCAGCCAGGTGGTGGTGTGACCAAAGGACGCCATTCGTTGTCAACCCACGGGTCAAACGGAAACTTGCTATGGCATGTGGCGCGGCACGAGGTTAAGTTAAGGGTCAGTCGTCGGCCACGCGATTCTCGCTTTCTCCCCAGGGAACGGTGCTAACAACGATGGCGACACAGTTTTTTTTTAAAAAAAAGCATTCGCGCCAAATTTATATATATATATATCAAAAGAAAGTGAAAACGAACACAGAACCTAGCTCTACGCGCATTGGATACAATTTTCATTGACAACAACATGCAAAATATCATTATATTGTTAAGAGTTATTAAAAAGCGGATAAACAACAATCAAACAATAAATAAGCCGAAAAAAATAATACAGATAGATCTAGTTTGCAAATTTCAAAGGCCACGTTACCACAAGGTCATGGGTGTTGGAGCAAACACAAGAGTTGGAAAAGCCAAACGGAAAATTCGACCCTAGAAAACGTGTGGGGTGTCCTTGAAAGCACTTACTTACTGTTCATTGCATACGCTCCTCCTCCTCCTCCTTCATATCTTCTTGTTCCACCTTTCGCTGTTCGTACATCATATACGTATTATCTCTGTCTATATGTATGCGCATATTTATGAAATATATTTTACATATTTGATTTCTACTTATTATTTGAGTGAATAATGCAAAATTGAAAAATTCCAACTTACTAGCAATAATAATAATAACAAATTCAATGAAAGTTCTAAAGTTGAAGATGTATTTTGGAGAAATATTTTATAAAAGAAAAAAAAAAGAAAAAAACAAAATTTAAAGAATTAAAAATTACGAAGTAGAAGTAGAAGAAGAAGAAGAAGAAGAAGATAACGCAGATGAAGATGAATATGACGACAAAGATGAGGAAGAAGAATGATCAAGTTGATTGTTGGTTCACTTCTGCTGTGTTGCTACTAAATACTGCTGCTGCCTGTTGTTGTTGCTGTTGTTGTTGTTGTTGTTGCTGCTGATGCTGCTAATGCTAATGCTAATGCTTTCTTTCATTCTTTGTCGGTGGGGCGTGCGTGATACTTATTTATTATAATATTTGTCGTACAGGAGAGAACTGTGATGATTCGACTGACAAGTGATCACAAGGTGAAGAGAAGAAGATTTGAAAGAAACGTTGAAGAGAGAGAGAGAAAAAGAAAAAGCCGAATAAACTAGGTCGTCATGTAGGAAAAATGACCACTGGTCACCGGCTGCTCTGAACACCAATCAGCGTTGAACGCTTTTTGTCACGAGCTGACCCGTGAGGGTCGTCCGTCGGCCGGTCAGACAATGGACAACTGACTGTGTGTTGTGCGACACTGACCGTTTGACCACAGTCCGAGAAGAAGAGGTGACCGGCCTCGGCCGGACGACCAGGACGACGACGACGACGCGGAAGCGAACAGACGGCCCCAACAGACGTGCGAATCGAACAAGCAAGCAAGCGGCTAGGTTAGTTAGAGTGAAATCCACCACCACCACCACCACCACCAATAGCAGCAGCAGCAGCAACAGCAAGACAAAATACACAAAGAAAATGTATATTCACAGGAAAAATAGCAAAAAAAGCCAACAACAACACTGCTATAGAGCAGTGTTAGCTGAAAATCTGAAACGCTAAAGCAATAAGAAAACAAAGCGGCAACAGCAATCACCAGAGCCAATGCTTTTCATTCATTGTCTGGTGGTTAAAAAGAGGAGGATCGCTGGCTAGCTAGCCAGCCAACCAGACAGCCAGACAGCCAGCCAGCTAGCCAGCTAGCTAGCTAGCTAGCTAGCTATCTATCTAGCTAGCATGTTCGCTTATAGCTTGTGACTTGGCTGACATGACGGAAATCAATTTTCTACTTGGCCACGCGACCGCAAACAATCAAAAACAACACACGGCAACGGTTTTGTTGTAAACTGTCAATGCTGCTTATATGAAATTGAATTCGATTACAGATAAAAATCCAAACAAATAAATAAATAAATAAATAAATATTAATACCTTCAAATGAATTAAAACTATACATGAAACAATAATATCATTATTATTATCATCATCATCATCAGATTGTGATATTTAAAAGACTACAAGACGATAGCAATTGTCACATTTGAAACACACAAGAGATGCGATCGACAAAACTAGTTTTTACACTTTGTCCGTCGGCTTGTTATCACGCTATATTTAAAGCAAAAGCGGTTGTTTAAATTTTACCGTTCAAAATTGAAAAATTGAATTGATAACTGTGAAATTAATTTCATAATTATTCTGCCATTTGAATGTTGTTAGCCATCCAAAGATCCGACACCAAGCAAATCAGACTAAAGAAGATCCCGCAAAGTTGCACTGCAACAAGCGCGTAATGAATGAAAATGACGTAATTTCACGTACCGCCCACGCAATCAATCTCAACTCTCCGGGATCAGACATACACTCGTACACCTACCTCTCTCTCTCTCTCTTCCTACTCTCTGCTCCACCCACTCAAGCACAATAATCCAGCCGTCAGTCAGTTGGTTGCTGTGATCAGTGTGATTGGTCGCCATTATCTGCTTATTAAAATACAATGTTCAACATACAACCTTGCTTGTGACAAAATATCTACCAGATAACCACAATATCAGAAAAAGAAGAAAAAATAAATATATATATCTTACAAAGGTGCTAGATTATTGTGCAAATATATCCAGTTTCACAAAAGCAAATCTCAAGCCACCCATTGTGGCGAAATAAAAGTATGATAATTTCTCCTTATCACAAAAAATGTAGAAGAATTGTTCTAGGACTAGAGAAAAGATGACTGTAAAAAATTTGTTGCAAACTGTTTATTGTTTACTCAATGCTAGGAAAATTATTACACGGTGTGATTTAAGTATATTTTTTAAACCATCAAGTGGATAAATAATGGATTTTTTTTAATGACATAATATGCTAAAATAATTAAAAGAAGAAGAAGAAGAAGAAACATTTGATCATATTATCTCTATGTACATATAGACGTATAATTTGGATGGTATAAATATTGCATGAATGCTTGTGATTGTGATTGCACAATTGTAGCAAAGTTGTCAACAACCAACTGTCAATTGCTTACTTTCTCTTTCTGTGGTCAACGACCAAACAACGGTGACAACTCGACAAACAATTAGCAAAATCAAAAACGTCACGCTAATGAGAAGAATAATTCGTCCAACTTGCTGAACCAGTTTGCAAAAAGCGTCGACCACATCGACCCAGCATATAATATATATAATAAATTATAATATGCAAAACCGACGGACGGAAGGACGGACCGACGGCTTTCGTCTGTGTGTCTGTTTACATTGCTGCTGCTGCTGCTGCCATGTACTGTTTGTTTGCTTTTCAGGTTCTTGGGCCATTCGCGTCGACAATGTCGCACACAGACCACAGTATGCCAGTGAGAAAAAAAAATTTTTTCACCCTCCTCTGATCCTTCCACGCCTACCGACGACTTTGCCATTCTCCAAGCTCGGCAGTTCAGTATTCACTTTTCAATAATTTTCCAACGACGCACAGCCCAAATCCATAAACTTGAATTTGAATAAATGTGTGCGCACTGAACTTGCTTGCTCATTTGCATAATTGAAATGTAAAACCCACTCCGAGCATGCTTTATATATCACTGAACAATAATTGAACAAGCAAGATCAAAAATTTCTTCAAAATGATTTCTGTTCAAAGAAAAAACAAAAACAACAATTCAAACCTGAACCTGAGTATCACTTTGCGCGTTCGGAGTTTTTATTTATTTTTTTTTTCATTTGCATATTTTTCTGCTAGCGAAGCAAAAACAACAACAGCAACAACACATCGATGTTGCAATTTTCTGTTTCCGTTTAGTTCACTTTTGCGAAAGAAAAGCCAACAACAACAACAACAACAACTTAAAACAAATCATTCATTGAAAGGAAGAAGAAGAAGTTGAAGAAGAATATTTTCCTATCGACAAATTATTCATGTAAATAAACAAATAAACAAACAAACAAACAAGTAAACAAGTGAATGAGTGAAAATTGTCGCGGGACAAGCCAGAGTGAATGCTAGAAGAAGAAAAAGTGTCATGCCGTTCCAGTCGCGACAGTCGGCGGTGCTGACCTGACGACACCTTTTTCCAATAAAACTGCTATTCCTACCCCTCTCTATACTACTGTTTATTATCATCAATCGATGCTTGAAAACGGCGTCGGTGGAAAATTTCACTACGAGCAATTTTAATAATTATTTTGAAAAAAAAAAACAAAAACAAATAATTAATAATAAAAATTTAAATAATTTAAAATATCACTTCTTGAATTAATGTATTGATTTTGAAAAATCAAAAAGAAAAAAAAATCTTTTTGTGTGCCAATTTGGGGCTGCACTTGAAAAATTGTTTTTAATAATTTTCTGCTTCAATCTACAGTGCTACAACACCAATCAATTCAATTCTAAAACTGAAAAATACTGACAATACTTGCTGCTATTTAATGCACAAATCAATCACTCTCGTATCTTCTTGATTTTTTAAATTTGAATAATTTTTTTCAAAAGAAAACAACAACAATAATAATATTTTCTTTTCACATTATAATTATTAATTAAAAAAAATTATACTAATAATTCTACATTAAAAAAAAAAAAGAAAAACCACACAACAGCACCACAAAGGAGAACGATTGAAAATTCAATTACATCACTTCAATACCGAAGGTGATAATAAAATGTTCAGATTGCGGGCAAAAGTTGATTTATTGATTGAAACTTATCAACCTGCTGCTCCGCACAGACAGATAAACAGAGATAGCATCATCATCACCACCACCAACACCACCACCACCAACAACAACAACAACATCAAGCAGCAATTGTTCGGCATTTTCTCAACAGCCAGCCAGCCAATCAACAAGCGAGAGGGAAAAACAAATTATACATGTCATTTAAATAAATAAATATATATCTGTATTTTTTTTTTCAAAACTAACCTATAATTAATTATTAACCAAAACAAAAATACAGCATATTGAAAAAAAAGAAAAGAAAATCAATCTTCAACAAAATAAAGCCATGCTTCAACTTGAACTTCACTTACACCACCAGTGATTTAATTCAAAAATTTTGCATTTGCTCCAAAAGTGAAAGCTCAAAAATGACAATAAAGTGGAAAATGAGCATTATTTTTTTTTTAATTTAATTATTTCATGTAATTCCAACCGATCGCATTTGCAATTCATTCATTTTCAATTATCAGTAATAAAATTCGGTCGGTGCACACAGAGCAGCAAATCAACCGCAACAAAGTTGAAAAATATTCTCCAATGTTGAGATCATCAATTGTGCTAATAAATAAAAATTAAGAAAACCTTGAATAATTATTATTTTCATTCAATTTAAACAAAATCCACACCCACCCACCCACACACACATACACAACATACACCATTGATAATTGTTGTGAACATAGCATACCAAACTGTTGTATATATTCTTTTTTTCCTCACTGATGTGATATAAAAATATATTTTTTGAATTTGATCCTTCTTGAAGAGCAAAAAAAAAAAAAAACAACAACAACTACAGTATACAGAACAGAGATATGCATGTATAATGATGATGATGATGATGATGATGTTGATGCAGGAATTTGTGTTTGCTTGAGTTTTAAAATCAATTTTTTGCATATTTGAACGTTTTGAGAAGAAAATTTTCCACCATACTACACTGCTGCTAGCTACTACGTAAGAGCAAACTGAAAATCGAAACTTTTCTTTTTTCAAAGAGAGAGAGAAAAAAAAACAACAGCACACCAACCAAATCGACCAACGTTGAAATTCTGGGGTTAGCTGTTAAATATATTTTCAATTTTTCCAATTAATAATGAAAAAAATGGATTTTATTTATTAAAATAATAATAATAATTGGTTGATATCACTTACGAATAAAATTATTTTGCATATTTTTTCTTTTTTTTTGTTTTCTAGTGAAATTGAATCAAACAGACAGATGAGAAAGAGAATGAATGAATGAATGAATAAGTTGTTCAGTCAGTCAGTTGAGCTATGGTGAAAATGCCACGTGTGAAAAGTGTTGAACAAAAAAGAAAAAAAAAGAATTTAAAAATTTTTCAAAGCACAACCAAACTCTATTGACAAAATTGATCCAATCGTTGTTGTTCAGTTGTGTTAGCAAAAAAAAAAAATTTATGATTCACAAACAAAAGTACCAAAACATGGCTAACTAGCTGAAGCTAAAAAAAAAAAACAACCTCCCCTCCAAAAAAAAGAAATATATTTACATAACTATTCAATAATTAGATAATAATAATAATGAATATGTGAAAAATACATCAAAAAGAGACAACAAGCAGATGTGTGTAGAGTAGACTGAAAGTCGTCGTTTTTCCCACAAGCAGACAATGAAAGATCGCTTCTGGACACAATAAGCAAAGCAATAATTTCCTTGTTCTACTACACCGCTGTTACTGCTGTTCTGCAAAGTTGAATGATGACGATGATGATGATGATAAACCAGAACGCGTATTTGACACAAGTTGAACTACTTAAACATGGTGTGCAAAAATCGAATCAATCTTTTCTAAAAGCTATCAAATGGTATCTCTCTCTCTTTGTCTCTGTATTCAATGTACAAATATAATCTGTCCTCCACAAAAAAATAGAAACTTATAAAAATGGAAATGAACCATTGAAATATAATGATCATCCTCATCATTTTCTTCCTCATACATACAAGGATAATTTTTACAATTTAAAATTAAACAAAAAATTTAGCCTTGAACAGATAGTTTGAACAACTATGATTTTAGTTAAGATGAAGCGAAAAACAAAAACAATTGTCTATTGATACAGCATACTGTAATAGTTGTAGATTGAGCAAATTTTCAATTTTGCAACGGTAGAGAATATTCAAAAAAAAAAAAACAAATAAACAAAAACATGAAAATTACGACAATGATGAAAAATAATTAAATTGAAATTAATAGAGATATTAATTCCCAAACGACAACAATTATTATTATTAAAATTAACGTACCTTTTCTTTTCTTTTCTTTTTTTTTTGAAGATAACAAAGAAGTGCGTTACTCTTAATTATGATTAGCCAAAAATGTTCAGTGATTGTCGTTTTAAACGGGCCAACGAATAAAAGTCGGCCAAGAGCACATTGTTTATTTTATCGACCAGCAGCAACGGTAGCCGTAGCCGTAGCAATAATAATAATAGCACTGATGTGTGGCAGTTGTCGGCAAAAAAACTGCAAAACGTTGATTGGTCTTTAATTTGTCTTTCTTTTAACTATTTTCAAATGACCACTTTGAAAAAAAAAAAATCTCACTCCTCTTACTCATCTAGAAAATTGAATTCAATTTTCAAAATTCCCGCTTCAATTGCAAAACAAAAAGTTTCTTTTTAACATTCACGTGATACTATTGTATAATTGAAAACTTGTAAATTGCAATTTTATTGTCTTTCAATTAAAACTTTATATTATAATTGACACACACACACACACACGACGATGATGATAAAAATGATTTATTACTTTTCTGTTACAAAAGAAAAAAAATTATATAACATCAAATTAAATTAATTTTATATTATTAAAATTATACAAATGAAGAACAATTGAACGTATAAAACATTTCAAATGAGCCTAGTTTTATCGAAGAAATACAAACTAAAAAATGAAATACAAGTCGACCTGGACATTCAGAGCGCAACTCATCAAAGTAGAACTGACATGTGTATACAACATGTGCAAGAAAAGTTGTGAACAATTTTTCATATATTTGATTGAATCAAAATTATTAAACTACAATTATATATATAGATATAGATATAGATATAGATATTCACCAGCAATAAGATAGACATAAAATAGGCAGTGTTTAAATAGGGTAGGAGTTTTGGTAAAAGAAAAAAGCCAAAAAAAAAATCGTAGGCAACTTTTGTATGACTTCAATTTAGTAGACAATTTCAAAGTTGCAAAAAGTGTACAGTACAGCTAATTAAGTAGGGCTAGAGAACAACTGAGAAATTAATACAAGCCTAATATTTAAAAATCCGGCCAGTTTGTGTCGTTGCATTTTCAATTTCTCTCTCTCAACTTACTCACTTGATGCTATACTGTTCTCTCTCTCTCTCTCTGTAGATGGAAATTTAAAGTTCTAGTTTAACTTGATTGAAAAAGCAACGGGGACGCCTGGTGGCAAAGCGGACCACAGCAGAGGTGCAAAACTGCTTACAACAATCTATCAAACAACATTCTCATTTCTGAAAAGGCTTTTATTATAATATAATATAATATAAAATCGCTCTCTCTCTCACTCTGTCGTCATGATTGATCATTCACGCATTAACAATAGTTACAACCTCCTCTCATCCTCAAACAACCTCTCAGGATAATTTCTGCTATACACATATATACATCTGGCTCCATGATCAAGTAGAAAATAAAAATAGCACACCGGATCAACCAACATACAGGGTCATGGTCATGGTCAGCAAAAGTAACTAAACTGATCGGTGCAGAAATCAAAAAGAAAAAAAAATCACTCTTCAAATCAAATCTGACGATCAAACAAACACAATTACAATCAATTTTTACAATAATACATGCATATTGAACAAAATCACTGCTTAAATCAAAAATATTCTCAGCTCACCTTGCACACTTATATACACTATAAACTACAACTTTAAATTATCACCACTACTCTCTGCTGTTATCAATTGTAGAAAAGAGTTGATAATAATTTCAACAACCAAAGAAAAATTTTTTTTTAATACAATTTTAGAATACAATTTCTTACACAGACAACCTTTCAAAAACCAGACGATTTGCTTTAAACGTGTTAGCAACTTTTTTTATACGAATACACATAATACACAAAACTGTTGAAAAATAATTCTATCAAATACACACAGACAGACAGACAGACACAGACACACGGCTGCAAGACACAGACTGTACAAAAAAAAGTCAAGCTTTATCATCAAACTTATACAAACGCTAAACAAAGCAGAGTAAATAATGTATTGTTGTTGTTTTTTAATGTTGAAAACTGAAAACAACCTACATTTAGAAACTGGACAATTTTGAAAACCAATGATTAATTGAAAGTACAAAATAAAGTGAATCAAAATCAGATCGTGTACTCTTTTATACCTATATATATATCGATATTCATAAGGGAGAGATTCAATTAAAAAAAAAATAACGAGCTTATACAACAACACAAATAACGCTGACAACAACAACGACAACGACAATTTTAATAAATTACACCCTGTAAAGTCACTTATAAGTATCTAGCATCCTATTGATTTAAATAAAATACCATATTTTCATTATATATATATATTCAAAAATAGAATTAACAAACAAATTAAAACAAATTTCATTCTCACAAATTTGCAACTCAATCTGTTATTCTTTGCTTTCAGTGTGTGTTGTTCAGTTCAGTTCAGTTCAGTTCAGTTCAGTTAGGTTGGCTCCTATTGAAAATTTGGCCGTATTGTTGACGAACAAGTTCCAAAAATGTACGTCAGGGCAAACTGATCATTTCAAGCGCATTGTCTCATTGGTTCAAGTTTTGCATTTGTAAAATTTCACTTTACCCTGCATGCGTATATTCACATTATTTGAAAAATGTAAAGAGGAAAAAACAAACAAACAAACAAACAAATAAACAAACAAGCTGCACATTTAGATATCATACTTTCATTTAAATAAAATAACTAACTGCAGAAAAGGTGATTTGATAAAGATGCTTTGAGCAGCAAGCAACCACCCAACAGCCAGTTAGCCATCTATATATTCTCAGGCTTCTTAAAGAACACTGTTTGATCTTTACGAGTACAAATGTGAGACAAACCCATTTTACGCTTCCCTTATTCTACAATTGATTACCAGGTCAGTATTCATATTATACTCTTTTTTTAGAGACTTTCAAAATATATGCAACGAATACATAACAAATAAAAACAACGATATATAAGATGTAAGCACGCAGTGTTAAAAATGTTACATTATTCTTGCCGTTTCTTGAAGCTTGTAAATTACAATGTAAATGATAAAATAAAAATTAAGTAGCACCAATATAGCTATTATGAATAATGAGTAAGATCGATCAGTGCAAAATATCTGTTGAAAAGAATTTGCAAAGCTATTTTTCTTAATTTCTTATCATGACAAAATCAGTGGAAATTGATTAATTAAGATAATTTCGATCAAACATTCGCATAAGCACCAATGATTATTTCAACCGAAATGTTCAAACAGTTTGTTTAATATCACTGTAGCTAACAACAACAACAACAACAAGAAGAGTAAACATATGAAACATTTTTCAAAATGTCACCTACATTTCATACATATGACTATATAAATATAGGCACGTGCAAAAACATAAAACTAAGCACAATATACAAAAGAAGAAAGTACTACAAATTTGAGAAAAAAAAAACACAAATCAACTCCAAAACTTTTGATACTGCTTCAGTGCTTTAAAAAACGTAAAGCAAAAGATAGTGTGCTCACGAGCTTGAAGAAAAGATTTGTTGTTTCTATCATAAATGATAATGATGATTTTGAAAATTTTTAATCATCATTCAAGAAAACACACCAAACAAAATATACAAAAATAAAAGTACAACTACATCTGCTTGGAGTTAACTAAAAATAGACACACAATTTTTCATCAAATCATCTGCAATGTTCATCTGTTTTCTCTTCATCAAACATTAAAACAACATTACTCAATTTCCATTTAATAATATTTGACAGAATGTTTCAAAATAGCTTTGAAAGTGTGATTGAAAAATTTCAAAAATTTCAAAATAAAAAAAATGTCGATCAAATTCATTTTGAACAACAGTAATTTCAAATCTGCGTTCGAAATCTTTCATGTGAAAGCTGAAAAAAAATAGTAATACACAATTGAACTTAATTATCATTGAATTTTAGTCAGTAAAAATATTAGCATAAAGTTTTTTTGTTTCTCCTTGATCGACATGACATACAAAAATTGACGAGAAAAAAGTAACACGAACCTGCACATCAATAAATAAATTTGACGAGCGTTGAATTTGTCAAGAAAAAAAGTTCATGTTCATGTTGTAATTTAATTTTTGAAATCAAAAAAAAGTATATATATATATATATATTGAATAAATTATTATTATTATTATTAATAAGAAAGTGTAAACTATAGAAATTTCGAAACGTGTCGTCATTTCTGTCGTAAGGATTGAATAAATAAAAAAAAAAATAACGTGCCAAATTTCATACACATTTTCCGAACAAACATTTGCATATTTTTGTTCACAAACAGACAACAGACAGAAATTCAAATTGTCAGAATTCAGTGATGATGATGATGAAGATGAAAAAAAAGGCGGAAAAGAAGAAGAAGAAAAAGAAAAAAAAAAGAACACGAACGAATTGATCATTTTTGCAAATGATATATTAGCTAGCTCGCGTCGGCTAGTTAGCTAGTTAGCTGGAGAAAAGGGAGACGACGCTGCTGCAAAGCCGACAAGCAAGCACCTGTCAAAAGCTGTTCCATCAAGCGACAGAGAGAGAGAAATGCTGAAAAGCGGCTCCCAAGAGAACACAGAGCATCGATCAAGCCAAAGAAGTGAAACAAACTTAACAGTGAATTAGCAAAAAATTAATAAATAAAAGAAAAAAAACAATAATAATAATAATAATTCAACAACCATTATTTAATGCAAGCATCACTTTCACTTCACGCAAAATAAATTTCAAATTTTTCAACAAAAACGCGCAAAAGTTAAGTGCACAATTTACACGTGCGTGTGTAGAAAATTTACGAAAACATCTATATTTAATACTTATTTTTCCTCATTTTTTGTACAAATACAACAATTTCTACAGTAATAATTTCAAATATTAATACAATCACATTATTATGATTATCTTAACAATTATTTCCAAAGATAGAAGCGAAAAAGTGAAATAAAATTTGAATAATAATCTCTTCCGACGTAGAGAGAAAAGAAAACTTGAAAAACAAACAAACAAACAAACAAACAAATAAACAAATAAACACATACATACAAGTGAAAACAATGCTAAAAGCGAAACTAAGCCTAAACGAACAGAGCAGAGCTGCACTGATTGCAGATCCAAATCGGATAAATACACTGAAACCAAAGTTCTGAAATTATAAAACGACGGCTGACATATTAACAGCTGGCAAGCCGTTGTCAGCCAATCCAAGCACAACAACAAAGCAAGCGCCGGCCAGATGGAAAAAATTGATGACGCATTTTATAATAACCAGTTCAAGGTGACATGCAACGCCAAAATATGTGAACCTGTTGCCATTGGAAAGAAACATCTCCCCTCTTCACAGGCAAAAATTTTAATATTTTTTCATTTTTTGTTTTTTCAAATCATAATGTAACTAATACCAATAGAATAAAGAAACTTTGAAAAGCAAAAATTTACATAAACTAATAATTAGCTCATCTTATTATTATTACAGTGGGAAAGGTTGGGGATTATTGTTGTTGTTGCTGCCGGAAACGGTTCTGAAATTAACACACAACTGTCATGGCCACGATGACTCTTCTTCTTCTTCTTCTCTTTCACTCGTCCAATTGTCCATTTACGGTAAACAGAAGCGGATCAATAGCATGCCATTAGCTCTTAACGATCAACAACAACAACAACAACAACAACAACATTTACACTTAAAGCCACAGTATCCATTCAAACAGAAAAAATTAACGCTTATCGTTTTGTTACAGAAAACAACAAGTCACCATCATTATCATAGAATCAACAACGTTGGAATAAAATAATTCTTGAAACAAAATCAAATATTAAAATTTAATTACAAAAAAAAATTTCATTTCTATATTATTTTTTATTTTTAAATTTTATTCTTGTTGACGAGAAAAACAAAATCCAAAAAATTATTATTAAAAATTGACGTACCAGACCAATGTTCGCAGTTTACTGCCAATGCTATACTTAATTGATTAAAGACGAAGACGTTTACACAACCGTTAAATCAATTTCAAACCGACGACTGAATACATTGAACCAATAAAAGCAAGAAACTATTATTATTATTATTATTATTCAACGAAATATGAAAATTGAAATTCATAAATTTGAAAGAAAATAAAACAACAACATGATAATGATAATTAATAAATAAACGAACATATAAAATTCATCCTTGCCACAGAGACGTACACAAATAAATGAACAACAAAACAAAAATATCAAACGCTACTCGCCGAGTCAAATTAATGATCATTTAGTTATCAAAAAATCTTTTCACTCGATCTGATAGCTTTTTTATGAGACAATTTTATTGCACACACATCAAATTAAAAAATATTCTCTCCATTTTTCTCTTTGTTTTTTATTGTTTTGAAATATTTTTACTTTGCTTTCCAAATCATACAAATATAACGTGTTGATTCAAAGAAAATTCATTTAAATAAAAAAAATACAAACACACATACATACAAATATATATATATATCTGTCTACCTATGGATATATATATATTCATTTAGTTAAAATCAACTTTTTCACAATCAATAATAGTAGGAAGCTAAATTAAATGGTAGATTGAAAAGCAATTTATAATACATAATAGTGAGCATCAGTTTTCGTATTTCCCTGGACAGCAAAAGCGGAGAAAAATTAACCAACATATATATATATATATATAAACAAATATGTCGTCGAATCTTCGCACGAAACCAAGCGTAAACACAATGCTGCTACGCTTGTTGAATTGAAGAGAAACTGTCATTTTTCACTTGCCCTACCGTACCCCTGATGTGATATATATATATTTTTTTTAATTTTATTTAAATATATATGCTAATTTTCCAATAGAAAAACAAATTGATCTAATCAATGATTAAAGGTTTTCTGTATTTTAAAGTGAAAAAAGTTTAAATTTAAACTAAAACTAAAATTAAAAATGTTTAAATTTAAAACAAAAAGTGGTATAAAAGGAGTGAATTTCAAATAAACTTTTCATTTTCAACATTTTCGTTTGTCGGTCGTACGGACTTACACACGATGTTACTCTTGCAAGAAATGGAAATCCATGTTCCAACTTTTGACCAATTCGAGGTGATGCTGTTCTGGCTGTTGCTGTTGGCAATTGCCCTGCTCATGGCCAGATTCCTGTGGCGTCATTGGGAAATAGCGAGAAGAAAAGTGGAACTTATCCAACTGGTGGATGAGGAAACTTACAAGACGCAACAACTGGAACGAATTCTACAATACCAACAATTGGTGGAAGATGAAGATTTCATCGGAAAGCCGTATATCTTCTACAATCCAGATAGCAACGTTTTCACTTTGCAGTTGGAATTCAACAATCCAACGGAAGAAAAATTTAAAATATTGTGCTGGTCGGCTTGGAGAGCTCTGGCGAGTATACAAACTGCATACGATTCCCAGCAATCGTACCAGCAGTAGTTACACTTCGTCCTCTCATATCTACTCATCTTAGATTTATTCTAAATACTCATCAACCATGATCTATCTATCTATCTATCTATTTGTCTGTCTGTCTGTTTAAATTAATTGCATACTATATAATTTATTTTTCTTATTTTGTTCATGATTGAAAAAATAAATATTTTAAAATATTCACTGCTTATAATTGCCTGCTGTTACTGACTATATTGGCAATATATCACCGGTAGAAAATTTCTACCTGGCTCGACGTGGTTCCAATTGTCATTCATTTAAACAATGTTATTGTAATAAATAACCAACATCAACTCAACGTATTAACTAACTAACTAACTAACACACAAATAAATAAACGTTTGCACACTTCCATAGCAACTGTTTTCTTGTTTTTTTTTTCAAACGGGATTGAATAATTATAACTTGATAATGTGAGAATTATAATAAAAGCGAAAACAAAAAATCTAACATAACTTCACTGTCGACATCTTAATCCACTCAAAAGTACAAACAACTTAAATTGACACATAAATCAAACAAATTATTTGATATGCTAATTCTTTTCATTCGTTGTCAAAACCTAAATCAAAGCTTGCCTATCAGTTCTACAGTAATCTTTGAAAACAAAAATTTCCTTCTCAAAACAAATAAGATGATAAAGTGGAATAAATTTATGAATTCACTGATGATAATTTTTGAACCTGATGATGATACAATGGTGAATTTGAACAAATGATACAGTATGAAAGAAGATTTGTTGAAGAAACAAAAAAAAGCAAGTGAAATATTCACCATCGTATTATTATAAATGCAACAAATGAAATTTTGAACGCGTGAAAAAGTATCAAACACCGAAATGAACACTTACCAAAGACTTCGAAGACAAACTTGACCGACGAGATGTTGAAGAAGCATTCGACCTGCAGTCACCAAGCTAAAAAATATGCAAAAAAAAAATTATTTTATAAAAATTGACAAAATAAAAAAAATTTTTCATATTACAACAAAGAAAACAAATAACAGCAATAAAACACACACACACAATTCAACCGGAAATGATTACGCCTGTTAAAAGCAGGCACGAGAAGCGCGTTTTGTTGAGAAAAAAATTTTTTTTCAAACCCTGTTCACAGATATGTATGCATGTATATATCTGAGAGAGATTTTTAATTAACGAAAAAAAAAGAAAAACACGAAAAATAGAAAGCACCAGACGACTTCCGACAGAGCTAACACAACACACGCGCGTCATTGAAAACGATCTGCAATTCACTAGCTTGTTGGCTACATCGTTGTGGCAGCTGTTCAAAAATGCAAGCAAAACAATCATCAGTTAACAGATATAAAGCTGGTATGAAAAAGCAGGAACAAAAAAAACGATGAAACTTCACTACTGCGATTGCTAAAATATATATATATATATATTACGAAACTATTTTATTAACAAACAAACATCTTTGATAATTGTGAAGACAACTTTGATATTCATCATCATTCTTCATGTTGAACACACACATATATATATGCTGAATACAGAAATATGGGAAATGGATATGAAAACAATTTCATTTCATTCAACTTTTTGAATATATCACTGTTCAATTATCCTTCTCACAATATACAATTTTAAATGTATCTATTCAATGCTCTCCAATAACTCTAATAGCATATTTAATTTCATTTTAATCAAAAATAAACTGTGAAAAAGAAATTAATTCAATTTACCATGCCCAATCAGTTCACTTTGCACTATGCAAAATGCACAGTTGACTTCTTCTTTTGATGTTATTAATATTTCATATTTGAAAAGTTAAACACTTCCCTTTTATGAACAACAATTTGAAGAATTAAAATCATGAATAGTCAATTGTACTTGCAAGTTACAGTAAACCTAATTAACATTTTTTTATTTTATTTACCCGTAAAGCATGTTCGGTGTTCTTGTACCAGGAAGAGCGGTAAGCTCATAAATGATAGAAATCAAATTTCACTTATATAAATATAAAATGAAATTATCATGATAGAAATTCTGAAGGTTAAGCATTATTATACAATAGAGTTTTCTGCAAATAAACTTCAACTGTATTGTTTTACATTCTATAAGCTAATTAACAATTGTATTGTATGTAACTTCGAGAGTATAGCAACTGAATGTTGTTTCAGGTGCAAACCAATCTCACTCAGATTGACGACACCCATTGCGTTTTCAGTTTAGACGACGCCGAACATGTTAACCACATTATCGTTTTGCTAACAGGGCAAGTAGCATTTCCACAAGGCTATGGTGGAGCTGGTAGAAACTTTCAAAAGGTGTTAATTCAAATTCTTAACATGTACTTTTAGTATATCTCTGCTATCCTTCCTCTGATGGACAACAAGCTTGGCTATACCTAGGCTTTGTAAGCAATGAAAAACCGAGCGCTATTTTTAGAGTGACAAAGCTGAAGTCTATGAGTAAGATAATGACAACACTTTTAAAAATTTATCCACTATTTACAATTAATATGAATTGCTGAAGAAGACAATTATCTTTTTTTTTTCAGTAGTTCCACAAACAAACGTACCTGGTGGTTTTGTCGGCTTTAACAAGTCAAGTACTGTGGTTCAGCTTGGTATATCGGTAGAACCGCTTACATCAATCACTTCATTGACGCCGGTGGGTGATCTGGATCCACCGATAATGGACAACTTTGTGCAGTTCACCCAAAACATGCTTCAGAGTTTTTTCAACTATGCGTTGTCATTTTCGGCTGGTAAAGCAGATATCGTAAACAAAGCTGACGGACCGTATGTTCCGGTGAACGTTGTGCAAGGCTGGTACGAACAATTTTCACGGAGACTGGCGGCGGATCCAAATTTCTGGAAAAATTAATTGCAGGCAAAATTGTAAACAATATAATGGATTCTTCATTTACATCTCGCTAATCTCATTATCATTAAACAGTTACTCTAATTTGCTTTATCTCTTCGCATGTTCGACACTTTATAACAGCATGTATAAAGTGTTGGATTTCCTTATACAATAGTCAACGTCAAAGTCAGTTCAAAATAAAAAATGGGTTTTTGACAACCTTTGAAAATTGGATACACTTTTTCTTTAAATGTATTATAAACATTATACTTAAAAAAACTGGATACTGAATTCAAAAAATCAATCATTTGATTGAAAACCATAAGAACGACTTCGATAACGAAACAGGCAAAGATAGTTTAAATTTTGAGCAACGAAACATTATACATCAAACGAAAAATCTTATAAAATATTAAATTGCTTACTAATATCGCATGCGGTAACGTATATAGCATCTGTTGCTCGCTTTTATTCGTACTTAAAAAAGATGAACGCAAAATCATACTGTTTGAAAAAGAGAGACGACTTATGCAACATTCAAATATAAAAATTCGTATTTTATGGATAATCAAGTAAAATGATTCACATCAGTGATGATTTTGAATCAAATAAATGAAAATACTAAATAAAAATTTGTGCAACAATCTTTAAATCATTTCATTACTTATTTATGCAATATCAAGTTTACAAAACTACTTTCAAAGATTCCTATTTTTTAAGCGGGAAACATTACTGTAGCAAACTGGCGGGAATGTAGAAATAAAACCTATTTTTGTACAGTAATTGAAAAGTAAGAGTTATATTTTATTGGCTTATTTTTAAGATTTCATGCACTCTACTATTCTCTAGGTGTCATCGAATGGTGAAAATCAGCCAATCGCAGATAATGCTTAATTTTTGCTTTTACTTTGCTGAATGTAGCTTTCATTCACAAAGTTTTAATATGTTTTATTTCCTCATATATTTCATGCGGTTCATTAAATGAAATTTATTAAACTTTGCAAACAAATTAATTGAAACCTCCGTTTACAATAATTCAATAAAGTGAAAAAACAGTTTGGAATTTGTACTTTCGTGTCATTTATTTCACAAAATATCTGACAATTAGAATATCTTCAATTGTATTTGTTTCATAGTTTAGTATGATTCATTTTACTGCCATTTCAATAATGATTTCTGTTTTTTGATATACTTCAAAGACATTCATAAACAATAAAAATAACAACTGGAAATAATGAGGAACGAACGAACTCCACGAATTCTGGAATTGTTTGCTGGAATTGGGGGTTTCCGTCTTGCATTGCAGTGTAAGGGAAATTTAATTTTGTCTTGGACCATATTTTTGTTAAAATTGAGAATTTCTGAATATGATAGAAACGAATTTTACTTTCATTTCAGGTTCTAAAGTGAAATACATTCCAGTCGGTGCGTACGACATTGATGAAACTTGTAATAGCACATATGTCGCAAATTTTGATGGAGATATTTTCAGAAGAAGAAATATTTGTGTAAGATTTAAAATTTGATTATTAAATTGATTAGCTGAGGTATTTTCAGTCGGTGACTTGGAATGAATTAGACCAACTTCAGTCTGATTTTTGGATGCTTTCTCCTCCCTGTCAACCTTTCATGTTGTAAGAAGCTTGATGTGTTATATTTACTATATTAACGATTTTGGTTATTTGCTCAGAAGTGGAAACAGGCGGGATGTGAACGATTCACGTGCAGAACCTTTTATTCACATTATTGAAGTGTTGACGAAGTACACCTAATCTTTTAAAGTCATGTATTACAGTAGGTGAAATTTTAGAATGCAATCGTTTCCAAAATATATATTGCTAGAAAATGTTCCTGGATTTATCAGTTCTATTGCTTGTATGAATCTAACCGAGACTTTAGAAATGAAGGGCTACCACAGCAAGGTGAACTGTTAATTTATGTTGATCATTTGATATATTTTCATCAGTGTAATTTAGATTTTTATACTTGATCCCTACGATTTTGGCATTCCAAATCATCGAAAACGGGCATATTTAATTGCTGAACATGAAAGTGTAGATGATCTTGTTGCTGTTGATGCGTGTGAAGTGCGGCAAATCTTACTTGCCTCATAAAATTGTATTCATTAAATCCTCGTCATTCCTTTTTAGCAACTTTCCAATTGTCCAA
Source organism: Trichinella papuae (assembly GCA_001447755.1). Classification (NCBI taxonomy): domain Eukaryota; kingdom Metazoa; phylum Nematoda; class Enoplea; order Trichinellida; family Trichinellidae; genus Trichinella; species Trichinella papuae. The sequence continues at coordinate 266,540 of JYDO01000006.1, forward strand.
AAGTGGTTTGTTCAAAGCCAATTTCCGAGTTTTTATGCACATTAGAAGAAACAGAGTTACAGAAATACTTGGTTCCAGATCGACTTTTGATTCATAAAGAATGTATGGATATTGTCTGCAGAGATGATACTTCTTCAAATTGTTTCACCAAAGGGTAAACCACAAGTTGGATGTGATGCTCTTGTGTGAAAAATATAATTTCAGATATGGCCGCTACGTTAAAGGAACCGGATCGATTCTTAGATGCAAAATGCAAGATGGTACTGAAAAATTGCGATTCTTCACCCCCACTGAAATACAACGACTGATGGGTTTTCCAGAAACTTTTGGTAAGAATCGTTTTAAAATTTTTATATTATTCAAATTTAATTTACCGGTTTAAGTTTTTCCCGAAAAGATCAGCATTCGCCAGCGTTATCAGTTATTGGGAAGTAGTGTAAATGTTTTTATAGTTTCCAAATTGATTCAGGCAATTTTGAACACATTTAATAGACAATGAATGAACAATCACAATTCAAAAGTGATAATTTAATTCAAATTATTATTATTCATTTTTATTAATGCTGGTCGGGTAGCAAAGGAAGCAGAAGATTATAAAAACTACCGCTGCTCCAAAAATCGACCGTTTTCCAGCCACACCAACCCTTGAAAATTAAAAACGGATGTTAGAAGATCAATCAAACAATGAACAAAAATCATATACTTTCTGCGTGATAGATTTCAAATCTTCAGCACCGGTATAATGTGGGTCCAAAACCAGATATTTTGCTTGTCCCGTTGCTTCATCTATGCTAACGCCGAGAATAGTATGCGCAAGATTGCCTCCGCCTGAGATATCATGAAAACAATTTTTAAATACAAATGAATAAATTCCACTCTTTCTATTCTATTGAATTTGAATACAAAATAAATGAACACTTTACATTACAAGAATAAAAACGTTTAATTTGCATTTGTATTTTAAAAAATATGCTTACCAATCATTACTGGTGTTCCTGCAGAATGAAAATGACGTCTCAATTCCTCAGCCCAATCAGTCAGTTCTTCACGACTGTTCAATGAGAGCGTTCGACAGGTAATCTGAAATTATGCAAATTTCATTGCCGTTTTCATTTTAAATCAAATCAAATCAAATCAAATGAACAGACGCCCAATAAATGATCAATGCAGTAGCTCAATTCCATAGATCCTATCCACTGTTTTGTGCCAATGAAACTTTTCGGCTTGTCACCAACGTCTGCAAGCGCTTGTTGAATTTGTCTATGATTTGGAACCGGCTTTTCTGTATAACCGTTCAGCATAAACCATGACCATATTGTCTGAAAGCTTCGGTACGCACAACCCCAACCACGATCGTCGAAATTATCCTGCATATAATGATAATATTCATACAAACCGTGAACAGTTGCCATATTCGATTCATCTTAAAGTAGGATAGCACACAAAACAGTTTTATGATTATATTAAAATTCAATATTTTCCCGTACCTCCTGGTGGAGTGAGCGCTTCATGTACGTTTCTCAAACGAGATTTCGGATCGTCAGAAAATACAAACCGATTCATTCGGCGAAATATGCTGCGAAATGTTGACAAATTCCACCTTGCATGCAAATCATTTCTCCATTCAACTAAATTATCATAAATTTTAAAAAGTACGCATATTTGGTTGTTCATCAACAAAATTACGATTATCTGAATCGCTAGTGTTCCGAGGCTGGCATACAGTGATGAAAAACAGCGCTGGTGGAGGAAGCAACAAGGTGAATTCTGGAATTGGAAATTCTAAGGACTAAAAATTGAAATTCTATTAATTTACACAACAATAATGCAATTGATAACTAATTACTTCAAAATTACAATTCTTCAACAAACACTGTTTGGCTTGTTCTAATAGTCGAATTATAGCTATTTCAAAGTTGATGTGAATTTCATTCACTTCAACTTCTGACTGTAAACAAATCACTGGTTCTAAATGAATTGGAATTGAATAAACTTTGTAATTTCCTAAAAAATTTCATTTTAAACCAAATATTGATATGACAACAAAATATCCACCTACTATTTTGTGAATCAGCAATAAGGGCGAATTTGTTATCATCACTTAAATCAGGCGTGAATAACTTGCCATGTGAAAGTTGAATAACTTTCTGAAAAATACAGCCTATTCATTTGAAAAATATAAACTAAAAAATTTTTTCTTTCTATTCAAATTATGTATAGTTTCAATTATAATAATTAAGACAAACAAACAGTATTATTAATAAGCTTCTTTACTATGAAATTTATACCGCATGAATCATGCTGTTCAATGATCGACTTTTGCCTCCATTCATATTTTCGTCCAAAGTTCGTAAGTCGCCAACTGTTGAATTTGCTTTCAAACCGTTTAAGAAACTATTCTTTGCTGTTGTGCCAAAAATTGAACCGCTTGGTCCATGAATGAAAACATTACTGTCTTGCTTCATATTTCTAATCAAATGATCGAATGCTTTGATCGTGCATTTTTCTACATTCACTAAAAGGTTGATATACTGCAAGAAATGCTTTATCATAAATAAATGTTTTATCATAAAGTATTGAATTAAAAAATAACAATCGCTAACCTTTGCTGTTGTGTACATCCAAAGCTATTTGAGCTTGCAACTTTAATGAACTTTTCAACGTGATGAGCTGAGACTGAATTTCTCGAGCTGTGATCCACTGAGGGATTACAGGCTCCAAATTTATATTCACCTCAGTGGACCCTGGGTTGGTTACGGCAAAAAAATTTGGCACATCAACACTGCTAGAAGAATGCTTTGCCACCACAGAATGTTCAGCAGTTTCAGGTATGAACTGTAAAATTTTTCCAAAGTCATGCGAAACAAACTAATTAAATTAATAAATTACTTTTTCTCTAATAAAATGTAAATATTTTGAAATAATGGAATGACTGTCATGCAATTTTTGTTCTGCTGTCTCCAAAATGAGTACACCCACAATATCAACGCCTGAAATAAATTAAAATACACAAAAAACAAGCTATAAAAAAGAATCCTTACCTCCAGCAAGACTGTTCCAAATGCTTCCTAATTCTGAATAAACATCCACTTCATTTTTAAATAATAAAGCTCGATAGATAATTACTGCATCATTAAATACACTGCCTAGAAGGATGCCATGTGTTGCCAAACCGCCGTGATGTTCAATGTATCGCGCAGTTTCCTAGAAAAATAATCATATAACTTTTAGATTTCAAAAAGAAAAAATATTTTACCTTAAAATAACTTTCGTAGACTTTGAGCAGCATTATATTAGGACTGTTATCCTGAAAATTCGCAACAAAATTACTTCAAATGTGTTTGGCGTACAGTGTGGTATACTGTAATTTCTGCATAGTTAGGTTATTTTGAAAACATTAAGACTTGAAATAAATTCATAAAGAATTGTCTTCACAATAGTTTTTAAATGATTTAAATGAAAGTTTATCTAATTTTTAAGGAGTTATTATATATTTATGATGAAAAAGTCATATAAACGAAACATATTTCAAAGTTGTTATTTAACTGGCAGTATAAACCTCAACAATGGAACATGACTACTTTAAGAAATAACAAAATTTTAAATAATTTTAAAAGTTGATATTTGCTTGTAAAATGGAAAATTTAAATCGAGATTGGTAACAGTATTATCAAAATGTTTGACGGATGAATTGATTGATTATTCATTTTTTACCAAAGGAAGCTTTTACATGATTAATTGAGTTCGTGGTATTTGTGATATTTACTAATTAAACATGATGCGGTTATTATGGTTAAATTTTTTAGCAAATAATCAAAATCAATAGTTTACTTCACAGTACTTTTTTCGTTGCAAATTTAATTTTATTGCATGAAATCAACTTATTCAGCATTTTTGTAGTAAGAAATAAAATAAAATATGAAATATAATGGTAGTATTTTACTTTACAGCTTTACTGAGAATAAAATAAATTTATTTTTTCTTTTATTGGAAATAAGAATGTAAAATTTGTAATTTTAATAAAAATATCATCATTGTATCTTTTTTTATTTCAAAATATTAAATATTCGTTAATAAAATTTAATATGTACCTGCTCCTCATTGATTTTCCGGTACCATACTGTAGTGTAGACGCCCTAGGGCTGCACGGAAGTTGAACGTAGAATGAGCGCGGTCACTGCCGGTATAAATGTTTCTTTATCAGCTTTCCGACAGACTGATGTTGCTAACGATGGCGAAGAACTGAACGAAAAGGTAACAGTATATATGTGTATATATATATATATATATATTTATATATCGGTGTGCATGTATGCATGTATATCAGTAATCTCATAGCGTGCATATATATATATATTATATTTATATTTATGCATATATACTTCCATAGAAATATTGCTTTGTGATGCTGTGCATGCTATGAAATTTTTTTTTATAAATATTTCATCAATGACCATATGCTTGCTTTTAGACGTTGGTATTTAAATTTAACAAGAAACATTTTAAGTTAGAATGCCGCTTGTTTGAAAGCGAGATTAGTTTTTTATTTCAGTTTTTTAAAAATTTTCTTTCAAAACTGTATCTCAGTTTTGATTTATTTATTTTGTAATTGTTCAGCATTAGTTGTTGCAATTTTGTAAATCTATTGAGCAAGTGTATGGATTTTCTGTTCGTTGTGTATACCTTTTTTTTTCTTTCTTACATTCATTGTAGTGTTTGAACTGTTCTGTTTATCATTGCTATGCAACCATGACGTAATGCTTGTGACGCCTGAACGAATGTGGACAGACTTTGCTTTTATTATTTGCTTCTTATTTGAGTGAATTTTGATTTTCCTGCACATTATTGTGATTAATTAAATTATATATAGTGCAAAATATAGTAATGTTTGAATTATTGTACATTTCAGCTGTTAGAAGTTCGCAATTATATCCAAAGCACGCAGAAATGTATTCGAGAATTGAACGATCGGTTTGCCGGTGATAGAAATCCGAAATCCATCTTTCTTGACGTAAGTGATTTTAAAAAATCTTCCGTGTGTGCATGTATTATTTTATTCATTCTGTTGTTATTTTCTTCATGCTCATTCAAACAAAGCATAGCTGCTTATTATTTATGCTTTTGTGAAATTTTGAAATAATTTAGTTTGCTAAAAATTATGTTGCCATTAGAAAAACAGTTTCGCTTTATTGAACATAAAGTGTTGAGTCATGCAGTGTGTTGTGCTGTTGTGAATTTGTGCGATGTTTTTCATTTTTAAGCCGCGTCAGGCAAGTTTGCTGGTGACAAGCGGAAAACTTATTTAGGTTAAAAATTTGATGAACAGGTAGAGGCATTTTGAAAAATTTGGACTTTATTGTAGCATGTGACGTGAGATTAAAACTTTTTTTTTTTCTTAATTCCTGTAAATATCATCATAATAATAAAATTGAGCACAATTGAATTGATAATGTGAAGCGTTATTATTTAATTAATAAGCATGTATTCTTCAATTTATTGCTGTTTATTTTTCCATTGAAAGTTGTTTATTTTTCAACGGTGAATCTTTTTATGATTTTTTTTTTGAATTTAATTTTAATTACACTTTGGCTTTTCATTTAAAAAGAGCAAAAAAAAAACAAGACAGTACAACTTAGTATGCATTGATTTTCAGGTGATGAAAATTTTCTTCTATTATGCGGGCGAACTGTTCGACTTTTTATTTTTAGATAGTTGATATGAATTGAAGTTGGATCGATTTTTTTTTTAAGTCAACGATTTCATTACATTCAGTGGCAGATAATTGAATTGTGATAATCTTTCACTTTAAAAAAAAAATAATCTCATGTTAATGTTAAAGTTTTTAAGTGTAAATTTTTATCGTGAATATTTTTTTTTTGTAATGCTTTGTTTTACACTGTTTAGATGTGTGGTGAATTAAAAGATTATTTTATTTTGTTACAGATCATTACTAAGTGTGAAGTATATTTTAAAAAATGTTTGAATTTTTCACAGGTTTAGTGTAATTAGCGTAGTTTTACAAGCTGATGCTTTCAAGTTAATGATTTTGCGATCAAAATTGGAATTTCTTCTTTAAGCACGTAACAAAAGCAGTAAAGTTAATTAGAGTGAAAGTTTGCTGTGCTGTCACCAGCAAATGGCGAGTAATATTTGAATTCAGGGCATCGCACCGTCAAGACCTGTTGTATGTATGTATGTATGTATGTATGTATTGTATTTTAGACTTTTCAATTGTTTCAATTCTTTGGTTATCGTATGTTTGATCTGTTTTTTAGATAAACAAAACTTGTTTAATAATTTATGAATATTATTATTTGAGAATCAATAGTAAACGAATGCACATATAAGGCATAAAAAGAAATTTAATGAAACTAAGTCAGACATCAATTATTGGTATCGTATAAAAAAAATCATCAGTAAAACGTCTTGTCATGTTTTTAAAGAATTTATGAAGTAGCCAACTGCAAATGATAATGTGAAACCCTTACTTATATTTTGTCATCCGAAGAAGTTGATTGGTTGTTTTAGGCTGAAAATTTTTTTTTTTTGGTAAATTTCTTCATCAGTGGTTTGCCTTACCTTTTTTATTTAGAAAATGAATTGCTTTTTTATTTTATTAATTTTATAAAAATTTTAATGAACACGGTAAACAAAAAGCACGTTTATTGATTTTGAAATGAGGAAATGAAGCATTGGGAAAGAGGACAGTTTTTCGCGGTGTTTTAATTTTTGCAACGTCTGTTGAGCATTTTGAACAGAAAAAATGATTTCTTATTGTGCGGTAATATACTTTAATTGAATATTTGGTTTTCCTTTTTCCAAAGACGTTTATTTTTCTTTAATGAAAGGAACTGACATCCACAACGATACCAATGTATCAGATTTTAGCTATAGCAAGCGCATGATGTGTACATTTGCCTTTTTTTTTCATAATATAAATTTTATGCACTTATCAATGAATACATGGAATTATTATTATTGTTGTTGTTGTTGTTGTTTTTGCTTTGCTTGTTTTCCACATTTATTATTGACAAATTGTGGAAAATTTTTTGCATTGCAGTTAGAAGGAGGGAAATGATTATCTATCTGTTTAGCTTCTGGCTATAAGACGGCTAGTTCGATAATCGTTGATGTCGATAAGTACACTTCACTCATGGGTGAAAACTTTTCTTCTTCTTCTTCTTTATTCAGCTTGCATATATGCATTAGTTGTTTGTCAGCGTGATACATGATTGCTTAATTAAGAGAAGAAAAATACCGAAACTGTTGATCAGAATTATTATTATTATTATTATTACTAATTTTCATTAATAGATAATGTTGTTGTTTATCATGATGCATTTACAATTGATTTTTGTAACGGTTTTTTATACTTTTGTTGTGAAAAAGTTAATCATGCTTTATGTGCGTAGGTTTATTGATCTGTTTATTTGCACATTTATTTATTACAAAACAAAATGAAAGTATTGCTTTTGTTTTGAAATAATGCTATTATATTTAGATTTCATAATTTTGTTGCATATATGTTTTTTTTTTCAATTCCATCTAAACATGTATGCATATAAGGGTATGGTATTTTACCGTAGTTTGTGTTGAGAAGAGAGAATATTGGTTGATTATTTTCTGTCGCGCTTTGTCGCTGCAAACATGAGATATTGTATTGCTTATTGCTGACGTCAGTCTGCTTTTCATGATCTCTGTATTGTAAATGATTTTTAGTCGCATTGCCCATCGCAGCGGTATTTACCATGCGTTGTCTGCGTGTATATGTGTATATATATGTGTGTGTGTGTATGTATATATATGTGCGTGTGTGTGCGTGTGCACGCGCACGTGCGCATATTTTTCCCGCGATATTATTTGTTGCAGCAGCTTTTTTTGAAAATTTCCTTTTTTATACTTCTTCTATTGATTTGATTTGGAAAAATAGAAAAACGCGGCTTTCAGAAGCAGAAATTATGAAATTACAAAATCTGTGATTCGGTTTCTTTTATGAATATGGGACCGAAAATCTTTTGCCACTCATCACCACCGATGCTTGTTATTTGTTGTTGTTGCTTGCTGCTTTGTGAATTTTTGAATATAGTCTGAATTGGTCTTTTGACGACAATATATATATATATATATATATGTATATATATACATATTTATATGTTTATCAAATTGGATCGACTTTTGATAACATCTCTGCTTGTTTGTTAATGCAATTCTTGAAACAGTTAGTTATTCATTTTTAACAAACAACGCAGCAAAATATCAACGAAGAAAACATAATTTCATTTGCTCATTGTAACAGTATCTATTTTATTTGTTGCTGCTGTCTTTTGTACTGCTGCTGCTGTTGCTACTACTATTACTACTACTACTACTTCTCCTCTTTTTAATTTTAATTTTAATTTCTTATTGTTGCTCATTTTGTTGTGCAGTTGGGTTCTACATGAAAATTACATTTATATGGAAACAATTGGTCGTAGTTTTCGAAATTTGATGTGCCCATGTTGGCCTTTTGCAGTTAGTGTTTGTTTGTTTGTTTGTTTGTTATTTCTATTTTATAACATGCTTCATCTGTTTCTTTGTGCTTTGGTTTTATTGCAATTATTTTATTGCTTTAATATTATCTGTACTGTGTTTGTGATTGGTTAATTAATTAATTTTTTTTTCAAATATTTTGTTGATTTTTGTATCTTTTTCAGGAATACCAACAGTTGACTGAACACTTGCATCAGCTGCAGCAAACTGAACAACGTCTTTTGTCGTTGGCTAGCGAGCCGAGCGTCAGTTCAGAGTTGCTGCCGCCGTTGGGCGGTGGCCAGACTGTTTCTTCGTTGTCTTCTTGCACATCTAGGTTTGCATATCTTTTTTCTTCTTTGTTTGTTTGTTTGTTTGTTTGTATAGTTGTTGATTTGTTTTGTTTAGCGGTTTGTTTGACGATGCACAGCCGTTGGATTTCAAGTACGATTCTGTCTTTACCGGCGCCAATGGATTGTCCCAACCGCAGGCTTCGTCGTCCACCTTGACGCCTCTCCATTCTCCCAGTGTATTCTTGTCCGCCCGGACGCCTAGTTCGTCGTCTGGTCGAACATCACCATCATGCTCACCCAGACGTCCCAGGCTTCTCAAAGTTCACTTGCCGTTTGATCAACACAGCACAGTAAAAAAAAAAAATATTAATTTATTATTTTCATGTTTGTAGAAAAAAAATTTTTTTTTTAAATATATTTTTTTCTTTTTAATTAATAGGTGGAATTGAAGTCTGGCGTCAGTTTACGGGAAAAAATTGGTCAAATTTTATCCAAACGCAACATGAAATGTTCTATATCACCGAGCGTTTGCACGGTTACAAAAGGACCTTCGGTGTAAGTAGAGGAAAATTATTTTTATGTTAAATTTATTTCACATAATTATTTATTATATATTCATCCTTTTCCTAGTGATGATGAGATTGTCAGCTGGCAGACAGATGTTGGCTCATTGGAAGATTGCGAAGAGCTTTGGGTGCACATCACCATTCCACTTTTTATGAGTATTCGTCACAGATTTGTAAGTGTATTTATTTATTTTATTGTTTTTCTTTTTAAATTTATTTTTGATACAGTTGCGAAAGTCGTTTTTCACCGTTACCTATTGCGACATTTGCATGAAGCCAATTTGGCTTCAAGGCTATCGTTGTGATTGGTGCAGTGTCAAGTTTCATCAAAAATGCTGGTCCAAAGTGCCGACATATTGTGAACAAATTGGTCGCATGCGTCCAGAACAGCTGACGTAAGAAATCAACAATTATTTCTCGAAATAGTTGTGTATATATTTCATATTTTTTTAATTATTCATATTTTTAGTGATGTGATATCGAGACTGTCCAACGGTGAAAAAGTATTGTTTGACGAATTCAGTTCTATAGATGGTGATGATGGTCTAGAATTTATGGACGCAATGGTGGACTCGGTTTCACCGTCGTCGTCCAGCCGCATCCCCAGACGCAGTGGAGGCATCTACGTCCGCCAGCCTATAATACCGATCATCACCAGGTCGGAGTCCTTTTCTCACTATCGTTCCAGGTCTACATCGGCGCCAGACATCAACGAACCACTGAAAAAGGACGAAGAGCATCTGACCAGGGTGAGTTATTCTTTGTTATTATTGTTGTATATATTATTTCATTTTACTTTCTTTTATTTATTGGAAATTGTACAAGCTATATGTGTAATTGAATTTTTTGATTGATTGAATTAATATTAGCATATTTAAAATGAGATCCTTTAATTCTCTTTCAACATGAACACAACATTCTTCTTCTTCTTCTTCTTCTTCTTACTGTTAGCAAACGCGTTTTGATATTGTTGTTGTCTGATGATGCAATTTTTATATTGACAATATCAGCGGAACATTTTAATGTTTGTTGCGCTATATTCTTTATAACTTTTTTTTTCTTATCATTTTCTCATTTCAGGAAGTCAACAGGATATTATCAACATCGATTCACGATCCACATCGTGCCTGTAAGTCATTTTATTTTAATTGATTGTACTTTATAAATTGCTTTTCATGTTTTTCTTTTGCTTTTTCCTTCCTTATGTTTTATTATTAATGTTTTTTTTTCCATATAATAAATATATTCTGATGTAGCATCAGTTTTTGGCGTCGATCCCCGATTGACCGCTACAACGAGCGGTTTGCTAGCTGCCGAGACGTGTTCTAGTCACAAAATTTATCTGAATGATAAGGTAGAGTAGTTGTAATTTGCATATGCTTTGCAAATTTGCATTTTCCATTATTATCTTTTTTTTTCCAGCGTCAGTTGTACAAACGTGAATCGTTGGAAGGCTGGGAAATACCGGCGTGTGAAGTGCAGTTTGGTCGTAAAATTGGTTCCGGTTCTTTTGGCACCGTTTTTAAAGGATCTTGGTTTGGTAAGCAAAGCATTTTACCTTGTAAAAAGAGCCGTATTTTTTTCAAAATTGTTTTTACAGGGCCCGTTGCCATAAAAAAGCTGAACGTTGGTGAGCCGAGTCCAGCTCAGTTGCAAGCTTTCAAGAATGAAGTTGCTGTTTTAAAGTAAATTTTTATTCAAAATGAAGATAATAAAAACAAGAAAAAGGGGAAATATTAATATTTGAAATTGTTTAGAAAAACACGGCACGTGAATATTTTGTTATTCATGGGCTGGGTACGTGAGCCGGATCTTGCCATTGTTGCCCAGTGGTGTGAAGGATCGTCACTTTATAAGCATTTGCACGTTAACGAGCCGAGGACGGAATTTTCAATTTATCAAATAATTGACATCGCCAAACAAACTGCGCAGGGAATGGAGTAAGTGTACAATTAATTAATTTATTATTATTATTATATAATTTTTTTTTTTGGTTTCAGCTATTTGCATTCCAAAAATATTATTCACCGTGATTTGAAATCGAACAATATATTTTTAACCGATGATTGGACTGTAAAAGTGGGTGATTTCGGTTTGGCCACGGTCAAAACACGTTGGAGTGGTTCCTCGCAATCCAATCAGCCGACTGGCTCTATTCTTTGGATGGTAAGCATATTTGGTTGTTACATCTGTTGTTTTCAGTCGATTGTATTTATTTATTTATTTATTTTAATTTTATTATATATCAATATAGGCACCAGAAGTAATTCGAATGGATAGGTCCAATCCGTACAGTTATCATTCAGACGTTTATTCATACGGTGTTGTGCTGTTCGAGTTGATATCCAATCAACTGCCATACGGTCATATAAACAACAAAGATCAGGTGAGATATTTTTATGTAATAAATAAAATTTTAATAATTTTCTTGACAGATATTGTTTATGGTTGGTCGAGGGTTTTTGAAACCAGATCTCAACCGATTGCGTTCGGACACTCCGGCTGGGCTTAGGAAAATGATTGAATCTTGTATTCGTTATATACCACTCGAAAGGCCCGAATTTCGAAAGGTAAGCATATATATTATATGCATATGAAGAAATATTGAATTATGTTATATATTTATTTTGTTTGCTTGTAAAATAGATTTTGAACGCTTTGCATGATCTATCCCGGTCACTGCCAAAGTTGCAACGGTCTGCATCTGAACCGTTGATTTATCGTGGTCATTGCGATCCAGTTGAATTTTTTTATCCAGTTTCATCACCGAAAACGCCGGCTTTGAATCATCACGCCGCCGCATTTCCGTTTGCTTTAACAACAGGTGGAGTGTCGATGCAGTGACACACGAAAAGCTTAAGAAGAAATGTGGAAATTTCATTTTTTTTTCTGTATAATTTCTGTTTTCAAAAAAAAAAAGGAAAAAATTGGAAGATGTGGATGGATGATGGTGAAAGATGATGATTTCAATTTTCTTTCACATTCAAATTATCCACAATGCAAGCTTTAAGTTTTTTACTCGGTTCACAGTGCGCAGCTTTTCATTTTTTTTATTTTGTTTTTTAAATATATGTACATATATATATATATATATGAATATATATATATATGTATGTATGTCTGTAATTCGTTTTTTTTTCTCTGTTTATAAGATTGATGATGTCATACGCTCGCGGTTGGACCGCATCTCGTTGTGTATTTTTTTTCTTTTTTTGAAATTGGCGTAACACGCTTACGTTTTATCGATGTTTTATATTTTTAAACAACAGCAAAAATGTAAGAAGAAAATTAAAATTACATCAAATCTGTTTTCGTTTAAAGTTTTATAATACATTTTCAAGTCACAGTCCTTGGGAAACAGCAGCTTTCAACGTCATCACACCCGAGGGAAGGAGGGTCACGGGGCACACATGCAACCAGCACGCACATGTTGCTCATTTTACGGTCCAGTTGCACTTTCGATTTGGTTTTGTAAGAAAAGAAACTGCCCAATGATTGGTGCAAATTTTCTAATCAAACTGGCTTCATTTGGCCTGGGGCGGGGTTGGTAAAAGTTGGAGAAAAGTCTTGTCTTTGCACAGGCGAAACAGGCCGTTTGAAACTGCTGCTACCACTACTACTACTACTATTACTGCTTCTACTGCTGTTGTTGTTCTTTTGCTGCTTGTTGGACGAGAAGTTTGTTGTTTGTGGTTCTGTGCTAATCTGTTTTTATATTTACACCATTTGCGGTTTGTTTGTTTGTTTGTTTATTGTTGAAAATGCAACAACAACAACAACAACAGGCAATTGAAATCGAATTGGCAAAACCTAGAGGACCATGCTGGTGTTGTTCAGTGGTACGTTTGGCCGTTTTGGTTGGCTTGTTGCAAATAGCAGGCAGTTTGCTTCAGGTGGTGTTCATTTATTGGAAAGACGATTCAGTCGACCCATCTCCACTGCTAGCATACGTTGACTACTTGGACGAGCAAGAGTTCACCTGGCGCCGGCTCAACTCAGAACAGACCTTGGCCCAAGGGGCCGCGTCGGCGGTCAGCAGCGCCTTGTTGCACGTGATGATCGTCGCCTGCATGCTGGTCGGCATTTGCGGCGGTCGACCCTGGCTCCTGTTGCCCGAGATGAGCTTGCTCGGCTTGAAAGTGATCCTGTGCCTGGTTCTAGCCGCCACCAGGATGCTCAATCCGGAGTTGGATGGCCGCGAACGACGGGCGAGCTTCAGCTCGCTGTTCGCCGCCGCGTTCGTCAACGCCTGCTTTTTCGGCTTGCTGTTAGCCTGCTTCGGCGAGTTGAAACGACGTCGTCGCCGGCGTCGGTCCGCTGTGGAGCATCATCAGCACCACTACAACCAACAGCAGCTCACCGACGAATCGTCGCACTCTGTTGCCACACCACGCCAGCAACCACACCCGGCGGATCCACCACCGCCTTATAGTAGTCAGAATGTTGCCGACGAACCGCCGCCGCCCTACCACGAACTGTCCATCTTCAAAACTACTACGGTCAATTACGAGTAGTACTGTATTAATGGAACTTAATTTTCACATCAAGTGTACTGTATTGAAGCGTTTTTTTTACATCGTTATTCACATTTTATGGGTTATTTTGTTTAGCCTTTCAACTGAGCCGAAAGTTTTTTTTTCTGTTAAACCGTCCGACACGTCATAGTCAATATGTGATGTACTACAAACTACGAATTTGAAATAAACGTTATTTTTTATTGCACAAACAAATCAGTGAGAGTGAATCAATTTTTATTTGGTCAAAGAATTAAATACCATTCGCACATTAGTATACCATCACCAGTGTTCAAAAACAAAAAAATAACGCGAGCGAATAATATTGGTGAACTATTTTCATCGACAAGTGCAACAAACAGAGTATAATTAGTAGCTTAGTTTTGAAACTGGACGGGACAATTTTCTTTGTCTCATCACGATGAGTAACAATAAGTAAGTAGCAAGCAATAATGAAATCGTTTCACTGGAAAATAAAATGGCAATTGTTCACGGTGGGCAAATAATTACTGTGGGAAACCCCAATTTTTTCACCGTTGAACAGATAGTAAAGTTTGAATAACCTCGGACAGATACCAGCAGAGCATGCCCAAGATTGAAGTGTAGAAGTGGAAAACCGAAAACGCGGCCGAAGTAGAGTTAGCAATGAACATCCCTTTGAAACCGTACGGTGTTGGAATGGGCACGACGCTTCTGCCAATTTCTACCATAGTCTTTGCGTTCAAAACATACAGCAGACCTGAGAAAAAACCAAAAAGTTTAAATACCGTCAGCCAAGTTTAAATTCAGTATTGAAAAGCGAAATATTTTTCCATTTGCCCGACAGACAGAAAAATATCACTCAGTCATTTGTTATTGATAAATTGACAAGTGAAAAATTAAAAAGTAATACCTTTTGCAGCTGTGCTGTTAAACGCTGATACGAGCAACGCGCCATCATCTTCAGAACGACAATCTGGATGCTTCACGAATGCCATTTCAGTAAGGTAAACATCCGGATTATTCGGCACCTCCCATCTTTTTTCAATTTTTGCGGCATTGTTAGTTATTGAAAACTAACCATAAAGTGGTAAATTTTAAAACAAGAAATCAGAGCAAAATATATCATCATTATCATTACTTTGCAGACTTGTGAGTGGAGTTCATGAGCCTTTAACAGCACGTAGAAGTTGGAATAGCTTGGATTGTTGTAATACGAAGGATTGATTACTGGAAACTGCAACATCACAGAGAAGTTGGTAGAAAGTGCTAAGCGTCTCAAATCCATTCTGGACGGTTCCAAAATATATCTAGTCAGCCATGTCTCCATTGGAAAGTGATCCTGAAAGTTTTAAAATTCATTATGTTTACACTGAAAGCACTGCAACTTAAAAATACTACACGTTGAAAACAGTTGATCTAGTTTGAAAATTTAAACTTCATATTTTCTGACAGATAAATTCGTTTTTGTTTATTTAAAAATTTATTTAATTCTTTATTTGTGTTCAATTCAACGCAATTCATTTTATCTAAGAAAAATTCTGAATAAATTTTTTCAAAATATACTAACTTGAAAAATCTTCATCTACAGTAGGTAGACTTAATGCACAAACTATTTCGTTAACTGTGAACAGCTTTATTTTAATTAAAAAGCGTGACTGTGCTGTACAAAATGAAAAATTATTAACAATCCGCTGAAAATTAATTCATCATGCCAATTACAAAAGGTAAGAGAACGTTTTTTTATCATGTTCGTGTAAAATGAGCAAAGCTGAAGTTATACGTGCAATGAAAGTTATAAAATGAAGGCATACTTTGAGAGGTTGATACATAGTGTACAAGTCGTAATAGTAGGTCAAATGGTACGTCATCAGATCTATTGTTAACTGAAGGTTCTCATCACTTCCAGTTTCTATTGCATTTATCTGTAAAACATAGAATAAATAGCGTTCTGCATTTCGTTAGTGTCAATTATTCAGTAAAAACGGTACCACATAGCCGGTGAACTGGCTTTCAGGAGTGTCTTGGAAAATTCTAACCTTTTTATCTGACTTTGAAATAACGACAATGTCCAAAATGTGAGAGGAGATGGAGTCAAAATCAAAATTATCCAAAAGTGGTAGTGTGGCTGAAATGATTTTTTTTTATCGAAAGTGAATTTTCAAATGCGTTTATTTATACGTACGAAATATGTCGGGCGTTTTCAAAAATGGACACGGATTGAAAGTTGATTGAAACTGCCAGTATATAATGTAATTTGTCGTAACAGCAATGCTGTTAACCATACCTTCCAGAGAATTTCCGTTGTATGTATATTTTTCCCCACTCAATATACATTGGCTAGCGTTTACTGTTGATGCTGGTATTTCGGCTACTTTTATCATTTCTTGAGAATTTTTTTCAATCTTGTAGATATATCGTCTGAAAATGCATTTCATTCATCATTTTTATTTTTTAAAATTAAATTCTGCTTCTAACTGCAGCTGTTCAGTAATAATAACAATACTTTCTTTTAATTTATTTAGATTACTTTTAAAGATATGAAAAGTAAATTTTCATTTATTTTGAACAGGTTCGTGAAAGTGATTGTGCGTGTTTTAAAACTGCTGAATATTACATGCATGAGTTAACTAAAAAAGAATGATTATACATAATTGAATCAATCGTTCTTATTTACTAATAGATACAATTTTATAATTCCTATCGATCACATTTTTTAAACGGCAAATTACAGTAATCAGTTTTTCATTTTAGAACAGCCTATTATTATGTTGCAACATTTAAATGTAAATTGTTCCCAAAATGTTTAAATGTACATTTTTTTTTAATTATTTGATTTATTTCCTGTTTATTTCTTCAGTTATTTTTTAAAATCAGTTCTATTTGCACAAAAGAGAGATGGACCTTATATGAAAAATGACAGTGAAAAAAAATTCATTCAGTGTTGACGTTGCTGTTTCGAATTGCCTAAATTTCCGATCAGATTTTCCTGAATCGATCAGAATTTTGTATTGCATCTATAAAAGTTGACAAAATGACTTCCGTTTTTTTGTCTGATTTTGAGAAACGTGTGGAAACAGTGATGAACGTAGGCAAACAGCAAGCCGAAAGCGAAATTAAATGAAATCAGTGCTCTTGGTGAGAATTTGAAGAAAGAAAACGATTTTTATCTGTTTTTTCGGTTTCTTTGTTTTGTGTGGAAAATTGAGGAAATGAAAAAGGAACAACTTGAATCTGCTAATTTTTACTTACATAACCTGGGCAGAATCCCTTTCTTCTCGAATCATTGCCAAACGTGTGCCCCAAACTGTACCATTTGAATCGACGATCGTCATATCCGAGTCATACAGAACTATTAAGCCGTCATCTGTTTCGTTTTGGAATAATAGTGTCCAATCTCTGCTGGTCGAATTTTGCAGGTTGATTTTATGCATATAAGGTAAATTTGAATGTACAACAACAGCATCATCTGTCTGAGCGAACATTCCCTGATTAGGATTGTCATCCGTTAGAGAGCGATGCTTCCGTTTACAGTCGTAATAATGTTGTTTATTCTGAAATTGTAATGAAATTTTGTTTCAAATTTTTTTTGAATTTCATAAATTTATTATCTACAATTTTTGATCGAAGCGTCCGCCAAGCGGGAACGTTGTAGGTACCATTTATAAGGCAGGAAGTAGCTCGTGTATTGTACATCCTGCAGTTGTGAAAAAAATATGAAAAGAAACGAAGAAAATAACTTACAGTTCTTCTAAATTTCACCTGGTTGAATATTTGACAGCACTATCACGAATGTGATATATTCCCAAAATGCCCACACAATCGAAAATGTACTTAATTGAGTATGAGTTGCCAATAGAACCGCACATTTGCCTCACAAAATAGCCTGCAATGATGTGGATGGAAAGGAGATTTTTACAATTGTGAATGGAATCAAATACCGTTGATCCAAGACGGGATGTTTTCGGATTCGCAATCGACTTCAACATCTTCTTGAAAAGTTGTTGGCAGTCCATTGTAGACGTCGTCGGTTTCCATTTGCATTAAACCGACGTTGAAGAGAAGCAGCAACCAAGCAGTCGTACCGGCGGCATGCATGTTCACCAAACCAACACAGTACTGAGAAACTGAGCCAGTGCAATAATGCACAGGGGTAGGCATGCCGCATCGAAATTTGATTGGTTATAAATTTCATGGTATTCAAGCTAACTGTCATTGATTGTCGTTGTGATGAATGTTATTCGTTGTCGCACAGCTAAATTTCACTGGTTGTGGTTGTAATGCGTTCTATTTGTCAAATTTTGGTTTATCTTTAATGGTCAGTTTTCTGATATTTAAAGCTTTACTATTTATATTCTATGTATATTAGCAGTAGCATTCAGTAAGGCAATAAAATATACTTGACTTGACTTGACTTGACAACCAATAAAATATAAAGCCAATCGAATTTCGAGCGGCGTGCCTCTGATGGGAATAATGAGACTAAACCTAATGCAAAGTCGCCCACACAAAATGAAACAACGCCCCAAGACGTCAACAACAAGTTCTTCTAATTGTTGCACTTGGTTGGAATTAGCCGCCTGGAAAATAATCGCACATTGGTGTAAACGACCAATTGCCAACACTGTTTATTTTTCATCGTTTATTTTGACTCATCTTCATGTGCCAATTTGGCACGAATCAACGCAAACATTGAATACAGTTACTCCTACGTACATATTTGTTTGATCTATGTGGCATCAAGATATCAACCTGATGCGATATGATATGATATGATATGATATGATATGAAAGTTTACTTTAACTGCTAGGCAAAGTTTAACTTCACCGCGTTTTCTTATTGGTCGTTGACCGCGCTATTTTATTGGACCGTCATGTCGTTGTCTTATTGGTTTTTCTTTTCTAATTGCTCATTGATTCAAACCTTTCACTTGTGATTAGTTGTAATATTTTTTCATTTCATTCGTTCAAATATTCCATTTAGGATTACGTAACTTTATTAGTAGTGACGTCACATTAATAATGAAAATATTTATTATTCCAAAATTTTATTGTGTCTGGTTCAATCAAAATTTATGAAGTTTTATCATTCACTGAAATTTTGTTTTTTTGATATATTATTTGTGGTGAAGTTTCTACTTTTCAGTGATCAGCACTTTCGAAAATTATTTTCATCATTGTTCTCTATTGCATTGTACCACAGTGACGAACACAGGAAAAATAATGATAAAAATAAAGAGCTAAACAGTGATTTTTATTTTTCTTTATTGAACAATAACAGTAAACAACAGCCAACAACAAATATTTTATTATAATTATTATTCGAACAAAACTTACCACCTATATAAACAGTATTGAATTTGTTTCATCCGATGTAGTGGAAGATTGAACAAAGCAAGTACGTATTGTAATATAGTATATATTGCTGATCTGCAGTAGTGAGATCATATATTTGTTGTCAATTAATAAATAAGGCACTAATGTTTTCATTAATTTAAATAATAATATTCAGAGCGATGCATATGCAATAGGAATACACTTTAGCACTTTAACAATGTTGATGTTGTAGTAATAGTTTTGTTGTTCAGCTTTCTTTTCAATCAGACTGTGCATTTCTGTTTTGAAGAAAAATGGCATAAATGCTGTAAAATTGATAAATGATTAAATTTTGAAAGTATAATAAAGTAGGATTGTAAAGTTTAGCAGTGTGCTTGATTTTTCATTGTTTTTATTGGCTTGTATAAGATAAGTTGGTAACAGTTGTTTACGTTATTCATGTTTTTATGTATAATATATTTGTTCGATTGTTCAAGAGTTAATAAAAGAGAGTACTGTTTTTTATTAAAGTATTTTTTCAGGTACAGACATTGATGTGCAGTGTTTTCCAACTTAATCCCATATAATTATCTTTTAAGAAGGTCATTTACAATGTCAATGCAATTATCTGCATTTTCACGGAGACCAACAGTGTAATACAGGCGCCTGCTTGTGCAATTAGGTTAAGCTCTTTGAATCGAATCTACTCTTTGTTATTGGAAAACTTTTACAAAACAATCGTCGCATCTGAATTTTATACAAAGCAAATCAACTAATAATATGGCACGTGTCAGATGTATTTGAGTGATAAGCGAATTGTTTTGTCGAAATCCAGGTTAACCGTTTGATGCTAGGCTGGACAATTAGCCAGAGTTATGTGTTTTGTAAATAATTTGCACGTGGAATTTAATATAGATATGTAATGTTTCAGCACTATAAGCCGAGTAGTGCCTGCATTTAATTGTTATAATTATTGTGTGCTCTTCATCTGCAAATAACTGTTGATCACTTTTAGTTGTATAATGAAAAATGAGATTTATTTTAGTATTATACTTTAAAAAACTATTTTCAGTTTGAGTAATGCAGTATACATATATTTATTTATTAAAAGTTAAATATATTTGTAACACATGCAGAAAATTTTCCTAATTGAAACAGTTTGAATATGGTTTTTTTAAGATAAGATATTTGTGCTGCAGTTTATTATTTGATAAGTTTGCAATGTATTTATTGTTATTTCATCAGAATGTAATGCGATGTTTATGTGGCATTTGTTTGTATTGCAAATCAAAACAAGCGAATCAATTTAATAATGAATACATTTATTTCAATTTCATTAGAAAAACTACAACGTTGTAATGCCTGTAAAATGAAAATGATATAACGAGTAGTTGTATAGCAAAAAATATCAGATTGAGTATTGATGAAGATCAGATTGATGATGTATACATAGTTTTGTAGTTGAACATATTTATGGTCATTTACGTTGACCTCATGCGAACGCATTTCTTCTTAGAATTTTTCTGAAAATAAATAATTTTATTAAAATTTTGTTAACAATTTCTTCTTCTTGTCAACACTAACATTATTTTCTTTGCAATAACAACTTTACAAAGTAGCAGATTCATTAGTCGATATGATGCTCGCATGTCAGTAATATACGTAATCTCCTGAAATAACATACATACATATATATATATATATTGTATTATGTACAGTCAGAAGCAAGAAAATGTACTGCGTTTGTTAGATAAGGATTGTTACTGTTAAGGTCTTCTTGCAAAACATAGGATGGTTTTCGGCTGAAATAGCCGACCTGAAAGAAATAAATTTTAATGCAAAATTTATGCAAAAGGAAATGAGAGGTGAAACTTACGCATACGAGAATTTTTTCTAAGATGCTCAATATTTGATCTTCCATGTAATTTCGATAAACTACATAATTCTCGTAGTTTTCTCGATATAGAGCTGAATGATACGGCGCCCATGGATCTCTTGCAACTCTATTCATAATTTGCACCCTGTGAATAGAAATTGGATGAATTTAGTAACACACTGGTTATTAGATAGAATAAAATATAATGTATATGCATACCATGCTGCAATTTTTTGTTGGCAACTTGGGCACACGTATACGATGGATTCATCATTTAAAAGTGGAATATTTTGTATGTTGTCAGACATTGTTGCAATAAAATTGTTCCTCGGAGAGACAGAGCGTTATTGTTCTGCAACAGCGTTGAGAAGCTAGTGATCAACTGAGAAATTTTTACGGTACAGGTCGAACTGAAACGGCGAAGTGCTCTGATTGGTGAATTGAAATTTTCCGCCAACTCTTTATCCAATGGTATAACTTGCTTTTGTTTGGATGAACATTATTGTTAATCCCTATAATTAACATTTGTATTATTAGATTTTGTAGATAAAAGCTAGGAATTAGATTTATGTGTATATGTGGATTCTCCAATTGTATGTTTCTTTTATTCTGTGAATATTATATCAAATGTGGTGTGGTATTAAACGAAAGTTTTATATTGAAAATGTGAAATTTATTATGTTCAAACGAAACAAACCCACTTTTTCTACTGTAATGTAGTGTGCTAGTGTGTGATAAAGACTTTTTTAAAGAACAATTTTCTTGTTTCTAAATAGATGTATTTGTTTAAATTGTTGATAGCTGTTGCTGATACCTGAACTACCCATTATAAATATAAAAAGGCAGTATGTCTAAAAACAAAATATATAATACAATACATACAAATACAATATATATTAGTACAATAAAAACAATATAAAAAACAATATAAAAAAAATTCTTTTACGCGGGATGCTTTAGGTTGAATTTCTTTTTAAAAATGGTGAAATTAGGTTTTCTGAAATCTTATAAGGAATACAAAAGAAAGAATTGTTTTTTGAACATAGTTTTTATATTTACTGTATCAAAGGTTGTAATTATTTTTTGTTTGAAATGTTAGTAAATGTGTTTTATTTGTAACTCAGAATGAGGATTATCATGTTTGAAGTTTATTTGAATCAAACAGTATAAATTTTGTAGCGGTTTTAGTAGTGAATGGAAATGTGATAAATGCATTCATATTAATGTGTTTATTTTTTGTTTTAGTTGTTTTTTCCCATCAGCTACATTATCTTATGGTTCACTGTTTGTTGGGTTACATACTTTTAATGCATTCTGTTGCTGCTCTTTATGAAGATCAAGCTGGAAAATTTGACTGGTAAAATGGTTTGAAATGCAGTTTTATGGAACATAATTTATAATTACATTGCTAGGCGGAAGCAGCTACTGAGTTATCCAGTGATTTTGAAAGTACAACACCACAGGCGGTCGCATTCTCCGGAATGTATGTTCATATATTCAGACCAAAATGCCCTGGGTCGAATTGATGTCAAATCTGGTAAATTGGGTATGTTAAAAAAAAAAGAATTTTTGTTGTTTTGTTAATTTATTTACAACGTACTTTTTTTTTTATTAAGTATGGCGATTAGCTTTTGAAGCTGGCAGTCGAGGAGTTTTTAATTATTTGCACATTTCAAGAAACGGTACATTCAAATGAATTGATGTCATATTTATATTTATATTTATTATATGTTCATATGTTTTAGGGCTTTTTTCTGTCAGAAGTAATGGTACACTTATGCAAAAGTTCGACAATGCAAACGGAGCACTTTTGCGTGAAGCGGAACTGCAAAATTTACCATGCGAACTGTATGTATTGTTGTATCTTCGATTTTACTAATGTATTATTTTCATTGTTTTTTTTTATGCTGGTTGTATGTTATTGAAGGATAGATATTCGCGAATCTTCGGATACTGTTTTTATTCTTGCTTGTGACAAGTTGCATGCTTTCAATTTGGAAGGAAAACAATTGTGGACAAGAAAATTGCACAATAAAACAGACATTCTGTGGCAAAATATTGGAATTGATTCGAAATCAGAGAATGTTCTTGTTGCGCTAGGTGACGGAAAAAGCATGGAAGTTTTTGAAATCGATGCCATCAACTCTGATGACCAACGCTTGTTGTCAAAATTTGTTGCACCTTTTTTTAAGTAAAATTTTATACTGATTAATTAAAAAAATTTTTTTATTAACTCATGCTGCGTTTATTTATTTGTTTATTTAGAGCCGAGCTGGTTGGTCACTTTATAATATACTGCTCTTCAAATACTGGTTCGCTTCACGCGTACGATATAACTTCAGGTGAAGATACAGAACTGGCAAAAAACGTATACTTTGAAATTTTGTCAAATAATTTCTCATTTTAAAAATCAAAATTCAAATTTTTATTTTGATAGGTTGAAATGATATCCGAAATTGATGCATTTTCGTCTAACTGTTTTTGCATTCGCACAGTTTCTGCTGTGCGATGCTTTTATGAATCTTTCAGTGGAAAGTTTATCGAGCGTGTTGTTCGTGTTGTTAATGTAAAGCCAACACTATATTTTTTTTTCATAGTTTTAAAACGCTTTAAATTCATTTCCTTTTTGCTTAATATAGAATTCGTTGATTTCTGGCGTTCAGCAGCTGGTGCCAACGATGCTTGCTGTTTGGGCAGTAGCTGATGATAATATTTCTGTTGACATATATGATGAAAGTGGTGCACATCAAGGGAGCTTCAAAATTCCCACTGATTCATCCATTTTGGTAGCTGATATTATTCAGGTGTGTGTGTGTGTGTGAATGATTTGCATTAAGTTTCGCGCAATAAATGATTTCCAACGTGAAAAAAAAAACTTTTTAATTTCATTCCTACTGTAAGAATTTTCAGGATTAAATCTTGTTTTGGTTTGATTTTGAAAATAGTTCATTGTTTTGAATTTTAATATTCAGGTGCAGCTTTTAAAAGCAGATGAAAAAGGAAGTCATTTTTTGATTGTGATTTTAACTGAAGATCACACAATGTTAATGATGAAAGAGTCGGGTAAGTTATATAATTTTTATCATATGATTATTTGAATCGAAAGTATCGATTGTTTAGGAGAAGTGATTTGGACACGCTACGAAGCATTGGCGAAAATTGCATCAGTGGAAATTGTAGATTTGCCCCTATCTGAAACAGAAACTCTTATTGAGCAAGAGTTTTTAAATTTCAACGGCAAATACATGAAAATATCGTTGGAATTTTTAACAATAACTGATTAATTTTTAGGAAATATTTTTTATAACTTTGTGAAGCGCATTTTCAATGAAATATTCCAACTTCAGACTTACATCATACATTTATTCAGCGACGTATTCGGACTGGCGGATATCTTTGGCTTGCATTTACTACGAAATAGGACGAAAAATCGTCTTGAAAGAGATCAGTTTGGTCTTCACAAAATGATCGTCGCTTCTGCAAGTTCAGGAACGGTAATATGAACTATTTTAAATTTAAATTGTGTTAAATTAAAGACAACAATCTTGTTTACAATAATACTGTTTAAATCAGCACTGCAAATGTTTTAGATATTTGGAATTGACAGCTCACACGGGGATGTATTGTGGAAATTATACATCAGAGATGCAGTGCCTTTTACACACAGTCAGGTTTGGTTTCCAATTTTCATTCAACGAACTACAGCTTTTTATCCTTATCCTGCTCAGTGTGCTGTTGTTATGAAGCACAAAGTATGATTAATTAATTTTTCTTTTCTAATTTTCTTTTTTCATTATTTTTATTTTTATTTTAGCATTCTGGAAATGCTTTAATTGTTACATTCAATCCAATTACAGGAGATGTCTTTGATAAGGTTTATTTGAATTTTACTGTGGATCAAGCATCGTTGCTTCCCTTTAAAGATGACAAGCATGCCAGCGTGTTGTTACTAATGGATAAAGAGAACGATCATGTATTTTATTTTTTGTTTTTCATTTTCTATATAATAATAATAATAATAATAATAGTAATGAAGTTGTTTGCTTTATGTACAGGCTTACATTTTTTCAAATTCTGCTCTTGATAAAAGTGTGCTACTGAAAAAACCGATTTCAGTGGTCAAATTAGATCGTAAAACTGGCATTTGTAATGGTTTTCAACTGACCACTCTTGGCGATCAAGCTAATCAAATACCTCGTCTGCAACAATGGAATGTACAAAAAACATGGACGTTGAATTTTTTGCCTGATTCAGATAGTGAAATTGTTGATTTTCAGATTAAATCTTTAGAGGGTAAATTTTTTAAACGGTTTATTATATTTAAAACAGCTTTGTTTGTTTGTTTGTTTTGAAATTTCAGCTAAAGTACATTCTCAGGGAAGAGTGTTGGGTAATCGCAGCGTACTGTATAAATATTTGAATCCAAACTTGGGTGTGTCGTTGACTCGGACTGTTGACGACCGAGCGAAAGGTATTTATTTGCTTTGTTTATTGTTTATACTTTTGTTTTAGTTTAATGTGTAAAAAATTGTTTCAGATGACATTACTGTGACGATTTTCGATGCCGTTGCGGGTAACATAATTTACATTGCTAAACAAAAAAGATCGCTTGGCCCTTATCGATTGTTGTTGTGCGAAAATTGGATTATTGTAGATTTTTCTTTTTCTTTCTTTCTTTTTGTATTCTTGTTGCTTTACTTGATTTTATTCACACATCATTACAGTACACCTTTTGGAATGAAAAATATCGACGAATGGAAATTAGTGTTGTGGAGATGTACGAAGGTGAGAGTCAAAGCGATCCGTTGTCCTTTTCCTCTTATCGTCAACTGCAGCCGATTGTTTATCACCAGACATACATCTTTCCTCAGGGTTTGAGCGCGGTTGGGGTCAGTGAAACTGAAAAGGCAATCACTCCGCGGTTTATTTTGTTGGCCATGCCGTTTGGGGGTGTGGTTGAAATTCCCAAGGCTTTTCTTGATCCAAGAAGAACAGTGAACATCACGCCTGAATTGAAGTCAGTTTTTTTGCACATTTATTTATTCATTTTTGGAAAATAACTTTTCACTGTTTTCACAGAGAAGAAGGCGTGATTCCGTACGCACCGGATCTTCCAATTGCTACCGATCACATCATCAATTACAATCAAACTTTGTTCAACGTCCGTGGCATTCACACCGCACCGTCTGGAATGGAATCCACGTCGCTGGTTTTTATTTACGGACTGGGTAAATTGTTTTGTTTTGTTTTGTTTTAATTAATAATATTTATAAAATTATTTATTCATGCAGATTTGTTTTTTACACGAATTAATCCAGCTGGAACTTTCGACATTTTGAAAGAAGATTTTGACCATTGGTTGATCACAGTGGTGCTTCTTGGTTTGACCTGTGCGGCAGTGTTCAGTCGAAAGTTGGCCAAAAACAAAGAGCTCAAACAGTCGTGGTGTTGAGCTTTTGAAAACAGTGCATTTCCTTTTTCTTATTAAAATTATTCAGTTACTTCTATTTCGAGCTTATTATATTTAATGAAAGTATTTTATTTTTACTGCGTACTTGAACGCAGCTAATAAAGTTGTTTATTTCACACTTGACAATTGATAATCAATCATCATACACCTGAAATGAATAACACATTTCTATTTTGATAACTGCTCAAATTTTAATCACATCATTGATAAGCTTTGCTTTTCAAGCCTGTGTGTAAGCATTGTTTGTTTTTCAATTATCAATTTTCGAAGAAGTGGATTCAATCACATTGTCAAAGAAACGCCCCAGCGCTCGCCCAATCCAGCTTGATAATACTTTCTATTTATCAATTGTTGCTTTCTTCATATTGCACATCCAAATTTATAGTTTATGCAAAAATATTTAAATTTTGTAGATACAGTACTATTATTAGTACTTGATTATTCAAAACAGTTACAGAAAATGCGTAAGATCAGTTTTATTGGTACGAAGTTGTTCAACTGCCATTCGTTCAATGAAGACTACTAAATATGGTAAGATAGATATTCAAATATTTCTATTTGATATTAATACAAAATTCAAATAAATATAATTCGTGCTCTACGGTGCTCTACTCTATCTATACTGAGTTGTATTAAGATATGCTCATTACTAAGAAAGAATTTACTCTTCTATGTCTAAGTGATGCTGTAATAATGTAAAGCGCTTTCTGAAAGTTAATCACAATTTCTCGAACCAGGTTCGGTGACTTCACTGATAGTAGTAGGGTGGATTGTCATCACGACGTAGCATTTTACCGCTAATCCACTTCGACATTCTCGGGATCGGCGCGTTGGGACCACTCCGTCCATGAACCTAAAACTATCAGAATTGCTGACTGTAAAATGTGCTGATTGAAATCTGCTGCTTAATACCATCGTAGAGTTTCATGTCTTTTTTTCCGAGAGTGCTCAGTATTAGCAAAATGCCGCATGCTTGTATACCGCTGTTGCAACTGCAGATGACGCTTTTATGCAAATTTACACCAGCGTTTTCGAAAACGGAAATCAGTTTGTTTTTGTCCAAGATTAGCTTTGAATCAGGATCAACCAGACGCATCAAAGGAACATTGATAGCACCAGGAATGTGTCCACTGATGCCTGTAAAACAAGTGATGATGATTGAGAAATTGAAAAAAAAAATTTTTTTCCTGTAATACCTGACATGGTAGTGTCTCCACGGAATAAATCTGGTGCACGACAGTCAATAATTTGTTGATCTTCTTCATCTAAGTTTTTCAATATTTCTTCATATGTTACAACCAAACGGCGCTGTTCGCGACATGTGTAATTCCTTTTCTCCACCTTAAATATATGAATAATATTAAATGGTTTATAGATATTCTTTACATTATGTTGTTATAAAAAAATTTAAATAACTTGAATTCTGTTTTGAAAAAGAATTGCAGAATTATAATATTCAGTTCATAATTTGGGCAGTTTTACATGTTCACAGAGGGTAAAAAAAAAATTTGATGCAAGAGTAGCATACTTTTGGCTGGTCTTTCGTTACGGTATTTTGCTCTTTCATCCAGTTGAGTAAACCTCCGTTGAGGACTGACACTGATTTATGGCCGAAATAACGGAAAGTAAACCAAACTCTGGCAGCCAATTCCAAACTTGGAGCATTGGTACCCGAATCGTATACAACTAGGTGATCGTCTGCAGTGATTCCTAGTTCGTTGCCAACATACCTGCGTGAAAGGTTCACTTTTAAAACATTTATAGACTCTGCTTTAATAAGAAAATCACTTTAATTGTAATTAAACTGAAATATTCACATCCGTGCTCAAATGGGAATCATCATTTTTTTTAAACTGCATTACAATGCGTAGAAGCTTCAGACATTCAGCATGTAATTTGTTAGCAAATTATAAGGTATCTTATTGTTCAAAATTATTTTCACTTATTATCAATCTATCAACTATTTTATTATTATTCAGTGTTTGTTAGAGAAAATTTAAAAACACCTGAAAATTACCTTTCTACTGTAAATATTTACTTCCTGTTTTTTGTGATAAAAATAAACCTTCAGTAGCTGGAAAAGAAAAGAAAAAAACATGCATTTTGATAATTTATTTCTAATATTATATATTCATTTATTTGTAGGTAGTGTAATGATTAGATTTCATTTAAGTAGAAATAATTTTATTCTGCAAAACAATCAAGTCATTAAAAAGGCATTTGATTTGATTAGATTAATTTACCCCTAACTGCAAAAGGTATTCAGATAGAATTTCTACTTTTGAAAAATAGCTTAATTCAGGTTTGCTTATAAGCGCGTGCAGAATGGACTAGCACATGTGCTCTGTGGAGGTCGCGTCCGCACAGACAATGACAGTAAGTGCCAGAAAAAAACAAGTGATGACCTAATGAATGACCTACTTGGAGAAAAAATCGCTTTCTGGAAGCATGAAGTTGTATGCACTGTTTTGATTTTGACTTCGCTTCAAGTCGAAGCAGACTGATTTTGGAATGTGCTTTTCCGCATAATCCTGACATCCTTCTCGTGAAGCGTGTAAAATTCGTAGATTTTTCTCATTTGAATTGGCCAACTTTTCAGCAAGCCAAGAACTGTTCACTATTGTATGGTATGCTCTTCTTCGAATGGTCGAAATCAGCTGCATCTAAAAAACAGTTGAAAAAAAAAATTTTTTTTAAGATAAAACAAAGAAAATAGTGAACTTGATTTTAATGAAATTTCAATTCAAAACATGCTACCAACAATTCACATTATTTTATTGCAATATATCTATCTGCCCGATGCGCAGTGTGATTAAACAACATCAACTGCAAATACAGTATGCTGTGATCAATCGTGCACATTCGATTACGGTAACTACAGCAGAACTGGATCAGCTGTATTAATAATTTTCATTTTGTGAATATTTTTTTTATTACCATAGAAAAACCAGAAATTTCAAAAAATATGTTTGAAAAAATTACTAAAATATTGCCCGTTTCCATGGACACATGTGAACAATTTTAACTTTTAGTAAGCAAGGAAAACGAAATAATAATAAAGCATAGAGCTCCAGCTGCTGGTAGTATTATTGCATTGAAGTACATGACAGTCGTCTGGACTGTTTATTGAGAACAAAATTGAACAAATCAATTCACTCTGATGGCAGAGAATTGTTCATTCATCTAAGAATGTTATCTGATTGACTCCTTTCTTTAAATATCGTCGCATACGCTTGTACTGTCCAGATTCTGCCATTTTTTGTTTCTCTTCGGCATCTTTCTTTTGTTTCCAAACGGAAAATTTTTCTTTAATCCATAACTCTTTGTAAAGATAATCATTCTTCTCGTTATCATTTATACACTAAAATTACACGCTTTACAATACAAAGAATGTAAATAGATCAAAATTACATCGAACTGTGCCTGCGACATGTTCATATATTTTCGTATTAGGTGCAGTTTCTCTTCAGTACCATATTCTTGTTTTTGGACGGTAAATTTCCAAAACCATCTAACATGAAACCGCAACCATCGATAAATGTACACTGGTAAAAGAATAATGCTTCCAGCTAATGTTGCAGATAGATTTGGCTTTTCGTAGCCTCCTCTGAAAAACAGAATTATTCCGTGAATGTGAATTTTCACTTAGAGTAGTTATTAAAACGATCTCTTCACCTTATATCAGCGAATTCACGAATCACGGCCACAATGATAGCTTCCTCTTCTTGCCGTAGCTCTTCCTTGAAAGCAAAAATGAATTGATCATATTCAAATGATAATTTTCATGAAACGTTTAAAGCTGCAGAAAAATACTTTATCTTTTCTTTTCTTTCCCGTTTTTGGAATATCACTGAGAAAACCTCGCTCTTTGGCAATCTCTTTTGCCCGTAAGCGATACTTCGCTTGCGTTGACATATACTTCACGGCGTCTTCATATTTATGCCAAGAGCTGACATACTTGAAAAATGAAATTGTTGAAATAGTTATGTCATATTGTTAGATAAAACACTGAAACCTGGATTATAGAAATTAACAAAATTATGCCCAAAATGACAATCCTGACGTCCACTTTCGGTGTAACGCGATGTCTGTAATAATACCAATAGTGCCTGTACACTTCCTCTAAAAATGAATAAAATGATGTTAATACCATTGTTAACAACAATGTGATAATGGCGAATTTATATACCAGGGTTGTCGAGCATGTAATCATAATTTTTTCTAGATTCTTCATCTTTAAGGGTCTAAAATAATCAATATCCCAAAATCTCTGTAACGGAACAAAAATCGGCAAAATGATCACCTCATATGCGACCGCAACTTCACGGAATTGTTCTTCGGCCTTCGATTTCGCTTCCTGTAAAATGTTAAATACTGAAATGAAATGAAAAAATACAATCAACGCAATTTTCGTTAATATACCGCGGTCCGTTGACGATCAGGATGCAACTTTCCAGCTAACTTTCTGTAGGCTTTAGAAATTTCACTCTAAACTTCTAACAAATCAAAACATTTTCTCAAAAAAATAAATTAAAAAAAAATAAGTTAAATACACTTTTAAATTCACTTACTTTTGTCGCATTGCGAGTTAAATTTAAAACTAAAACAGATATAAATAAAATGCGGAAGTTTAAAATGAGGAAGTGTACTTTACCATCGTAACAAATTCGTTCGCCGCAGTATAAACCTGGCAATAGTGCATTTAAAGGATGGATAAGTATAAAGAGAATGAAGATTTTCAGCTGTTTCTTACGAAGGTTCATCAGCAGTAGTACTGTTTACTGAAATTTATTACAAATAAGGTAGGTTGCTGCGTAACGAATAAGACAAAATGAAAAACCCAATTCTTCGTGACGTGGCAATGTATGACACTGGTACCGTAATGGTAATAACTCTTCACAGGTTAATAATTTTGTTGTGGAAGTTGTTTTCGAACATTTTCTTTCCAAATTTTGAAACAGCCAATTGCAAACATTAAGCATATTGTACATAGGGCATGGACGAATATGTCGCTTCGATATTAAAACTTGAAAATCATATTACATACCTACAAAAGTATTATATGTATGTTTAGCGATAAAATGTTTATTAATGATATTTTAATTTTAAAAATTAATATTTCGTGTTTATCAAAAATTTATTATTATCATTAAACCCATTTTAAGCAGTAATTACGGAAAAAAAGTAAATTATCGAAAAAAGTAAATTATCGCTAATATGAATTGTATTCTGTAAATGTTGAATAACAGACGAAAATTGAGGAATATTCAATTTAACATTAGTTGATTTATTTAAATAATTTTTAAAATCTAGTGTTCAGTTTTACTGATGCTTGGTAACCAGCGGAAATTTGAAAATTGAGTTATCCTGTATGAAATTTTATTATAAAAGTTATTATTTTTTTAATATATTGAATAAATTATGTCTTACGTTAGTTAAAGGTGTTCAATACGAAACTCACTTCCGGTGCACAGTAGGTAAAATATATTTGGCAGATGCTAAACATGACTATCGCGTGGCAGATTATATTCAATTACACTGCACGGTATATTATCAAATAATGAACGTCACAATATTGACTTTGTTTAGTCAGACGATGACGCAGTTATCTATTTTGAAGTGATCAGTTTTTATTCATTAATATATATATATATATATATATTTTTTGTTGTAGCGTCGTTCAAGCCTGCAAGTTAACCGGAAGTAGTACTATAGGTTGCCATTCTTTCGGTAATTGGATGCCGTTTTTCCCGCGGAAGTCGAATTTGCCTTCGTTGTGTTTGATGGTTGAATTTCACGTAAGTTGTTTAACAGTTTAACGTATTTAATAATATTTTACTGTTGAACGGTTTAATCATAACATAACTGAGAAAATATAAGCAGGCTTGTTGTGAATAATTTAGGAAATCTTATTGATGGGTAGTTTTCAACGAAATAAAATGAAATTAAAATACTGTTGATCATTAAGTTATCGTTGATTGTTTGCTGAGGTTATTTTTCAAGTGTAAATGATTTTTCTGTTTATTTGATTTTCTATATTTAATTTGACTTGATTTGTTTCAAAAAGCTTTCAATGCTATTTTACAATGTCTGTTGCTTGATTGGAATGAACAGAATTCATTTCCACTAAGTGCGTGAATTCTCTCTTAGGCGTAGTTTTAAGCATTGTTTTACTTTGCTTATAAAGTATATTTTCTTTGATATTCATTTATTTATTCCATTTGAATGCATACTTGCATGCAAATGTAGTAGCACTGATTATGCAGTGTGCTTTCCGGTGTAACATGTATTACTACTGATTATATATATATATATATTTATTTATTTATGTATATTTGATAATTTTTAATTAGTGATTTTATTTCATTACTGGTGCATTATGTTGTCAAGTTTGAGTATTGAGAATTTTATTGTCATTGAAATTTACTGTAATCTGTTAAATAGTTTATCATTGAATTCATTTATTTACAAGGTATTCAAATGGAAATTTTGATATGAAAATGATGAAATTTATAATTATAATAAATAACATTTATGAAAATGCAAACTAAGGTGATAGATATTTGTTGTTTTTGGTTGCGTGTTGCATGTTGTAATCTGTTTTGAATTGGACTGATCTACTTCTTAGTAATCTGTAGTTTTTTACGAGAATTTTAAAACTAGAAGTTCCATTTTAAAATGAATTTAAAATCTAGTGGAATCAATTGGTATTATGAACAGTATTATTTAAGCAGTTATAATTTTTCTTTGAGTTAAAATGAATATTATAAATCAAGGTGAATGTGAAATATGCAGAATAAATGTCAGAAAACGTAGAAATGGTGAAATTTATATGAAAATTATAATTTTCAAATGTCAGTTGAACATATTCTTCAGATCAATAAATGTCAACGCTATGATTAAGTGATTGATGCGATATGTTTAATTCGGTGAAAATCTTAATCTCTGATTCCGTGCAATATTTCTATTAATTATTCGAGCTTGTTTGTTTCAGTTTCGTTTGATTGGTTCAAAATTTGCATTTATTTTATTTTTTAAAAAGTTTACTGTAGATTAATTAGGTTTGATTTTTATGAAATTCAGGTGCGAAGTGTCATAAAGTGCAAAAATAGCTATTTTGTTATGATATAGCATACTTTAGTGTGAAGAATTTTAATTTTGTTCTTGTTCTTGTTTTTTTTTGAAGCAATTGAGTTTGTGTAGACAATTTTTTTGTTTTTATTATTAATATAATTTAATGCACTATGTTGTTTCATTTATAGGAAAGTAATGTTTTAATTGCATCTCAGTTTAGCCAGTCAGAGATTGTAATATTTTCAAATGTGTTGTTGCGCTGTGATGATAATGTAAAAAAAAAAAACAAAGCAAAGCTTTATCATGATGGGATGATAATTTTTCTGTGTTGATAGTGGAAAAAAATTATGCTGGGAAAATGGAAGAAGGAGGGGGGGGGATTGATTTATTGTTCAATAATAGCCAAGTGAACTGCAAAGGCCATTTTGGCCTGTATATTGTTGGCTTTATTGGCAGTTGTGGAACGGTTTGCGTGACCGAGAGGTGGACGGTCATTTGCAGTTGTACCGTGTGAAAGGTGATTTGCTTTTGTCCTGCCGGGCGGTTTTCACTCGAACCATTCTGTTGACTTTGCATTGTTGAATTGCTTTTTTCTCTCCTTTCACTGTTGCTGTTGCTGCTGCTGCTGCTGCTGCAGCATTCACAACGAACAATTTGAAATTGAACTGCTTTTTTTTTTTAAAAAAAATTTTATTTTCTGTTGTTGTTGTTTTTATTATTATCGAATGTTATTTTTTTTAAAGGTAGATTTGATTTTCAAATTTTCTGCAAGTTGCTATTTTCTTTTCACCGTTGCAAATGTTGCTTTTAATTTCAGCACTGATCATTTGGCATGTAGTCGATTGCAGTGTTGAATCACAGACGTTTTCGACGTTCGTTGAAGAAGCAAAACATTCGTACCGCTTTACACTGCTCACTTGGAAATGCTTTACTGGCTCATTCATTTTCTTTTAATAAGTAAGACTTTTGTTTGTAAGTTGCAAAATCTGTTCTTATTATTGCAATTGCAATTGCAAATTGGTTGATTTTCTTTTTTTTTAAAATTATATTTACATATAATTTTCAAAATATTTCTCGAGTTATTAATTGAATATTGAAAAGTTTGCTTCAATTAATTGAAAATTGCTCACTCGCAAAGAAATATATTAAAAAAAAACTGTACTACAATTGTTACAACTATGTTGTATATGTTGTGTGATGAGAGAATGATTTTGCATGTATATTTAGTTTTTTTTCTTTTCTTTAATTTCAGATGTAATTTGTCTCACTGAATCGACTTACAGACTGAACGACTTTGCATCGTCTGAGAATTTGATTCAAGACTTGCTTGATGATGAGGTAAGCAATAAATATATATATATATATAGTTTTTTTAATAATGTGTATTTATTTTCTGTTTTATTTTTCTTTTCTCTAGTCATACACTGTTAGCGGGTATAGAATTAGGCGAAAAATTGACGAAAAAAATGATCGTTTCAAACATTTCGGCAACGGCCCTCCGGCTGTGATTGAATCAAGCAAATTGTCATCCCAGGATGAGGTTGCTTTTGCAGTTGAAAAGGCGCTCTACGAATTGGTCGATTATTATTTGCTTGAATGCTCTTGTCTGGTGATCGATGTGGAGAAGTGCCCGAAGCGTATGTTGAACATCAGCGATTCAAGGGAGACCCGTGTTGAATTTTCCGTAACCAACTTGCTGCCCGGCGAAGAGTACAACTGCACCCTACGTGCTTTCTATTCCAACATCACTCGACCATCTACTTCATTTCTCATCATGACCGGTTAGTTTTTTATTTTATTTTATTCAAGCAAATTTCATTATTTGCATGCATGCATATATAAAATTGGGAACAGATTTTATGCAGCGATTTGAGGCTTTTGCTTCTTTTTTTTGCCCAGTTTCTCTTGAGCTGAAGCGTGCAAATTGTTTAAGCTCACTATTAATTTTATACTACTAGCTCACCAGTGGCAATTGATTGTGTTGAATGCTGATTGATGATCGGTTTTTGAGTTGCTATTTTTATCGAATCAGATTTAAAAAAAAAAAATTTTTTTTTTTGCTGAAATGAATGATGATTCTTTAAAATTTTAAACTGTACACCATGTTGTATAAGTGTTCTTATTTTGAAATGTGTTGAAAAATTGAATTTTGATGATAATTTTTCTTTTTCTTTTTTTTTCCAGTTCCACCTGCACCTCGAAATTTCAAAGTGATCAACAGTAGCGCGATGGCGTTCACTTTTCGTTGGGAAATGGTCGGTGTTCACAATGACAGTTTCGAAGTGCATGCCAACAACAGAACGGTATGCAAATTTATTGTGATCGTTGTCGAAGTAGAGAAAATTAATTTATCATATTATTTATTATTCAGTATTGGACAGCTTCGCCGGAATTGATGCTTCGGGCAATTTTTGTTCCTGGTCAGCGTGTTAACATAAGCGTGCGTAGTGTGCGTCAGGGTATTGCTAGCCAAGCGGTCAGCCCGTTTTTGCATTATTCAACAATAATAAGTGAGTAGCTTTGTTTGTTTGTTTATTTATTTATTTATTTGTTTATTTAATTGCATAATTGATGCATAGGTCCTTCGAAGCCGATTAGCTTGAAAATGGAACCGAGTTTCGCGAAACAGGCGTTTCGAGTGTACGTGGATTTGTCGGAACTGGTCGGCTACAGCAACGGCTGCGGCCTCCGCTATTCAGAAGGTTCCTCTTGGGTCGGACCGCAGCTGCAGCCGTTGGAAGCGCATTCGCTGTTCAACGAATGCGTTTGGTTTTTGCCACTGAAACCTGGTCATCAGTACATATTCCAAGTTTGGACTTCCGTGGACGGCGTGGTCGAAAGTGAACCGTATGAACAGTTGTTGACCGTCGCCCCGGCGCTTTACGGCAGTCGAATTGGTCTGGACTTGTCGACCACGACCAACAGCTTGCAAGTGAATTGGAATAGAGAAGCGGTGAGACAGGATCGAAAATTGCTCGGCTCGAATGCAGTTTTCAACGCGTCGTTGCTGCTGGTATCGTCGTCTGGATATTTGCAAGCAGAACAGTCGTCGTCGAGGTTGCAAGCGAGCAGAGAGGTGCCGGTGTTTGGAAACGACCAGCTTGACGTTGACGACAGTGACAATGATGATCTTGAACCTCAGGGTGTGACATTTGGCAACTTGGTTGCCGGCAGATGCTACGAAGTGAAACTGTTTGCCAGAGCTGGAATGGTGCAAAGCGAGGGATCGACAATTCGAGCATTCGCCCGAACCACACCCTTGCAATTGCGGTTCCAATTGCAAAAAGCCACTGCAACAACGGCCAGCTTTTACACTGCATTGCCACCGAATGTCACGTTGGACGAAGAGTCGTGCGAGTTGAGATTGTTGAATGGACGTTTGCAAGAAGTTCAGACGGTGGCCATTTTGCCTTCGAATCCAAAACAGCAGCACCACTACCAGCACCACTTGCGCATGCGACGCGTTGGTCAAGCAGTCACGTTCGACTTGGATCACCTGCGGCCTTACGCGCATTACAATTTGACAATGGAACAAGTATGCGGCTCTTCTGAATTGTTGGAACCGTGCCCGCAAGCACGAATTGTACTTGCTAGTGTTACTTTTCGAACGGCTGAAGAATGTGAGTTGAAAATTGCAATTTTATTCTCATTTAAATAATACAAATTTTAATATTTCTTTTTGTTTTTTTTTTGGTTTGGTTTAAAGTACCTGGTCAAGTGGATTTGTTGAACGTTACTGTACTTGCTCCGTATTCTGCAAGCGTCACTTGGTTACCACCGGAACAGGCGAACGGCAAAATTCTTGCCTACTTAATCACAATAACTCCTTCAGTAAATAATCATTATTTTTTTTTAATTTTTAAATAAATGCTATTTTTCAAGAATACTGCCAAGGTGCCATTGTTTGAAACGCCTTGGAATCTGACTACGCCTGCGAACGAAAGGACATTGTTGGTCAACAATCTAACCGGCGGTGGACAGTACAAATTTGACGTGCGTGCAATTAATGGAATTGGAATTGGTCCGTCGTTTGATGCAAGTTCAAATTCCAAAAATGTCATCATTACGCCAGTGTTGAGTGAGTTGTGTTTTTTTTTGTTCGTTGCAATGGGAATTTTTGTTAAAACTTTTTTTTTCTGTTGAAATATTTTATTTATCAAAAAAAATGACTATATGAAAGGTACATTTTGTATATGATTATTCGGGTTGTATTATTTGCGCAGATCCACCTGTACCATCGGGCACACCGAGCATTGTTGCTAGTTCAATTCGACCGTCGGATTTTATGGTCCAGTTCAATTTGTCCATGTTCAGCACTCAGCACGGTTTGTTAGAAAAATACGCAATCATGGTAGCGGAAGGTGACGAGCCGGTCGATTTGAATACCACTCTGGTATACAATTTTTTTTTTGTATAACATGCATGTTCAACAAGTGTATATTGATTGTTGTGTTGAACTGTATTTTTTTATTGGTGAAATTGTTTTGCAACTTGATTTTTCTTTTTCAGTCTTGGCATGATGTGCAAAATAATGAAGTATGGCCAGTATACGTGGCTTTGGTGAAATCGTTGCCGCCGGTGAAACGGTTCAGCGCCACGCCACTGACCGAAGTACTCGGCGTCGATGTTCACTGCCTGACGTTGAGCCCGACGTTGTTTCTGGCCAATTTTGGCAATCGATTTTGCAATGGTCCGCTTCGATCTGGTCGAAAATACAGAGTCAAACTTCGAGTTTATACATCCCCTGATCATTACACCGACAGTGGCTATTCGGCTTATGTTTATACAGGTAAAATTGAAATGTGAAATGAAATAATTTCCACATCTGTGTAAAGTAAAATTGAAGAGAAGTAAATTATAAAATGGCAGATGATGAGAAAAAAAGCTGCAAGTTTATTTTTGGTTGCCCATTAGCTAGATGTGTTGATGTTGGTTGGAGAGAGAATTGAAAATTGTCCTGGAGAGAGAGAGAGAGTGAGAGAAATTTTGTTATTTCAGTTTCTATATTTCCAACAAAATCCACACTGCAGGCAATTTGTTTCAACGCTCGCATTCACACACACACACACACACACACACATACATACACACACATACACAAGC
Source organism: Trichinella papuae (assembly GCA_001447755.1). Lineage (NCBI taxonomy): Eukaryota > Metazoa > Nematoda > Enoplea > Trichinellida > Trichinellidae > Trichinella > Trichinella papuae. Next base: position 305,239 of record JYDO01000006.1, read on the forward strand.
ACACACAGCCGAAACAGCAACAGCTGTTGTAATGTGAACAATTGTGTCGTGTCAACTTGCCCAGGAGCGACGTTTTCAGTTTCAACAACGGAAATATAGCTTTTTTTTTCACAATATGTGCAATGTTTCTTTTTTTCTTCTTTTATTTAATGCATTTTGATGAATTGATGGGGTGACAAAAAGAAATTTTTTTTTCCCTTTTATTCATTTATTAAAAGTTAGCTTAAAGTCAGTCAACTGTGTGTCATTATTTGGAGAAGACTGACCAACGAAGTTTGTTGAACGGTAGAAAGAGCGAGAGAGGACAAGAGGGGTAAGGGGCAGGGACAGGGGTAGAGAGGGAATGAAATAGTAAAGTAGAATATTTTCAACACTGCTGATAATTATGCAAAAAAATAATCATTGCAAATTGTGTTTCTTCGATTCAGTGCTTTCTCTCTCTTTCTCTCTTTTTTTTGCCTTTAGCAGCAGTAAGATAAATAAATGATGATGATGATGATGGTGATGGTGATGCAGACGCGTCGTCGTTGCGCGGTTATTTTTGTCTGCCAAATTTTATCGAAAAATCACGTCGTCCAATCAAAATGCTTTCTTTTCAATTTTTCATCGTTTTATCTCCCTCCCTCTGACTCCACCGATTACACAGGCGCACATGTGTAATTTTTCCTGCTCCACTCTTCTCTCATTTTCTTTCTCTCTCTCTCTCTCTCTCTTTCTTGTGTGTGTGCTTTTTTTTCCCTTTGATTTTCTTCACTTTTTTCCCATTTGCTGCTGCTGTTATCTTGATCTGGCTTGACTTTGATAAGTATTTAAATTTATATATATATATATATATATATATATATATATATATATAATTGTGACTTTCACCTTTTAATCTATTTTTTCTTTTTTACTTTCACTTTATTCTCAGCTTACGTTTTAATGTGTTGTTAACTTTTAAATGTAATGAAAGCCTCCGCTTGTGCATGTACGCGTTGTATGTGCGTGCGCACACATTAGTGGGTGTGGGTGCAACGCGTTGACGACGTTATCTCGTCATTGTCTGCCATGTAGGCGTATGAGTGGTGTTTGATTTTAAATTTGCTTTCAGAGAAATATATACATATATATGTATATATATGTGTGTGAATATAAATTATAAGTGAAATTTGTATTTTGCATCTGTTATTGGTTGTCGTTTTCAAGCTTACGAGACGTCAGTGTCGGTCGGTGTGATTTTGGCAGTGGTTCTCGTGTTCACGGTGTTGATCAGTGCATTGATGGCGATGGCCGTTTTCGTGCGCAGGCGCCGTTTCAACTGGCCAACCGAGTGGGCGAAAATTCGCGCCAAGCTGACCACTACCGCCGGTCCGTCGACTGACAAGCAGCCGGTCAGCGGCGGCACGCCCACTTCCGGAAGCAAAGGCGGCGGCCGCAGCAAGTCCAAATCTGCCGCCACGCCTTCACAAGGCAAAGCTCAGACTCGGGTACGTTGGAAAGTGCCTGCTCGGTTGCCGGACAAGTCGACCAACGTCGGCACCAAATTGTTGAGTCCATTTTACAAGCAGCAGAATGGATCAAATTCTTTGGACGACACACGTCCTGTGGAGCAAGTTGATTTTGCCAACCACGTTCGAACGATGGGAGCCGATTCAGATTTTCTCTTTTCTGAAGAATTTGAAGTAAGCAAAAACCGCGAAACACTTATTTCTCTCTTTGTATGTTTGTTTTATTCTAAAATTAATTAATTTTTTTTATTTTTAGGAATTGAAATCTGTCGGCAGAAATCAATCCATGTCGGCGGCGGATTTGCCTAGCAATCGATACAAAAATCGTTTTACCAACATTTTACCTTACGATCACAACCGGGTAAAGTTGATCGCTGTTGACGACGACGACCAAGGTTCAGATTACATCAATGCCAACTACATTTCCGTATGCATGCAAAAAATTTTTATATTAGTATATATATATTTATTTTTTTGTTCATTCTTTGTTTCCACGTCAGGGATACAACTCACCACGTGAATACATTGCCACGCAAGGTCCAATGTTGTCAACGCGTGGTCATTTTTGGCGCATGGTCTGGGAACAGCATGTAGAAGCGATTGTCAATCTGACACGATGCATCGAAAAAGGACGAGTATGTTCTGTGTTGTTTCTCTTTTATATTCTCTGTGTCTGGTGGTTTGGTGCTTTGTAATTTCATTTCAACTTTATGCAAATTGAAATTGCACGTTGCTGAATATGCCAAAAGAAATTTAGAATAGAACGTTATTGATATTTTTTAATGCAAAATGATGAACGAAATGACAGCGACTGAACAAAAGTGAATGTTAATTGTGGGAATGTGTGGAATCTTTTCTCAACTGAATTGCCAAAATGTAAAAACTTCAACTACGTGAGCTAACCAATTGCAGTGCAGACATTTTTCTCGTTGTCGGAAGTATCTTTTGTTTAAGCAGGCTGCAGCGAAGAATGAGGATGTAGATGAATTTTAATTTCGAGGAAATTCAAGAACTAACCTCCTCTATTGTATATAACTTTTTTGACATTCTCATCAGAAGATTGTTGATCATCATCGTCTTTTGCGCTTTTTCATATTTTTCTTTCTCTTTTATCCAGCAAATTAATCTGTTAACAATTTATTTATAATTAATTGAACGTGGTTTTTTTTTATTTGGAAAAATTGATAATTGATTTTTAGGAAAAATGTGACCAATATTGGCCAAACTTAAGCAAGCCTCTCACGTCTGGCGATATTGAAGTTGTCTTATTGAACGAAACGTGCCTTTTGAATTGGACATTGCGTGACCTGCTCATCCGTAAGGTATGAATTTAAATGTACACACTGGCAGTGTAATTTTGATTGTTGTTAGTTAATGTTTTTTTTTCAACGCAGGATGCACAAAGCCGGCGTGTGAAGCAGTTTCATTTCACTTCTTGGCCAGATTTTGGTGTTCCGGATCAGCCACAAATTTTGGTTGATTTTATTCGTGAATTTCGAAAACGGGTGCCAGTTGATGTGCATCCGGTTGTGGTCCACTGCAGTGCCGGTGTTGGACGTTCTGGCACTTTTATAGCGTTGGATCGCCTGCTGCAAGGTGTTGAACAGGGCGTTCCAATTGACGTATACGGTACCGTGAGATCTTTGCGCAAAGAGCGCGTCTGGATGGTGCAGACCGAAGTAGAAATAAAATTAATTGAATCTCAATTTTTTTTATTCATATATTGTTTGTTTGTTTGTTTGTTTTCTATTTATAGCAACAATATGTGTTTATTCACCACTGCTTGTTGTGTGCTTTGGAAAGCGATGTAGCGAACAACGTGGACGATATGTTTGCACTGTTGGATCGACATATAGAAATGCATCAAAATCCTGCCTTTCGAGATGACAGTGATGATGATGATGATGATGATGATGATGACCAGGAAGCGACTGTCAACTGCGAATCCGGTGTTTAGTTTCAAGTTCCACAAAGTTGGATAATTATTTTTATCTTAAACATTTTTATTTTTTAATAATTATCATCAATTTGTTTATTTGTTTTTTTCCACGTGTTAAATGAACTTCTTTAGCCACTTAATGCACGTTTACAATTATATATATATATATATATATAATATGCATTCTTTTCTTCTTTTTTATTAACCTACGTTTTTGCAGCTTCTGCTTTATTTTGTTCAATAGTTTCTCAATTTTGCTCACGGCGAACATAATGCTACTCTAATTTTTGTTTCCAAATTTTTTGTTCTGTTTTCTTTTTCTTTCTGCTGCCCAATGTGTGAATATTACATTTTATTTATTGTCATTATTATTTATTCCTCTCTCGTCCAACTGCTTGCTCGTTTTACCCATTTGATCACAACAGCAGATACAGTTTTTCGTCGACATTGTTGCTTTTAATGTTTCAAGCTTGACGAGCTGATGAAGTAACTTTTCCCACATACTGTAGACTTGTTATTTTTTTTAAACAGTTTACGTTATTCATTTTCTCATATGTACGTAGCATTCGAACTGAAAAAATGTTTCCCAGTCTTTCTTATTCTTATCATTGTTCCCTTTTTTTACCACTCCACTTGCAAACAACTTGCAAGCATTGCTGTTGGATTGATACATTCATTCGTTAGTTATTTATGTTTTTTTTTAGCATTACGCATGAACAGTTGAATAAACCAATTTCAAAATCAATGGAATTGCTTTTGTTGCATTTTTGTTAAGAAAAATTGTTCGACGCAGCTAAGAATACAAAACGGTAGAAAGTCAACAATAAGTGTCATTTATATTGCAATAAAAATTGGTTTAAATTTTTATCAGATCTCAGTTCTGGTTGCTGCACAACATTTTTCAGTGTTTACATTCAATGCACAAAAATTATTCAAGCTCTACTTCAAATGAGAAAGAAACTTGCAGTTCACTTTTTACACATTGTTTTTCTCAAGATGAAAAAAGTTTTTAAATAAAATAAAATTCTTTAAAGCATGTTCACTTGAATGTATATATATGTGTATCTATGTGTGCATTAATTGTTGCAATATTTCAAAATAAAAGTTTTGCAAAAAATTTAAACCTGAAAATCACTTTTGTACAGTGTGAATTGTTGCATCTTTCTTTTAAAAAATTAAAATTACCTGTTTTTTGCATTTTTTAACGTGACCATAATTTGCGATAATATATTAATAAGTTTATTGACATTTTTACGTCGTTTCAACTTTTATTAATGTAATGCAAGGTAAATAACTGCTGCATGTGACGTTTTCTGCACTTTTGTGTTGAGGATGCACAATATATATATACTTTGGTAGCTTTCTAATCAATTCAGTTAATTTAAGTTATGTTGAAGTTGTATTATATTTACTTTCAAGTGAAGCATATTGCAGTGAAGAATTAGATAGAATACATATGATTGATAATTTTGTTTCTTACTTCTTAGTGAGTAGGTAGGTTGTCAGTTGTTGTAATTAAATGTTCTTATTGAATATGTTTTGAAATTGATTTTAATATGAAAATGAAATTTGCATTTTATAAAGTTTTATGTTGCAGATTGAAAAGTTTTATTTTATTTTATTTTATTTTGTCAGTTAAAACAATATTCCCAGTTCAATGAGTATGCATTGTTGTTTGTGAACAGTTGAATTTACTTTACAGATATTGAACAAAGATAATGTAGGCACTGGTTTTTAAATTTCTTTTAGTCTGATTTTTCATAATAAATTTATGCTGCAAACTTTTGCATGCACATTAAGCAATATTGTACTGTGGTATGAAATTTCAACTCCAAATAGCAGTGGTGATGGAGGTCGATTTTTGCGGTTACTTTTTGTTTAACGCAATACTTGATTATGCTTCTTTTGCAACTTTTGTCATGTTGATTGGTTGTTTCTTTGTTGTTGTTGTTTTTTTTTCTTTTGGTCTGCATATTGACTTGACTGGATTAGTAGGCTTAAATCTTGCACAATGCTAGAAAGACATTATCTTGACATGTAGCGCTACGCATGAACTATGTAACATGTGAAAAGTTAATTCGCCTCAAAATCGTACAATCCTTCAAAGTTTTTATTGACAAAATTTTCCATGCAAATAATATTTACTTATTAAATAAGGTAAAAATTTTATTAATAAATTTTTATTTTTTTCATTTTTGACAGTTGTGCAAAATCGTTTTTTCCCTTTTCATTTTAATTCCACAAGCACTGTTTGAGCCTAGTCAGTGTGGAGGAAAATTATCTTTTATCGCATCGTTCGGAACCAGCAGATGTATAATTTTAGCTTGGTTGATTTAATCTTTATTTTGTTTTTATTTATGGACAGATTTTTCAATTGATACTAATAAATGATGATTATGTCGATTTGTTTTTCAGCTTCATTTTGCATTTATCAAATGCAAAAGTAGAAACAATTGAATGACTGGTCTGTGAATGCACATTTAATAAGTGAAATGGATTGAATGCATTGTAAAGTTCTCAGTTTCCGTTGATGACGGTATGGAATTTAAACTGCCCAACCTGCCAGTGTGTTTGGATGCTCATCCAATTAGTTATGCATTTGCGGTCGGCTGTGTGGATGGTTCTGTGCGATTGTTGCATTTAGAAAGTGACAACCAAAACAGAACAATCAGCCAGAGATGGAGAAAGCGGTACAAAGCAGCTGTGCGAGGATGCAAATTTGCCGTCGACGGAAACAGTCTTTATGTTGTATCTAAAAATTTGGCACTGTGCCAACAAGACTTGCAGACGGGTTCGAAAATGCGCTGCATCCAAATTGCTCACAATCACGCTCCTTATTCATTGTATCCAATTGACCAGCATCTGATCGCCACTGGGGACGAAAATGGTATTTGCAAAATTTGGGATTGGCGCCTCGACCGAAAGCCGGCCGTGGCTGAATTCCACGAATGTGTGGATTTTGTGTCTGATTTTGCGTGCAACGTGGCCAAAACGACGTTACTGTTCACGTCCGGTGATGCGACTCTGACTGCGGTCGATTTGCGTACAATGAAGCCGATTTGTCAGTCTGAAGAAATGCACACTGAATTGCTTTCTCTGGTCATTGCTATGCAAGGTCATCGTTTATTGTTTGGCATTGTTCCATATTTGTTGATTATGCAAAATTGTGTTTCAGGCAAAAGGGTCCTTTGCAGTTCTGGCAACGGCTATTTGGAAGTGTTCAACTGGGACCAGTGGGGTACTATTGTCGAGCGTGTTGACACTGGTCACCAAGATTCGGTAGAGGACCTCTGCTTGTTGGATGACCGACTTCTGGCAAGCGCCTCATTGGACGGCAGCGTTCGTATTACACATCTTTGTCCGAATCGTTTCATAACTGTTTTAGCTGCCCACGACAGCGGTGTTGTCGCGTTGGCTTCAACTCACGACCGCCGTATACTGGCAAGCTGTGGTCATGATCACAAAATTCTTTTCAATGACTTTGATCCGGAAGCGTTCAAATTGTTGAAAAAACGCGATCCAGAGCAAAGAGAACGCAAAATCACTGACAAATCACAGTTGCAGAGGAAGCAGTTTTTTCGTCACATGATATACAAAGAGGATTGAAATAAACCGATGAAGAAAGATTTTTTAATTTACCAACAACAACATTTACAGTCAGCAAAATGCAAACAAAATCTTCTGCCAACATCTCTGCCACAGCGTTATTATTTTGCAAACAATGATGCAATCTTGGAAAAACGCGACTCTGTTATATTAGCAAAGTTTTATTGCTATTCATATCGAAATGGAAGATGAAATTTTTTTTTATAATTAATCATCATTTTTTTACAATATAGAACACAGAAAAATCAAGCAACTACTCTTCTAATAGATGCTTTTCAGTACGGCTATTATTCTTGGAACATTATATAAAGTAAATTCAAAAGAAAATGGCGAAACGAACGAATTTTGAGATATTTGATCTGATAAAACCACTGCGTACAATATGTTAATAATTAATTGCGTTCACTGTTTGATGAATGCAAATTTTTCTTAAGTGATCAAAAGCTTATAAAATATAATCACTAGCTTGGAGCCTGATTAGCGATAGATAGAAGCAAACAAGATGGTTCAAGTTGAAAAAGCATGTTCAGTTTGAAGAGAAATGCAATTGTTTGAACACACGCACACAAACAGAGAAAGAGAGAGAGAGTAAGCGTTCAATTTTGGCCGTTTGTAACAAGCAACAACTAACTCATTAGTGAAACAACAAGCATCTTTATTTGAATGTATATATATATATTTTTTTTTGTTTTTGTTTAATGAAAGTTGAGCCTGTTGGCAAGTTTGTCTGAGAAGTGAGCTTCTGTTTCTTAGGAAAAGCGTAACGGCAGGAAATAGTATCACTGACGCTGGTAAATTGAAGGATCAACAGCACTCCAATGGCTTGTGCTAGAGTTGCATTTCACAGCTTGTGAACAGTAAGCCGTTTAAGCTTAACGCAGTCAGAACAGCTGCCAGTGGATAGATAGCTAATGGCGACGACGACAGAATTAGCGAACACACCGGTGGTGGCCAAAAACACTGCTAGGTCAGCCGACTCGACTTTCACACAAACCATGCAGAGGTACTGTAGCCATCGTCATTTGGTTCCACGGATGCTGGTGCGCCTGTTCGCCAGTAGACGTTGGTTGGATTAGTGTTCAACACGCTGTCGTTAATTCATCGTTGATTGGTCAAACTGATAATTCTTCGTTGATCCCTACCAGATTATTCGTTGGTCGATCGAAGCGTTGCCGGCTTTGCGCACAGCCTCTGACAAGCTTGCTTGATTGAAGCTTGGCTGTTGCTCAGTTTATAAGAAAAGTTATTTTTCACTGATCGTCTTTACGCACTATTTATTTATTCATTTTGTTTAAAGAAAATTTTTACCAATTTTCAAAAAAGTCACACAAACACACTCACCCACCACATTATTATTTTGCATCCAACTAAATAAATCAACCCTGACATTTGTTAAAATATTGCAATTGGCTTCTTTGTCCAGCTAGATTTGACAAGCTTTTCACTCATATATTCTATTATAGAGTATATCATCTTCTCGTTTGCATTGTTGTCTGTCCCTTCAATTTGCTTGTTTCTGTCTGTCGGTCTTTGGCTACATATTATTAATCTGTTCAATTGTTAGCCATGGATCAGGCTGGCGTTACGTCGAATTACGAACGCCATATCCGCCCGATTGCAACCAAGCCATCGTCCCAGTCGACATTAACCGTCAATAATGGCAGCCCAACAGACAAAGCAGTATCTCAACATCGAGCACGGATCACCTCCTCATCTCACAGTACAACACCGTCGGCTCCGTTGTGTCGATTTGGACGCGCGCCAATTGGTGTCGAATCTGATCCACAAATTACCTTTCTTAATTCCACAACTGATTTTGTCAACGCTAACGTGAACGCTTTTAACGGCTTCAACGCTGTCTGCGGTCAGACAACATTCACTCGAACAAAGCCTAAAAAAAGTAAGCTTATAATACATTGTTATGCATTAATTATTGCACTTTATATTTAATGGTGAAAATGAGAAACAGTTTATCTTTCATTTTATTCAGGGCAGGGTTATTATTTCTTTTTTTTAAACTAAAGTGCATTCATTCTTTATCTTATATCTGATACTTCAATAATTGCAAACACTTGACCGATGACGAAATTGGAGAACTAATTTGTTTATTTCATTTTCACATTCTTTTCCATGTTCGACATGAACAATGAATGTTCGCTCAAAACCGATTGATACAGTACGAAAATGAAAAACTGATTTTTGCAGATCAATTTTCAAACTCTTCTTCATTGTTAATTTTGAAGCGTTGTTCAAATAAAATTGCATAAAATAATTCATCTAAAATACTAACTCTCTGATTGATTATGAATATTTATTTATTTATTTATTTGTACTTTTTCATGTAATCTAATTGTTGAACATAATAGTTGTAACAGTACAAGCATGAGTTGTAATAATGATGTGCTTTTTTTTATCTATATGTTTTATCTATTTAGGTTAATCCGCCTTTTACAATTGTGTCAGACAGATTCGTTGTTTAGCTTTGTTGTAATTATTTTTTCCAATCTTTTTGCACAAAATTAATACTAATTGGTGTCATTAATTGCAACTGGGGCAAAGAGTTCACACTGAGCTTAACACTCTACTGACGGGATGGATATTCATATGCTCAACATTGCATAATCATTCTTATTTTGATACGGAGGCAGAGACGGTGTGCACAAATTTTCTCTCTCTCTCTCTCACTCTTCTTTGCTTATGTTTTCACAAAACCATTTCAACAATTCACAATTGCCAATTGGTATGTAATTTTATTCTATTTTGAATATGTAATAAAATTATAAATATTGTTTCTCTTTTTCAATTGATTAGCTAAAATAAATGTATTTTATTTTCTTCATGTATGTTTAACTTTGTCTCATCAATTTTAATTTATAAACTGTTTTTCATAAGTGGGATGCTTTTTCAATTCTCTTGAGACTGTGTTGTTTGCAGAGATGTTTATTATTTCAGATGACAGGCCAAGCACATCCAGGCAGCATATCAACGTTGCCAGTGATGAAACGAAACGATGCAGAGGATCACTGACCAACAATAAAGATGACAAAGAAACAGCCAGTAAACAGCGTCGACAAAGAACCCATTTCACTAGTCAACAGCTTCAAGAGCTTGAATCTGTGTTCGCTAGAAATCGCTATCCAGACATGGCAGCCCGTGAAGAGATTGCACTCTGGACAAGCTTGACTGAGCCACGTGTTCGGGTAAGCATTTTCAAATAGTAGTAGCGCATACCGAGCATAGTATTCCCAATTCACAATTGCTTACTGACGATTGTGAGCCAATTTTGCAGTATGCAAAATGAAAATGAGAATTCAATTTCCTTGACAATGGCCATTTATTTTTCCAATTGCACAATTGGCCATTCTGTTCACCAAACCGTACTGTCAGCTTAAGCGTTTAATCACTGCGGCTTATTGCGGTCACTTTGATTTCAAGCGTTAGCATTTTCAGCTTCTTAGCACCTTGGTTTGATTGAATCGATTGCGTCGAACCATTTCTAAACAGATGGCACAAACAAATGAAAAATATTCATCTGCTTTTCAATTTCATTTTCTTACTGTAATTTTCACTACTACTTTAATGATATTTATCAATTTTCAGACTTTACAATTCAAAAAACAATCAAATATTTTTATTCATCAAAATTTCCAATTCTGATAAGCTCAGCTAACTTTTGTTCAACTTTTCACTTCAATGAAATATACATAATTTTCAGCTTTCAAGGCCAATTTTTATGCTTTCTTTTTTCCATTTCACTAAACACCATATGTGAGCACGCACATGTTCTTTATTGGAATAATAATTTAGCATTGTAAGAAAAATTGTATTTTTATAAATTTTAAATTGTGCAACATTAAGTATGAATTCAATAATATTTTACTTGCTTTATTAAACAAAACAACAATCACAAAACTCTATTTCAATTGGTTGTTGTAGTATTTCTTTTGAATAATAGATGCAATATAAATTATTATAAAATGTGATTTTCCAGGTATGGTTCAAGAATCGTCGCGCCAAGTGGCGAAAGCGGGAACGTCATCTAGCGGCTGATGGGCGTTCCAACTCTTCTACGGCCATCAACTTTCCATCACCGGTTGGCGTAGTTCAGGCGCCTGCAACGCACGTCGACACCAACGATCCATCGTTGTGTGCGTGCACAGGTTCAGCGTACGGACGTTGGCCTTGCTCGGTGAATCCGGTGTGCCAGGGTCGACCAATGGAACAGCCCCCGCCGAGTCGCAACATTAGCTGGGCTTGGTCACCAAAACCGGCTCCACCTGGTCCCGTGACACCGATGATGGGTAGCGTTGGCGGAGCTGGTCGCCTCAGTGAGCCAGGCACTTCCGGTAGCCTGGCATTCCTACCCACATCAACCGGTGCTTGCCCGTATGCGGTCAGTGCAGCACCATATCCGCACATGATGCTGACTAACTCTGGCCGCGATCAGAGCGCACTACAACTACCTAAAGTAAAGCCATACGGTCAAGGTTACGTCACAGCCGCAGGCATGCTAGCCGGTGCTGGCCCAAATTCTTACCCACAGCCATGTCAGTATGCCAATACTTCGAATACTTTATTATTATAAGTTTACTTTGTGTATCATTTTATCCGTGTTATTATTTATTGTTTCACTCGATCATGTATTGTATGTAATCAATTGTATTTCTTTTTTATCCGTTTCATTTGAAATTTTTTTCTTTTCAAACTTGGGCAGCTTGTGCAATTTTTAATCAAAAAGGCTGCTCTGTCTTATATACTATTTTGAGCTGATAATGTATATATATATATGTATAAGATTGATTAATAATTTGTAGTGATCATTAATGTTATTTTGATTTGAATAAAATTAAAATGTAATTTTCAATTCGCATCACTTGTTATTATCATGCATAGTTGTTAACAGATAGTACTTAGTAGCGGTAGAAGAAACACACATAACACGGACGTTGAAATTCTATCATTCTATCTTTATGCAAAATTTCTCGTTCTGTTTGCTTACAGCGTCACTCATTCTGTTTGCTTATGTCTATCTTTATGCAAATTTTTGCGTAAACCGGCGCACAACGTAGTTAAAATCAAATAAACTATTGTTTCATCAATATTTTATTAATGTTGTCGAAAGCTTGCAGTTGTCTGTTTCTGTGTTATAATTTCCATTTTGTCAATGCTTCAATTTGACAAGCTTCTCCTCCTTCAGCAGTGTGCAAACAGGTATTTAATTGCACTTTTTAAATCATTTTTCTTTTTCAATTTGCATTTTTCTTGTACGCGTTGCATATTCTTATCATTAATTAATTAATTAATTAACACGACACGTTGAAAAGTGTCCAATCTGCTGCGTTTAATATATTTATTTTGTAATTTTCTTTTTGAACTTTTCAATTTTATATTTTCGAAATGTAAAAATGGAATAAATAGACTAAATTACTGGTAATAATTTACATTTATTACTGATTATTATGCATGAATACATGAATACTGCTTTGTTTTGTGCAATGTTGCAATGCAAAAAAAAAATGGGCTGCATTTTGTGTTAAGATGAATAAATATAATAATCAAAATTCAATTAAGACTAAACAGTATGTTCATAGCTGTGAGTACATGGGTAATAATGTAAAAATAGTAGAAATTACAAAAAGTTTTGTTAAAGGTAAAAATATAAATTTAGTAAAGTGTAATAATGAAACAGTTAGTGAACAATTACTCTGGGAATGCACACACCGTGAAAACAATGGCCTTTGCGTTGACCGTCAATTTGGCATTCTATAGGGCTGGTGAAAATTTTAAATTCATCCGCATCATTGCATTTATATTTGCAGCCCATTTCCTTAGCTTGATCTTCGACATAATGGTTTCCGCAAAGCTGTTTTGCAGTCTCCTGCGCCGTTGGGATGACACAAGTGCTTTTTGCTGGAATATCAAACAGCAATGGAAAATTCCAACCAAAAACGTTATGTAGATGTTTGTGTAAACATGGTTCATGCAATCCTTTTGCAGAATCACATCTGAATAACCGCAACTTCAGCTGGTATCTACTATTTGGACATTCACCATCAGGTGGATCACTGAGCAGATTCCTCACAGCAAATTCATCGCTAAACTGTAAACATCCCAAATTATTTGGTTTATCTTCAAACCATGAACCTCTATTTTGGTCACTCATTTTGTACGCAATCTCACGATCATAAGAAGGTACACACTGCCCTTGAAAGCACCACTTTTTTGCACCACAAGGAGTGCCGTCCGGTGGTCTGATTATGAGCGAACTTGTTTGATAACGAATTTCCTGTTTGTGCCTAAATGAACTCACTCTCCAAGAATAAGCTTTGCAAGTGTATTCTCCGCAATTGCTTGTGTACAATTTTGGGGCAAATACACAGAACGTATCATTGCTATAACTATCGCACACATCTTTTAAATCAACCGCTGAATTAACTTTTGAAGCTTTAGCAATTAATGCTAATTTCTGAAAAGTGCTATCACTCCAACCGCTTTCAAGTAGCATAATTACTGCAACTCCAACGCCCATCACAAAAATAGTCAAGCTCACCATAGTACAAGTCAAAGTCAGTAGTGTGCGCTTTTCAGCTGCATTTTGTTCTTTATTCAATTTTGCTTTTCTCGCCGGACCAAGCAATTCATAACGTGGGGGAGTATCCATTGTGTTTTTCAACAAATTTCTGAAATTTATTTTCATTCATAATTTCTTCAAATTTTTTTTTTTTTGCATTCGCACTTACTGTTTGTTATCAATATGCAATATCTTACCTTAAGCTAGTTTGTTTCTCTGTTCGTTTCAATCGGCCTGCCGACTACTGAAAATAAAGTAGTCTAAAATTTCTACTCATTGTAAAAATTATTTTAATGAACAATGTTTTAAAGTTAATGCGTAAATGTTTAAAGTTTAAAGTGAAAAGTTATTTTTCATTTATGTTAAAAATTTACTTGTGATGTGTCATTCACTTTTAATGTAATTTGCATTATTTGCATAAAATATAGCTTATAAAATTGCGCATCTTTTTCCCTCTCACGTTCTCTTTTTCACTTTTATTCATTACGTTACATTGCTACCTTTTAATATACTACAATTTAGCCGAACACTTTATTATTATTTTTTTTAATATTAATGAAAAACTAAAATTAAAACAATTTTCCAAGACATGTTGTGTAGTTATTTTTGTTTTTATTTTCAAACGCATTATCACAAACGTTTTTGCAATGATAAAACAATAAGAAACAATTTATGATCATTTTCAAAACACTTATTTGAACAATTTCATTATATTTACAAAATATCAGTTATTCAATAATTATCACAGTGAAGAATAACCACAGTCAATGATTGAAATTGTTATTAGTACTACTATTAGGCAATAAATAATGATAATCATCAAAGATAAAACTTACAATAAAATAAACAATAAAAAAGTTTAATTGTAAATTAAAAAAAAACACTTTACTATTAGATGTGAATTTTTTTTCCTCACTCTCATTCGGTGTCAGATAAAAGTGAACAACAACTGCAAATGCTGCCGCTGCTTCGCTTTTTGTGCGTTGACGTATTCGTTGTTAATTTCTTCATTAATTGTTTTTTTATTTTTTCTTCATTATCATTCTCGTCACATTCTTCTAACAAACATTCATATTCAAAGTCATAAACAGTCGAATCTTCATCAGAGCTGCATTCTTCATTGCTCAAGTTGCTGACGCAACCAGAACAATCAGATTCATCCGAATCACTATCATCAGTATCTGTCGTGTCAGTAGTTTCTTCACTATCTTCAGTGGTGATGTAACTACTACTGCATTGGTAATCAGTTTCTGTCATTTCCATTTCCAAGCTCGATATATCTGTATTGTTAGCCAAATTAAAACTGCACTCGGCATATTTTTCATCACCAATGATCACTGTCGCTTGTTGGCCATTTCCCATTTCAAAAGTAGCATATTTTCCCGCAACTCTGCTGTTGATCTCTTCAATGCTTTCATCATCAGTGTTTGTACTTTCAACACTAGAATAGCTGAAATTTGCATCTTCGTGCAATTGGAGTGGCAAGGTTTCCGTTTCATATAGTATCTTGCTCAGAGGAGCCAATTTGACGGTACTCAATTTCAAATCAGTATCACTTTGCACAATTATATCACTGTTGCATCCGTTGACAAGCGATCTGCCGGCAGCGGTTTTGTTTTCAACAAATTTTCCCTTAGCATTTTCACTGTTCATTGTTTCAGAGTTTTCTTCTGAAAAATTAACCGGCACTACCATGATAGATCTGATACACTTTGAACTGAAAATGGCGCCATCAGCTTGACGCTTGTCATCAGTTTGCCTGTAAAGTTTGTTGCACGATTCTCCATATCCGATGGAAGTTATCGCAAAAGCTGGATTAAAATTTTCATTCTTGTTTCCACTTTCCATTTCACTTTCGTTCACAACATCTTCAAATGTCAACTTGCTCAAATGATTCACAAGTTCTCTTACAGTAATAGGCTTGAAATCCACATTTGTGTCAAGTGCTTTGCCGCAAAATGTTAACTCAACAGGAATGCTTACTTCTACAACTGATTGCTTCCAAGTTGTTGAGGTGTGGTTTTTGATCTTTTCCACTGATACAGGCTGCACTATGAGTTCAAAATAATTTGGCAGTATCAATTTTTGAACACTGTCCAAAATTATTTGCAACACCACTTGTTGACGTTCAAACGGTTCAAGAATTCCAAATGATGGTTCAATTTTCAAATTCATCCGTTCACCCACTGACCACTTGAACATCAAAAAATAGTCGGTACAGTTGTCCACATTTCCACTTGCAATCACACGCACTGAACCATCAGCCGCTTCTCTGACGTGAAAGTTCTTCATCGACAACTTGACTTTCTTGACCAGGTTTCTGACCACTCTGCCGTGCTCATGAGCCATTGCCATTATTTTAGCCGCTATCGCGAGGAAAAATTTCGAACAAATAAATACACAGAACGTGTGCACTGCACTGCAAATTTAATACAGGCAACTTTAAACTAATTGCACTTTAAAATTTTGTTCATTAATGTACACCATTTAATGTTAAATTGTAAATTCTTTTATAACTTCATAGCATATGTTTTCTTTTAAAATATATATATATATATATAAATAAAAATATATCATTTAACAATTCCCATTCGCATGCCCAGTATTAGTAGACTGTATTTGAGATGAAGCGGGAATTCAAAATTTAGTCAAACAACTAACTAGTAAAGCAAAACAAAATTGATCGCTATTTGATCAGTTTATTATTCAACTATGTGAACGATTGAAACGAATTTATAACGTACGCGCGCAATTATAAGAGTACATTTCATTAAAATGCAAGTATCAAGTTTTTCAGTGGTTTCAACGATCAGAATTTCCAGGCTAAATTATTATGCCTTTGGCCACCTGAACAAATGACTTTGTCCTGTAGAATACCATAATCTGTGCTAGAGGCCATCAACTTCGTGCACACTGCATACAGTAAGTTTATGGATTGATTCAATTGCTGCTGTACATATACATACACTGGGGATTGATATGGTGAACAAGTATATATGTTCATATTGTGTGAACATTTAATTAAGACATTTTTACTAAATTAACATTGTATGATCACGTTTAAAAGTATTTAAAGTTTTACATTTTTAAATATACTGTAATTACCATAATATTATAATTTCTGAATTAATTCATGAGAAGGATAAAATATTGTCGATGTAAACTTATGTCAACAATTGTCAGATTTTCACTGCTGGGATAACTGATTTTTGTTGTTATTTTCGCAACAATTGCTTCAGCAATGTATTCAGAAATGCTATTTCTGCAAGCTCATTCTGCAAGCTGTTTAATCAATTTTGTTTTCTTTCTTTGAAAATTTTCTGTGTTAGATGATGTTTTTTTTTTTCTCACAAATTTGTGCTCGCTCTGTTTCTTGAATTAAAACTGTCAAACAGACAGAAACAAACAAGCATATTTATATTTATTTATTCATTTATGAGCTCTACATTTTGCATTGTAGCAATATTGTTTAAAAATTGGCAGATCAGATGCGTATGAAAATTTCATCAAATTTATCAGATTGAATATTTAAAATTAATCACGCAGCAAAACTGTGAAGCTGTGCTCAACTATTCTGCATCGAACAACCAGCAGTGTGCACTGCTGAATCAAGTAAGCAACGGTAATAAATTAACAACTAATTTCTGAGAGACTGTGGGGAGGTAGGTAGGTAGGTAGGTAGGTAGGTATGTGAGTAGTGTGTATAATCCCATGCCTGAGTAAATATTTACCTGAACTTCATTGATTGATTTACTATTCTCTTCGAAAGAGCACCAGTTACAATATTCAATAACGTCATCGATGATCTCCTAAAAAATATAGTACAATAAATATGTATAAAATACTAGATGATAAAAAAATTACAAGATTAAAAACCAATGCATGCAAATACAATATTATTGCAACGTGAATATCATTAATTACAGTAATGTATGCACTATATTTTCTTACATTGTACAGCATTTTTTAAAACTGTAATCTGTTGTCATTTCAAGATGTCAAAAAGTGGAAAAGAAGATATTTTCAAGTACGAATAACGGCAATCAAAAAAAAACAACTATTCTATTTCAACATTGTTGTAAGTACCTTTTTTTACATTAGTTTCTTCATTCAGTACATCATAGCGGTTATTTATTTGACAGTTCGAACAATAGAACATTTTTCGGTTGTTTGAAAATTTTTGTTCGCAAGTTTTCATAAAAATTTTCAATGAATGAACAAAACATTCTGCATTTCAAGTTTGAAATTTTGTTTTGTCAGCCTCTTCTGTTTGTACATTTGCATCTAGATTTGTTCAGGAAGTGATAATTGCAAGTGATGATTAACTTTTACGTTGTTTTTATTTATTCTGTGAAGATTTAAAATTTGTTCATCTTCTCTTCTGAAAATTGAAACAATTTTTCGGCTGAACAGTGGGAGAACATTAACAGATTATATATATAATTGAACAAAATTCAGTCAGATGAATATGTGAATGTGTTGCTTTGGTTTTTGGAAATGTTTCAAAATTGTGATGAAGTTCAATTATTTGAAAAAGCGTCATAATTTCAATTGCTCATGCTCATCATTGGAGCGAGAGAGGGCTAAATTTGAAATTGAATTTTACACACGTGAATGTGAATGAATGAAAGGCACCATCGATCGCCTGTGCCAGAGTTGCGTAATAACTTCTACACATGACGCTGAGCGTTTGAAAAGAAAAATGATAAAAGTGAAATTTGAATCAGGTAAAAATAGCGTCAAGCAAGTGATCCATCCGTGTCAAGAATTGCAAGATTCTTGGAAAAATAGATGAGCAAATTAGAAAGTGTGTACAAACAAGAGATGCAATCAGAAACATCACAACGAAAAGGCGGAACTATTTGAAAAGATGAAATGGGGAAAAAAAAATTTCAAAATTTCTTGAATTTATGAAATGTTTTCAATTTTGAGCGAATCTTCATTTTTCACACCTTTCGCATTTTTTGCATGCATTAAATGAGCATTAATTTCTCTACTGAAGTGGCAAGTTGAATACAATTGCAATTTCTTTTGCAATGCAGATGAATTGTGAAAATGAGAAAAAAAGCAAATTAATTACCACTTACTGATTGATGATCATTTCATGTTTGAAAGCAAGCAGTGCAATTGTCCGACAATATTTTTGGTGTGGTCGATCCAGAGCTGGTCGAAACTTCGACAAGACTCGATGATCATGTCCACTAGGCGATTGGAACGGTCGAGCTTGGTGTTCAGCTTGTGGACATGGGCGTGGCGTTCTTGTAGCTGTTTTTCCAGTTCGTCGATCCGCCTCTGACAATTGACCAACAATTGTCTGTACTGATTGCACAGAACGCAAGCAAATGGAAATTGGGCTGTCAATATTGGCGCTTGTGAAAACTGTATCACGGCAGTGGAAGAGCAGAGATTGGTGGGAGAAGAAGCTGTGGCGCCGTTGGCAGTGTCGTTTTGTCGTTCGTTAGCTGATGAGCGTTTGTTGGGACGGGCTTTTTCCGTGCACTTTTTGTGCGAATGTCTGGATGCGGCCGTTTGGTGAATTTTCATGTGCCGGTTGAGGTCGAATTTGAATATGAACGTTTTCGTGCAGACGAGACAGACGTGCGGTCGACCGCCGTTGTGAATCATCAAATGCTGGGTGAGGTGGCCTTTTTGGAAGAAGGCTTTTCCACATTGGGTGCAGATGTGGCTTCGTTTGCCCGTATGCCACAGTTCGTGTTTTCTCAACAGTTGCCTGGTTCCGAATTCTTTTTCACACTGGAAACATTGGTACGTCGGTCGTCCTTGGTGCACACGTTGATGGGTGACCAGTTCTCGTTTCACACTGTAAGCTCTGTCGCATTTGTCGCAGACATACGGTTGCTTTTTCACCACATTCAGACTTTCAGCAGCGTTTCTCGTATCACAGTCGATGCTGTTGTTCTTCAGCATGTCGTCGCCGGTGGCCAAGTAGACCACATCCGGCAGGGAATTTTCCATCGTTGATTGTGATGCTACTGCTGCTTCTGCTGTTTCACCGAGGACTCTTCTGTTTTTTTTTTGGAATTTTTTTTTTGCTTTTTTCTTCTCCTGGTCGTGGTTAGCTTCAGCTTTCGTCGTCACAGCGACGACAATGTGCTTGCTGCTAATGATTAAGCCGGTGAAACAAGGAGAAGCCCATTTGATGATTCTGCTCAACGCAGAGCTTGGACGGCAGAGAGAGGACGAGAGTGAGAGTGAAATTGAAAGTGAAAATGAAAGTGAAAGTGAGAGAGAGAAAGAGAGAGAGAACACTTGATCTCAGCTTTGGCCGTAGGTAACGTTTAGTCTCTTTCTGCTGAATTTCTTGCTTGTCACAAGCATCATCAATCTTGGACGTTTCGACATGCCGTCCGCTAGGTGGCTTCTTTCCGACCCGGCTTTTCACTTTTTCATTCCGTCGCTTGTTGTCTGTCATTCACGGTTTTGCTTGCACTTTGTCCAAATTTTCTTGCTTCCCACAGAATGAAGAGAATGAGCAAGGCAGTTAGTTTTTTTTTCCAAAGCACATACATCTATTATTTGCTTATTGAAAAACTTTTAATCCATCGCCGTTGTTGGGAAAAAAATTCATTCATAAATAGTCGAATTTTATCATAATTTTAAAATCATAACCTCGTCTTCAATTCTTGCATCTCAATGAGAATATATATATACATAAAGCAGTGAAAATTGGTAAAACACTGACTCAATGTATAAGTACTGTAAGATGATGAAAGAGGCATTTGTTAATTGAATTTTTCTTTTGAATACGAACAAACAATTGTGTGTGCAGTGATCATCATCTCAGCTTGGTGTATATTGTCTTACTTTTGCGCAATTATAAAATAAATATTGATTTAAAAAAGTTTCGACAAATCATCAATCTATTGCTTATTTATGCTGTCTTCAGTGGGGGAAAATATATATATTGTATGATTGAATAGTGATTGTTTTTTTTCTTTGTTTTGAATTTTCTGTTATTACCATTGTTGTGCAATTGGAGAACTTTTTTAATGCTCACTCATCATCATCATCTTATTTTTGCTTATTGCTTAATTATTACACGTGTGTTGGATGTGTTGTTTGTTGCATTATTTGTTGTTTTTCTGATCACTGAAGTTGTTGTTCAATTGATTATTTATTTATTTATTTTCCACCATTATTGCTTTTGTTGAGTTGCAAGTGAACAGCAACGCGTCAGTGTTGAGCAGCTTAAGCTGAGGAGATGAAGATTTCGTGAACAGAATTCTGAAATTAGTAACAGTTCACATTTGCGACGGTATTAGTGGAGAAAAATTAATTTGAAACAATGCAGATTAATTAGCTAGCGAAAGTTGCTTTTCCGCGGAACATCCAATCGATGTTTGGTGAAAATGATCAAGTAAGTGTCTTTGCATCTTAAAACAGAGTTCAATTTACACAAATATAAAAAAATGAACAGAACAGAGAACAATGACAAATTCAAATAGAAGATCAAATATTTAAATTTTTCTTTCTTTGATGAGTATTAGGTAATTAGGTAAGATGAATGGAGATTTTTGGCCACGAGGGCGTGGCAAGAGTTAGAATGAAAAGAAAAGAAAGGTTTGTTCATCAATTAAACAGCTTGAACTTGAAAAAAAGTGTTCAAGGTGAAAATTGAATGAGAATATATGTCCGCTGGCAAAATGGTTACTATTTAAATGTTGCAACAGTTGAGCAATGATGAGTTTTCAATTTTTCTGCAAACGACTTACTTCAACGGCTTGACGTTGACTAGAGAGCAAGCAAGCAAGCAAGCAAGCTTCGACAGTTGAGCTCAGCTTGGCCGTGGCGTGTCTGTCTGTCTTTCGACGACAACTGGCTGCTTTGACAGCGTTCTGCAAGGAGAGAAGTGACGACGGCTTGCTTGTTGAAGCTCGTTTGTCACCACCATATTTCATTTTATCCATCTAGAAAAGAGGACCGTTTTCTAATGCGGATATTTTCTCCAACATATTATTTGAACCACGCCTTCTATTTTGAAAGCATCACAATAAAGCGCATGCTGGTGAATAATGAATGAATGAATGGCAAGCACGTAAAACTGACCTAGTCAGTCAGTGAATTGCAAAATTCAACACGGATGCAGTATGAGCTAGTGGTGACAGTTGATGAATAATTGTAAATGATCTGGCCAGCTGCTGTGCTTTTCGAGGAAAAATTGGGATTCAAGATGAAACGAAATGAAAAACATCCGAAGAGAAGAAATTGAAAAGATAACGACACTACTAGAGGGGCATCAATCAAACGGACCAATAACCTTTTAACTTTTTCCATCCCGTTGATTTACTAACTACTATTTCTATCTCACTGTCATCATCATCATCATCATCATCAACTATGCTAAAAACTGAAGCATATATTTCTCCTATTCACTAAATGCACATCTATAAATAGATCGGAGTTTTAATTTTCAAATAGTATTTTTTTTGTGTATTCTTTTTCAAAAAATTCAAACATACTATATAAAATAAAATTTATTTTCAAAATAGGAAAATGTTCATCATTTTGTTAACTGTTTAACAATTTTCCATCTTCAACTGAAATTTGATTGACATTGTTGATGAAATTTACAATTTTTGTTAAAAGAAAGCTATTTCCTTCTGCTTATGTCCCCTTTACTGCACTGCATATGCTCTTGTGGTTAAACTAGCATTAGACAACATCCGAGAAAGTGCAAATCAGTGCAGTGTACAGTAACAAGCATGTACTCACTCACGCATTCATCCATGTACATGGTGTAATTTTTGTTAATTATTTTCAACAAATTCACTTATAAAATTCACTTTCACAAACGATTAATTATTATTATTACTATTACTATGATCAACTTTAGCTGAACACAAAAATAACAAAACTATCCTTCTTAGAGTAATATTTCAGTTACAAAAACAATGTAGCGCCTAAGATGATTAAACACATTTCTTTTTGTTACAGTATGCTAAAGATTGACACAGGTATTTTCATTTTTCGCCTTTCACAGATTATATCAAAGATTACGTGCATTTCATCGACAGTAATCAGCTGATCCTTTTAAAAAAATCACCTTCTTGAAAATCTGCTATAAATGTTTCGTCTCTCAGCGAAAGTGTAATTCATTGGTTGAGTGCGCTCTCCAAGCGATTGGTTCACAAACAAATGCTTATTATTGCTCCAAACAGCTCAGCATTTCATTAGCCAGAAATGCCCAATGGTGAATGGTTGAAATGTTCAGTTTTTCATTGGTCAAAACTCTTGAAATTTAAATTTAAAACAAATTATTATTTCTCTCTTCAAATTCTGTCAGAAGTTAAAAAAAATTAATTTTATAATTTACTATGTTTCAAAATTAGCTTCTGCATAAATTCTTTTGGCATCAGCATTTGTTTCTAACTTGAATGCATTTTTTTATGAAGTCAGCAATACAAAGGCATCTCTTATTTATGGACAATAATAATAAAATATGAAACAGTTGAAGTGTTAAAAAAAATTGATATAAGTGACAACATATGACTGACCAAATTAATCTTGACAATTGACGACAGAAAGTACATTTTATGATGACCATTTCTTGCCTTACCACCACTGCTAGGGTAATAATTGTCGAACATTCTATCAGTCGGAGCTTACAGTAAAACTTCTCCTCATTTCATCAACATATCTATACTGTATTCTTCATTCAAGCTTGACAACTAACCAACGTCAACTATTGTTGTTTAATTCAATTCTTCTATTTGAGTACAAAATTTCCATAAAAATATAACAACAATAAAACATCACAAGCTGCAGTCTGTGGGTCTGTGTTCACTGATGGCTTATTTGTTGTTTTGTTGTAATTTATGCATAAAATTACATTTGGTTGTTCAGCCAAGGTCGTCACACAGGTGAGATTGTTTTCTTTTGTTTTTCACATTTTTGACTTATGCATCAATTACTGTAAAAAACTATAGACGATTAGATAGATATTGATTGTCAGGTGCAATTTATAATATCAAGTTTAAAAGTCATTGGGCACTTGGTTGAGCACATTCAGCAGTTAGTGTGATCTGTTGGATGTGAAAAAGTAGTTAGATGCTTTAATATTCAAGAATACTTGTTTTCGGCATTTGAGAACATCCCATAGTTTCAATATTAACATTAGTATTCATTTGTATTAATGAAAAGTATTGTACTTAATGAAAAGCAGGCATAGTAAGTAAGAGTTGTTTACCTGAAAATGCATGCAAATTTTTAATCAGTGGCTTTGCTCTTTGTTTGCTTTGTAGTTGTAGCTCGCTACAAGTCCCAACTTTCAATATATGTATAAAACTTCACTTAATATGATTTTTCTGGTCAATTTAATGGTACNTATCGCATAGTAACACAGATCGTTGAAATAGAAGAAGTAGCTGTCTTTTCAATTAAAGATAACGTTAACAAAATGATTATATAGAGATTTTCGAAAAAAAGTAACACAACTAAAAAAACTGAATACTTTCAACAATTATTAACGGACTTCTGTAGTAACTGAACGTCGTAAATAAACTCAGAGAACATTTTGGCGACGCTACCACTTGCCACGTAAGATGAACAAACAAGTGCACCATTAATGATGATAAGGCAATTTTCAAATGACCGTTATTTGCATAATGCAACGCTGGAAAACAGTTTGCGTGCATTGGAAATTATTCTCGATGATGAATTCTAATCTAACGCCGACGTAATACAAACAATAAAAATTCATATACAGTGGGCCGCTAATCTATCGAATGCGTAGTAGTAGCAGAGATGCACTGCCAAATTTAACCAATGAAAGCTGTTTGAAAATTCAAAAATGACCTTGACATTTACAATTCAGTCAAAATATAAACTATCTGACAAAAAACGCCATAACAAAAAATTCATTTAGTCAAAACACGCCTCCGCGTGTCTGAATTTGAAATTTCAAAATTCAAAAATGGCCTACATAAATGGAAGTTGATTTCTTATACAAAAAGATGCTTTCAAGTGAATAATTTGCAAGTGAAAGCTTGTTTAGCTAATGAAAAGATGATTTTCGATGAATGCTGACGTGCTTAATGGACAGACACAATGCGCGCAGTGTTAAAAGTGGTTTAAGCAAGATAGAAACTCATCTAAAGATGAATTCTTACATAATCTCAACTTATAAAAAACAAATAGTACAGTTTTACGCCAAAAAATATCTTACAAACTTAGGTAACTTAGTTAAACACAGGATTAACTTTAACCTTTAGAACTATCCTTAGCTCAGCCTCACAGAATCAGCACACAAAAAAAATCGCATTTACCTCTTCTCATCTCTTGTTATTCTAACTGCCGTCCGTGATTTGCTTCGTGTCGTCCGCGTTTTCACTTTTTCTTTGCTCCATTCTATATACCTGTAAAAATCATATTAAATCAAAACTGCTCTCACTTTATAACATAATAAAAATTACAACAAATTGAAAAGAGAATTTTCAAAAATATTAATCAACTGCTTTATAATTAAAAGGTAACTATTTACAAAATGAGTAGACAAATGTTTTGAAGAAAAGTAATAAAAGTAGAAAAGTGGAATACTTCTCAGTAATTCTGATACGCCCTTCCGCAGCAACTTAACGCTATAATAAGCTCAGAGAACGTTTCGCAACGCTGCCACTTGCCACGTAAGTCAAACGAACGAGTGCGCCCTTACTGATGATAAGGCACCTTTATGGCGATTGTTATTTGCATAGTGCAGCGTTAGAAACCGGTTTTAGTGCATTAGAACTTCTTTGCTGAAGATTAATTCTAACCTATGCCGCGATATGATACGAACAGGGGAAATGCACTGTTAAATTC